>CM053560.1:11467111-11508444 GCA_028646485.1 Cryptoprocta ferox
AGGGTGATGTCTTACATTTGCATGATGCTTTGCAATTTTCTCAAGTTCATTCATGTCTATTACCTAAAGTTAGTTTAGATTTCCATCAAAATCACAGCATTATCTAATGTAACAGATGCTTAAAATGGACATTTCTTACGAATCTAACGTAAATCATGATTAGTCTCAGTTAATCTTTACAGAAATGTTTCAAATGATCAGGAGCAATTGTAAGTTGAGCCCTTAGACTTATTGAATAACAACAGATACTAATTACTGTTTTGGGAGAAATGATTTTATAATATCTCATGTTGAATTTTTAAATTGGACTGATTCAGATAAAATAGTCTTCAGGTTGACTAAGTAGGTTAAGTGTCTTTAACATTTAAGTTTCAGATAGAAAGCAAACAAAATTTTGGAAAAATGGAAAGATGTTTAATTGAAAATACGTGAACCAGACTTCCATTTATCTTTCATCTACAAGAATAATTAACCGTTTGAACTCAGACACTATTAAATGGTGGTACTGTTCCTTTCTAGATTTGGATAAGCGAAGACAGTAATAACACTGAAGCTGTGAATCAGTGGAAAGAAACCATTACAAATCCAGAAAAGGTTGTTATCAAGTGGCACAAGTTAAATCCATCTTGAAGACATCACACACTAATTTGGTGAAGAACTTGACATTCTTTTAGAAGACTTATGATTTCAATTTGCTACCAATGAAAAGAGACACATAGTACATTTGTCAATTTATTTATGGAGGTCATAATTATAATGTATAATGGATTGTATAGAAAATTAAATTTGATAAGAAAATGGGATGAATTATATCAGATATCCAAAGGAAAGGGAATGTTTTAAAACTATGCCTAAATAGACAGTAAAATAAAAAGTACTATTGCTGGTGCAACTAAATAAAGTATAAAATCAGAGAGAATTTCAACCATAGGTAGTGATTGCTAAATTACTTATGGGTTTTTTTTAAAGCTTTACCCAGAGATTCAAAATCTAGTATGCCAAGTCTCTGCTAGTACTATTAGACATTTAGAAGACTTTACTACTGACTCTTACAGTGCTAGTCATTTTGATTACATCTTGACTCTACTGCTTACCTCTCGCTACATCTCTTCTCTCAGCAAATGTGAATCATTGAATCACTTCAGTTCTTATGTATTTGGGGAAAACTGGTACCCTATGTTTCTTATTTCTTACCCATAAGGCATCACATTGCCACTTTATAAATTATTTATGTTTTGTAAGAATAAATGAAAACACCAGAAGGTTGAAGTTTAATTGGAAAACTAGTGTGTATACATTTTGCTGTGTTTTCCTCCCCCAGATATTTTACCCTTTGTTTAAATTGGAGTTAGAATAAGATTATCATCCATATAGCCCTTCCTAATTAGCAGAACTAAATGAGCTTAATTACCACATTCAATATTTTATGATAATTATTCCCTTTGTGTGTGTGTGTGTGTGTACGTACACACAAACTAGTTCTATAATCCACAATGCTATTTTCCCATTATTTTTAAGAAACCATACATGATAACATTATGTAGCACATATTTTCTATCACAGTTTCTCTCAGGTACTCACTAGAAGTCGGTACGTGGGCTTAGTCAGCTATACAAACTATGGCCAAAGAGAAGAGCTGTTTGGAGAAACAGATAATGCCATCCTTGATGTTGGAAAGTCTGACTTTAGTTTTGCTAATGAGCAGACCCAGTGCTCTGTGACCATGGTCTTCCACTTTTCTTTCTCGCTTACCTGTTCCACACATGCCAAGAGATAGATGGTGATATCTTAGACCAGAAGATACTTTGGTACAGCCGGAGGATGCTCTCTTCATTCTAGTTCTTATGGTCTGTATGTCTCATTAAGGTTTTCTCAAATAAACCCTTACTTCCTCTTTTCCTAGGTACCGTCTCCGCACGCTACAAAATACACCTAATGTACATGTTGTCTTTTGCTTCTACTCCCTAGAGTGTATGTTATCCTGGTGGTGTTGACAGGTACTCTCTGACACTGTGCATTTGGAAATAATTTTTTTTTCTGAGATTTGTGAAAAATGGCATATTGGTTAGTACTCGCATGAACTTTCAAGAGAAATCACCTTGACAATCAGTTTGGGACCAATGACTTTATTAGAGAAGTTTTAGGTTCACAGCAAAATTGAGAGGAAGGCACAGAGTTCCCAGGGTAAGGGGTACATGGGACACACACCTTGCTCACCAGCAGCATAGCCCACCAGAAGGATACATTTGCTAAAATCAATGAACCTACATTGACACAGTGTTATCACCCAAAGTCCCTAGATTAGGGACTCATTAGGGTTCACTCTTGGTGTCGTTCACTCTGTGAGTTTTGACAAGTACAGAAGGTCATATAGTCCCCACTGTAGTATCATACAGAGTAACCTCACTGCCTTACAAATCCTCTGCAGATGCACCCGTTTTAATAGCCACCAAATAACTATTTTGGCTTTTAGACAATAAATAACAGACTTTATTGGTTTTTTAATCTAGAATTTAATTTGAGCAGTTTTTTGTGTTCTATTAATGGTTTCAATTCCTAAATTTATTATATGTAGTCATGTATTTAACTCAGTTTTAAAATGTTTAATGTTTTTGCAATATGTATATAATGTATAATTTCAGAGAAAATGTGATTGGGGGGGGTTCTTGTATGTCTTAGAATCATAGGTAAATAAAAAAATTAAATCTTTTCACTTAAAAGACCTTTCAGTTAGGGTAGTATTGACACAACTAAGTTCCCAAATATTTTAATTAGTTTTACTTAATCCTTTTTCTGGTGTAAGAGGTACTGAATACGGATGATATTCTGGTTGCTTCTTTGAAGCTTTACATGAAAAATAAAAAGAAACACACTTTTCTGTTGATAGCTACTCATATTATGGGAAAAAACATTAGGAGCTGGTAATAAAAAAATGAGATAGTAAGCAAAAATCACTTGTCTTTTTTTTTACTTGGCTATTTCTTGACCTTTAGCCACTTATCACAAGGAGAAGGGAATCAAAATAGTGCTGGATGACCAGAGAAAGCCACGGAAGGGTTCACACTGATAGCTGACAGTTTATACAATGCTAATCCCTAACACTGTGCTTATTTATAAGCTTTCAGATTGATAAAATTAGGTAGCTGCAGCTCATGTCAAAATACACATCACTATTCAGCTTTCATTTGGTTTTGCATGACTTTTTCTTTTAGCAGACCTTCTAGAGAAATTATCATTGAAGTGTATCAGTTCCAGCACCTACCAGACCATTAAGAAGAAACCAGTGGGATTTTGAACATACGTAATTGTGATCTGAAAATAAGTTTAAGTGAACTTCTGCTTAAATACAGTTATGTGAATTTCTCTGATACTAATGTACTGAAACCATATCTCCTAAAATTTCCCCCAAAATTGTTATTGTTTGTTTAATAAAATAATTGTTTATTTTTGAAGGATTTTAGAAATTTTCAGTAAATTTCACTATTTTATATCATGACGATAATGAATATTTCAAAGGATATATATTTCCTTTTCGTATTTGATGGGGCATATTGAGGGAAATACCAGATAAAGTATCTGCACGTACACCCTATTCTGTACTAGTGTTTTTCGGAGAAACAGAACCAATAGGATGTATGTATAGCTTAAAAAATACATTTTTCTTAATTATGAGAAGTTGGCTCATGTGTTTATGGAAGCTAAGAAATCCCACAATCTGTCATGCAGGCTGGAGACCCAAAAAGGCCAATAGTATCATTCAGTCTGAATCTGAAGGCCTGAGAACCAGAAGAACCAATGGTGTGAATCCCAGTATGAGACCAGGAGAATATAAGATGAGGTGAGGTGGGGAAAAAAGGGATCAATTCCTTCTTCGTCTTCCTTTAGTTTATTCAGGTTCTCAGCAGACCAAAAGATGCCCTCCCACATTGAGGAGGAAAATTTTCCAAGCCCAGTGATGCAAATGCTAATCTGTCCAGAAGCACCCTCTCAGACACCTAGATATAACCTGTAATCTGGGCACTCCTGGCCAGTCAGGTTGACACACAAAATTAAGAGACATCTACTTATGTTCTCTTGATGTGTCAGCCGAAATTATTGTTCAGCAGTTTGAAGTGCATGAAGTTTTGGCTGAAACATTGAGTTGAGGAAAGAATTATGAAAAGTGAGTGTATATGAAATACGATGTCTGTTTTGAAATAGAGGCTTAATATTTAAAAAGATATTAAAAGAGCGCTACCCTCCAGAATTGGGTATTTTTTTGGGTAAATTGTTTGAAGATGAATTCTGCCTGCATTTTTAGTCCTTTCCTGGTGAGATTTCTTGAACTTGGCAATTATTGATTTTTAAATTTTTTCATGTATAGAAAATCTGATCTCTAAAATAACTATATTTTATTAGTTAAAACTGGTAACTAAATTATATAGTGAAAACTATATTAACATATATATTTAAGCCATAGGACTCTGATAATAGCAGTAGATGTCCAGAAAGTTCCGTATATCTTCTCAGATGACTAAAAGGTATCTGATTCCATACTGAGCCAAACCACTGAGTAAGATAGATGATGATGATGATGTTTATTTAGTATTGATTTCATTTTGTCATGCTATGGAATTTGTTTTCTGAGTCACCATTTGTTAGTGTCCGAGGCAGGAAGATGATAAAAAACATATCTGCCTTTCATGATAGGACTAGATTTATTTTAACAGATTTTGTTGACTGTGGCTCTGTCTTTTAGTTTAATTTCTGGGTCTTTAATATTTCTTTATTATACCGTGTCTGGAGACTTGATCTTGAAACAACTAAATTTTTAAATGAGCCGTTTTATGTACTTCATAATTGTAGAAATGTCTATCCATTACCTTTTGCAAAGAACTGTTGTTTGTAGGTGCTTTTAGGGATAGAGGTGACTAAGCCATCACTCTTTACTCCGGGGTTTTATATTTTAGTAGGGAAATAAAACAGTATAAAGCAGAATTGTAGTAAAAAGCAGGATTAGAGGTATGGTCAAAATGCTTTAGAGGCTCAAATAAAGAAAATCAAATGCAGCTGAAGGAATTAGGAGTATCTCTGACTTTTTTTTTTTTTTTTTTTTAAGTAGGCCCCATGCACAACATGGGGCTTGAACTCACAACCCTGAGATCAAGAGTCACATGCTCCACCAGCTAAGCCAGCCAGGTGCCCCTCTCCTTCCTACTTGAAACCCTGTCTTCCCTTAGCTTTCATGTCATTATGCTCTGTTTGCTGTCTTGTTCGCATTCTAGCCTTTTCTTTATTCTCTGTTGGCTCATCTTTGTGCACTTTAAACATTGGAACTTCTTTAGGACTCAATCCTAGACCATTTTCTCTTCCCACTCCACTTGGTCGCTCAGGGCGATCTCTTCTATTCCCATGGCTTCAAATCCTACTTAATGGCCAAAGGCTGCCAAATATAAATTTAAAAAAAAATTTTTTTTTGGAAAGAGACCAAGAGAGAATCCCAAGCAGTCTTCATGCTCAGTGCGAGCTCCATCCCACAACCCTGGAATCATGACCTGAGCCGAAATCAAGAGTTAAGCACTTAACTGACTGCACCCCAAGGCTGCCAAATTTATATCTCTGCCCTAGCTTGCTAATGAGCTCCACTATCATTTGGCTAATATGACATCATTTCTCGAACATATCCCAAACCAAATTTTGGATTTCCCATTCTCCCACATTCTGGCCTGTGCTGTTCCCCATCTTAATAAAAGGAGCTATCATCTGCCTGCTTACATATCCCAGAAACCTAGGAGCCACCTGGGAGCATCTCTGTCTCTCATTTCCCATAGTCAATCAGTCATCCTAGTCAGTAGCGTACATGCCATGAAGATCTTGAATCCACCCGTTTTTCCATCCCCGCTGTAAATTCCCTAGTCAAAGCCAGCGTCACCTCCCACCTGTAAGTTCTATATTCGCCCTCTAATTGGTTTCCTGCCTACCTCTGTTTTCCCTCCAAACCATTCTCCACCCAGAAGCCAGGGTGATATTTTTAAAATACAGATATGATTGTCACTCCTTAGTTCCCATTGACTTTGGTGTGAGGTCGTTTAAGTCTGCAAGGCCCTGCACAGTCTGAGCTCTGCCTTTGATTCCAGCCTCATCTTTCCCACTGATGGTTTCAGTTCTTGGAAGGCAGTACTCCCCTTGCTTCCTCAGCATCTTCACACACGTCGTTTCGTGTTTGTGCAACAGTCCTTTTAACTCTTCCCTTCGCTAAACCCCTTGTTTAAGTGCTCACTTAAATATCTGTTCCTCAGAAGCCTTTTCTTTCACATCTCAGGCAGTGTTAGAGTCTATTTTCGTATGTAATTTTCCTTTATCGCTTTTATCTTAATTGTCATGAAATAATTATGTGATTTTTGTTCAATGTATCTTCTACACTACAGTTTTCATGAAAGTGGGGTCATGTTTATTGCTGCCTTCCTGAGGCTAGCATAGTACCTGGCACATAGGAAGTACATATCTGTTTACTCATCCACTTAACTGATAGGCAGTGGTTTGAATGTTTGAGATACAGCAGCGAACAAACAGAAAAAAATGAATGAACACATTGAGTCATGTCTTATTGCACAATAGAGTGGGCTTAAAGACTAATATCATCTTGTGGAGAGAGATAATGCTGGGTTATTTAGCAAATTTACTTTTAAAACTCATTGACGCATTTCTTAATTATAGGAAAAAGAAATATGATAGCTTCATACTGTGAGTTCTGGCCTAGAAAAAAAAATTCTGAAATTCCCAGCAGTGTTTAAAACACATGATTCTATTCAATAACATTTAATTCTAAATTTGTAGATTGCTGAGATATTAATCAGATTTTACCTTAGTATTGCATGACAACAGCTTAATGTATATCATTACCAAGCACAAAAAGTATATTAATTTATCTAAAATATTTGCTTTTTTTGCAGGTGAGTTTGCTTCCTATATAAAATAGGAAGGTTACTTAGATTGTATCCAGTTTTGAACATTTCCTGTAAGATATCAATAGCCTATTTAAGTTAGTTAGCAGCCCAAACAGGATCCGTGTGACTTCTGTAGAAAAGAAGATGAGTAGAAGATTGGTTTGTTGACAGTTCTAGTCCTAGGAGGATAGAATGAGAGATTTGGAGGCCTACTGTGATAGAACTTGAGGAAAAGACTCAGGGAAGATGCTGTCCGAGAAGCAAGCCTAACCCCATGTATGTCTCACTGCTGAGGACGTGTCCTCAACAGGTAATGAGTCTGGAGATGAGGAAGGTGGGGGGATTGCTGAGCAATATTTTCTTATTCGTAATGGAAAAGGAGCCCTGGAAAGGAGGACTGGCTGGCACCAGAAGGAAGAGAAGCCTCGAGGAGGAAGGAAAGCCTGTGGAGAGCAGTTAAGGATGGAGGTGGGAAGGTAAGGATGTGGTTATATGAGGGGCCTATCTGCTTTCTGATACTGTATACTCTTTCTTTGTATAGAAGAAGACAGATTCCCTTCAGAGGAATATGTATAGAATTCTTACACTTTCCCTTCCTCTCCTCCTTTCCTCCATCCTGTTCCTGCCCCTCATTCCTCCCTCTCCTCCCCTCCCTGCCGTTTACCAAAACCCATGCTCAATTTTCACTTTCTTCCTAGAAAATCTGAAAATGAGTTTGGCCTAAGATAGGAAAGTCATTGACTCTTACTTTTGGAAAAGACCTTAAGAGTCCTCCAGTGCAAATGCCCATCTTCCTGGAACACAGGGATATTTATTCAACAAATAAATATTGAGTAACTACATTGTGCCACTCATTTTAGGTTCTGGGAATATACCCAATAAACAACACCCCACCACCACCACCACCGAGCTTATATTCAAGCAAATATATCAGAACATACAGAATATTTCCATATAGAATTTGATGGATTTCATACAGCAAGCAAGCAAATAGATCAGAAAATCTTTCCTCTGTATGACTGCTTCATATACTAATCGTCCTAATTTAACTTCTTTCTGTCTTAGTCTATTTCAAATACTCATATTCATAATATATTGATGAGTTGCTATGTAGGGTTTTAAAAAAAAATACATTTTAAAAAATATTTAGTTTTGAGAGAGCACAAGCGGGCGAGGGATAGAAAGAGGGGGAGAGAAGATCTGAAGCAGGCTTTGCACTGACAGGCTGACAGCAGTGAGCTCGATGTGGGGGCTTGAACTCACGAACTGCAAGATCATGACTCAGCTGAAGTCTGACACTCAACTGACTTGAGTCACCCAGATGCCCCTAAAAAAATACATTTAAAAAGACTATTTTCCTTAAGTTACTCAGAGCTAAAACAAGATATAAAGAGATGTCAAGTGACCATGTGAAAAGAAGCACCTAGAATTCTTAACCCAGGCAAGTATTGTGATTAAGAACAACCCACTTGCAAATAAGTTTTTATCTGTGTTGCTTTTGTGTTTGGGTTTTCCTGGCGTTAAAAGACAGCAAGAGATGAAGCTGATTTTCTAAATGCGATTTTGTTTTTACTGAGTTTAGACAAAAAGAGGCAACAGACATCTTTGTATTTTCTGCATTTCCTTTCTGTGTGTATTCATAGTTATACACCTCAATGTAGTCCCATGTCAATCCTTTTCTGTGTTTTAGGGCTGGGAATGAAAGGAAGAAAGGCAAAAGATATCAAAAACATTTTCTTATAATGTTAAAACTAGATTGTTTACTAAGTACAGTTTCTTCTCTGGGACACTTAAAAAGGACTTGAGTCTTTTCTAAAAACATTTCATTTCTTTTCTCCTTAAAGATATTTTTATTGTTTTGAAGCCTATGGGCAAGGCAGCAGGAAGGGCGGACTGAGATAGTGGGCTTTTGCAGGGAAACGGTGGCATCAGGGGTCCAGAAAACTGCATCAGGTGGTAGGATTTGGCTTACGGGGTGCGTGTGTGGCTGTCTGTCTGTGCACTCTGCATGTGTGTCCATTATCTCATGGAATTAGAAAAATGGCATCTGTTTTCTTGAAAGGAACAGGAATAGATGATTCCAACAGGATTGGGAGAGTGAGGGAAACATTATGACAGATTTGCTCTACAGTCCAGTTTGTTTCTTTTCCCAGTCCAGAAAAAACTAAGCTTGAGAAATAACAAAGGGAAAAGTTTTCCCTTTCTTAGTCCAGAAGAAAGTAAGTTGCAGAAACAACAAAACAGGAAAATGTCTGGAATGATGCCTTTGTTTATTTGGCTTCGAGAGCGTGGTTCTGACAGGCCAGAGTTGCTCATCACGTCTCGCGTTCTAGTTCTGCTACGTGGGTAATAAATAGTACATCCTATTCCTGGCTCCTTCTTGAAAGCTGGAAGAGTTACAACAGTCCCCTGCCCCCACCATGATATTACCTGGGTATATGAAACAAGATAATAGTTTTTGGCTTTTTTTTCTTCTTCCCCCACATGCCTGAGGGTGTGACACACTTCCGTCACTAACAATGAGTCACAGTGGCAATAATTTGCACCAGCTTGTGAATCTTGAAGGAAGCCCTCTGGGTGATTTATTGAGTTACTGAAGTCGATAGACCACAGTGAAACTCACACACATACCAAGCTTTGTAGTTTTCTGATTTTTGTTTTTTAGGTTTTTTTTTTTTTTTTGCGGTAAACTAGACATAATGTTTATCATCTCAACCTTTTTTAAGTGTATAGTTTATTAGTATGAAATATATTCATAATGTTCTGGAGCCATCACCACCATCCATCTCCAGAACTCTTTGCATCTTGTAAAACCCATCCTCTGTGCCCTTTAAATTACTCCCCATTTCTCTACACCTCCCCCAGTGCCTGACAACCACCATTCTACTTTCTGCCTCTGTGATTTTGACACTAGGTCTCTCATGTAAGCGGAATCATATAGTATTCATCCTTTTGTGACTGAATTATTTTACTTAGCATAATATCCTTAAGGTTCACCCATGTTGTAGCACACGTCAACATCTTCTTCCTTATTATGGCTGAATAATATTCCAGTACATGTATATACCATATTTTGTTTATTCATTCATCCCACTACATACACTTGGGTTGCTTGTATATTTTAGCTATTGTGCATAATGCTGATACAAACATGGGTGTACAAATATTTCTCTGAGATTCTACTTTCAGTTCTTTTGTGTATATATTGGCAAGTGGGATTGCTGGATCCTACGATAATTACATTTGTACTTTTTTGAGGAACCACCATACTATTTCCATGTCTGCTGAACTATTTTCTGTTCCCATCAATAGGGTGGGAACAATAAGGCTTCCAATTGCTCCACATCCATACCAAAACTTGTTATTTTCTGTTTTGTTTTGTTTTGTTTTGTTGATCATAGCCATCCTAATGGGTATGAGAAGGTATCTCATTGTAGTTTTGATTTGCATTTACATAATGTTTAGTGACGGTGAGCATCTTTTCATGTGCTTATTGGCCATTTGTATTTCTTTTTTTGGAGAAATGCCCATTCAAGTCTTTTGCCAGTTTTTGAATTGGGCTTTGTTTGTTATTCAGTTTTAGGAATTTTCTATATGTCCTAGTTATTAATCTCCTACCAGATATATGGTTTGTAAATATATTCTTCCATTTTGTGGACTGCCTTTTACTATGCTGATATTGTCTTTACTGTCTTTTGATATACAAAATTTTAAAATTTTTATTAAGTCCTATTTGTTTTTACTTTTGTTGGCTGGGCCTTTGGTGTCATATCCAAGAAACATTGACAAATCCCAAGTTAGGTAGTTTTGTCTTTAGGCAGTTCAGAAATTAAAATGTAGTTTATCCTTTTGAATTTTTGAAAGCCATCTTCCTTATTAATACTATTATGTATTTTTTAAGTCCTATGACTTAATGAGGAATGAGGAAAATAAACAAGTACATATATTTTATTTTTAAAATCAAGATATTAGAAGTTTAATCTTTTTTTTATGTTTATTCATTTTTGAGACAGAGAGAGATAGAGTATGAGTAGAGGAAGGGCAGAGAGAGAGGGAGACACAGAATCCGAAGCAGGCTCCAGGCTCTGAGCTGACAGCACAGAGCCCGACGCAGGGCTCGAACTCACAGACTGTGAGATCATGACCTGAGCCACCCAGGTGCCCCTTGAGGGTTAATCTTTTGGTCTTTGGGCCACATTTGAAGAAAATGATTTAATTACTCAATTTTTTTCCTTTCTAAAGTAGAAAAACTGTTTCCAAGACCTTGTGTAATTGCTATTGCTTTCCATAAGACAGTAGATAAGTGTGGGTGTTGCTGGAGAAGGGAGGTGGGAATAATGCCCAGGACAGCTTCACCTCAACAAGGTCTGTGAGTGCAGCGTCTGGGCCCCCAGTTTTGCAAGGCTTGAGTTTCCATTCTGTCAGAACACTAATAAATGTGGGCAATTGACTAATGAGACTTTCCAAAGGCTGATGTACAGAGTCAATACCAGTTTACTAATTTACAAAGGAAACCTAGTCCCATCTATTGACAGAAATATTTATGGCTGCCTTCACAATCAATGAAGAATTGAAGTTTGGAAGCCAGATGATTGTGCGGAGAGCATGAAATCACAGCAAACGCAAGTGGGTTGTAGACAGAGCTCTTACCCAGGCTCTGTCATGGACTGTTTAGCATCGTGCCCCCAACAGGAGATCGCTGAAGAGCCTTACCGTCTGATGTCTGTATTTAATGCCTTTTTCCTGGAGAGTACAGGACTCACACAGTTCGGCCTGCCTCTTCGGCTTTCCAGTTTGCTGTATATCATTCTGATCATCCTCACCTATTCAGGGTCTTTGGCTAGGCAAGTTTTCACTTACTTGCCCAGGTTTCAGCTCGCTGCTCAATTATAATCCCTTTGATGACGCCTCCCAGACACACCCAGGTCCTCTGAAGTGTAGCTTTAGGAATTCCCCTCACATTTTGGTAATATTTAAATGTATGTCTGAAGTCTCCAGGTTTGTAATTTCTGTTTTATTAGTAGCGTTTGAAGTATTTGACACAGATGATTACTCCCCGTTTATAAAAACGCTTTTCTTTATTTTTACGAAATTTTTTTTATTATTATTATTCACGTCACATATTCCTGCATTAGTGGGAGTAGCTATCAGCACTCTATGAAATAGGAAGGAAAATATGGCCCTGTCATCCACAGCGTAAGGAAACTAGACGGGGTTTGTACTGTGCTTGTTGGAGAGACTTCCTAGCACAAGGCGGGGAAGAGAAACGTATCAATGCAGAATTCCTCTCTGGCTTGTCCAAGAACGTGTCCAGTCATCATCGTCCTCATGGGAAGCTGCATCCCAAGAATATGGCATTTTAAGATTTGGATGACAGGAACTCACATCAGACAGCTCAAATAGTGATCTGTTTCCCAGAGATAACAGGGGAAACGTTGTGATGAAACACCTAACTCGTCCTTGTGTGCATCTCACAATCCAGCAAGATTTCCATTTTTATTACAGCCTCATTTGAAAGTGTTCAAAGTGTACTTTCGATACTATTTGTCATCTTAGTTTACTTATCTGGAAGTGACAGTGTTCTGTTATTTGTCTGCCTTAGGAAGAAAATGATGAGAAACAGCTTTTTCTTTTTTTTTTAAATTTTTTTTAATGTTTATTTATTTTTGAGAGAGAGACAGAGCATGAGCAGGGGAGGGGCAGAGAGAGTGGGAGACACAGAATCCGAAGCAGGCTCCAAGCTCTGAGCTGTCAGCACAGAGCCTGATGCGGGGCTTGAAGTCACAAACTGCAAGATCATGACCTGAGCCGAAGTCGGACGCTTAACCAACTGAGCCACCCAGGCACCCCAAGAAACAGCTTTTTCATTCCAAGTATGGTGTACAGCTGTTTTGAAAGAAATTAGTCTTATATTGGTATTATGTTTTAAAGATTGACTGAAATTCCTTTACTGTCACAATATTCTCTGCAAGTTTCAGAAAGTAGAGTTTCCTTATTATGAGAACATTATTTCATAATATAAAATTATAAATTTTATACTTAAAAAATATAAATTAGTGGGGCGCCTTGGTGGCTCAGTCAGTTAAGCATCTGACTTCGGCTCAGGTCATGATTTCATGGCTCATGAATTAAAGCCCCGCTTTGGGCTCTGTGTTGACAGCTTGGAACCTGGAGCCTGCTTTATATATACAAATTAGTTTATACATTCATAAATTTTAAAGAAAGAGATCCGTCAGTCAGTGCTGCCTTTTCCGCTTCTGGGTGGTGTGGTACTGAAAGTTATCTGAGAGCAATTTATCTTCTGCATTATTAACCAACATGGCATCCGTTGGGCATATTACTGCAGTGTTTGCTAGAGAAGTTGTAAGTTCTTACAGCTAAGGCTGCTGAGGAATGTACTAATTCTAAGGTTAACTTTATGCATGCTGTCTCTAGGATATAGCCACAATCACAGGAACCATCAGTCATTTTTGGGAGGGTCGGAGGGTTGCTATAGTGTACTTATAAAAACAGCTGAAAGTTTACATTTATGGAAAAGACTCTTATCTGCTAAGATTCCAAAGAATGTTGTCATGGAGGTGGAGTAATAATGAGGAAACACTGACTTAGAAAATTCTAGCTCCCAAGCATGGAGAAAAAACATCACTTGTCAGCAAGCTAATTGGTTTTAAGTGTAATCATGTCCATCTGAAGAGGTTACTGTCCATAACAAAAGACAATGTTAAATTATACATACATGAGAAATAGTTTATCTTGTATAGGTAAGTGACTTAAGTGACTTTCAAATTAACCCAAGTATACTAAGTGTCTATCATATGTGGGATCCAGAGAAGACTGTATCTCTGGGTTTTTTTTTTTTTTTCAGTTTTATAATTAAATCTATTTTCCAGTCATTTGAAATGTTTGATTTTTAACTTATTCAGCATGTATTAAATACTGCCTTCCATACATGTCTAGGAGAATGAGGTGGGAAGGCTCAGCTGTTTTTTCTGTAACAGAATGATCATTAATGGGTGGAAATCTTCCAAATTGAATCTGACTCAAGTTAAATAGCAACCATTAATAATAACCAAGAGAGATTAGTTACATGCCAGAAATCTCTTGAAATAGTCTGTCCTGAGAAAAAGAGAAGTAATTTGATAATATGTAAATCCCGTATTCTCTGGGAATGCTTATTTCTCATTTTCTCAGGACACAGAATAAGAGACAGACTCTGATCACATCTCAGTTCCTGGTATCATTAGCTCAGATCTTGGGCTTTATATATGGGTACCTCACATACCATCTTGCCCTTGGGGCCGTGCTCATGGTGCTTTCCATTGCCTTCCTCTTTCTTCTCCACTACCTAATTTCTACGTATTGCGAGAGTCTCAGCTTAGAATCACTTTCTTTGTATTAAAGAAACCTTCTGTATCAGTCAGCGTTCTCTGGAGAAACAGAATCAATGGGATATATCTATATCTATATATAGGTATAGATGTATATGTATATATATGTATATATGTATGTATATGCATACACATATATATCCCATATGTATATATATATATATATATATATATATAACTCCTTCTGATATATAAGGAATATATTATTATATATATAGTATATAATAAGGAGTTAGCTCACAGATCTGTAGTAGGCTGGTAGGCTCAAGACCCAGGAGAGCAGATGGTGCAGTTTTGGTCCAAAGGCCAGTGGGTAAAGATCCAGGAGAGCTGGTGCTACAGGTCAAGTCCAAAGACAGTCTGCCGGAGAATTCCCTCTTGCTCAGGGAAGCTGATCTTTTCATTCTATTCAGGCCTTCAGCTGATTGGATGAAGCCCACCTACATTACAGAGGGCAATCTGCTTCACCGAAATGCACCAATTTAAATGTTAATCTCATCGAAAACACCTTCCTGTGTTGACACATAAAATCTGCCATCACACCTTGCCTCTTCTCACACTAGCCCAACTTTCAGTGGGGGCCCTGGATGCCTGAATTAATGTTGTCAATGTTGTGCTTGTGCTTTTGAAGAAACCTTAGGAATAGCTTATTTTATAAAGTTAGGATATTGTAGTGTATATGGTTTGCAATTATACTGAATGTTCTAGATGTGAATCTGACCAGCTCCTAGCACTTGCAACAAGATTATTCTCTTCTGTGGTCTATCTTCTATACTTCTGTTAATGTGACCCAGGATTTCATTCATTTTATCCCATTTTATCACTGTTTGAATTTGTGATTAAACCATTAGTTCTTTTTCTCTACAGGAACTATTGTTAGACCAATTTGCTTCGTCTCCTTCCTGTCCTGTTTTTTAGTAACTGATGGCATTTAACGTTAAGTATAGATTTTCACATTATAATTCCTATTTTAAAATATTATTTAGCCCATCTGGTTGATTTTAGAACCATGGAACCCTAGAGCAAAATGAACATTTTATAACAAAGAACTGGGGTCCAAAGTCAGTGTCGCATAGATTTTTTAGGTAATTAGTGCCAGAGCTGAATCAAGGATGCATATTTACTGGTGTCTAGTCTAGTGATTTAACAGACATCAAGTCCAGGTAATGTGTTCTAAATCATTTTAGAATATATAACAACTTTATAACGTAAGTCACTGTCCATTTGTTATAGAGAAGGAAATAATGAGGTATCAATTTTTATTCAGTCCTTTGTATAATTCAAAATTCAGTCATTTTGTTCTATCTTTGCCTTAGTTGTTGAAATTCTTTTCTTCTTCTTTTTTTCTTTTTATTTATTTTGAGAGAGAGAGAGAAAGAGAGAATGAGCGAGCAGAGAGAGGGAGAGACAGAATCCCAAGCAGGCTCTGCACTGTCAGTGAGGAGCCTGATGCGGGGCTTGAACTCATGAACCATGAGATCATGGTCTGAGCTGAGATCAAGAGTTAGGCACTTAACTGACTGGCCCAGGGGCCCCTGTTGTGAAAATTCTTAAAGCAGCCAAGGTAGATATATTGCTCTACTGTCTGTTACTAGGAGCTGTTTAATACTTTAATAAGTATGCTTTAGATATCATTTACTTAACAATTATTTAACCAAACAAAGATCTACGTAGTTGAATTACATTACTTCCCTTCTTGGTCTGTTCTTTTTAAATTTTTTAGAATTTTAAGTAGGCTGCATGCCCAGCTTGAAGTTTGAACTCATGACCCTGAGATCAAGAGCTGCATACTCTACAGACTGAGCCAGCCAGGTGCACCCCCCCACCCCCGTCTCTTCTTTTGAAATAATGAAATGAGGCTATTTGGATATGATTGCATAGGAAACATATCATACCGTGAAGGTGTGCTTTGCCTTGACTTTTTGTTGTTTCCACACCAAATAAGGGTTGACATGTCAAACTGTGAAGAAATAAAGAAAATCTAGTTTTCGCTTATTACTATTTCTTAAATACTACAAGCGGCAGTAAAATAGCCTTCATTTGAATCAGTACCCTTAGTCGCCCCACACCTTCAAGAATAAGTGCATTTTACTTAAACATATTGGAAAATTTGGAATCTCAATAAATGTTACTTCCTTTCTCTTTGATTATACACAGTGTCTCCATGAGATGCAAAGCATAACATGGATTTTAAAAAATGCCATTTAGTTTTTTTTTTAACTTTGCATTTAGTAGCTGCAAGCAGTATGAATCACAGCTTAAAATATTTGCTTTTCTTCTGACTAAAGCATGGGAAGTGGTATTCTCGAGTGCAGCTACTCAGCTTTGAGATCTTAGATCTGACAAGTCAAAACTGTATTTCTGTTAAACATGTACTGGTTTGGCAGTTGACAGCAGGTAGTTGAAGTGCTGTGTGGCGTGACTTGTGGTAGGTAGTGTCCAGGCCCTTCGCCTAATAAGGGAAGTTTACAAAAGAACCAGAGAGAGGACAGTATGCCTCTCTTTGCCCAGTTCCTGCTGAGCCAGACTTGGATGAAGTGGGGGGTACAGGTCGTCCATCTCTGGAGCCAAATGAAAACTTTGGGCTCCATCCCAACTGTCACCCTACCTTTCAATTGATAGCCACTAGTCTTTGATTAAAAAAAATTTTTTAAGCACCTTAGAAGGTTTTCTGAAGCACATTTCAATATATCCTGATCAAAGATGAGAGAGAATTCATTATGTCAGACCTACTTCAAAAACTCTAAGTTTGTTTTTAAATCACTTTCAGAGAAATCAACAATCCAGGAATGATCGTTTTCATTTTCGCCTACCTGTTACGGTTACCAGAACAGGGCGCCCATCTGCTAATGAAACTGAGAAACCTTTTCATTCCTGGAATTTCCTGGTGGGAGTGTTGAGTTTTCTAAGCAATATGTGACACTGGCTAGTTACACAATGTGTGGGATTTTACTGCCAGCTCTTTGTTTAAAAAAGGCGTGAGAGGTTTGGCCCAACAGAAATGTGAAGTCAAAGTTAACTATGACGTCATCTTACTGCTTGTCACGTGAATGAACCGGATTCATAAGTAAATATATATTAAAAATTTTTTATCAACTCTGATAAATCAGTTATAAAACAATTAGCTTTCCCTAGCACTTCTCTGCATACGATTTGGGGAAACTTTTTCACTCTGGGAACATGTTTGGAGGAAAAAAACGTGGCCCCCAAAGTTGCACCCACAGGTTAATAGACACATGAGGGAAGTTTCTTTGGTGATTGTAGCAGAGAGGGATGTGCACTCATAGAATATTTAAATCCCCAAACATGGCTGGAAGTTGATTCTTCATAATCATGTCCAACTTGCTGAAATTCAGGCCCATATTCTCCTGTCTCAACGTGCACGGGTGCTTTGTCCGCCACAAAACATTTCAAGTTCTGTTTAGAATAAGAATCTTCCACGGAAAAGTGTCTATTAGAGTCTATGCTGCTTTTAGAGGTGTATTTAGAGACCATGCTATAGAGCCCCCTTCAATAACACGTCGCCTCATTTAATAATTGTAATGGTCAGGAGTTCGTTAAGTTAATATCTAATTTATCTCTGTAAGACAGGGCTTCTCAACCCAGACACTACTGACATTTTGGGCTGGAGAATTCTTTTCTTTTTTAGGTTTATTTATTTATTTTGAGAGAGGGAGAGGGAGAGAGAATACCAAGCAGTCTCTGCCCCATCAGCGCAGAGCCTGACGCGGGTCTGGAGCCCTATGTGGGTCTCGATCCCATGAACTGTGAAATCATGACCTCTGAGTCTGTTGCTCTACTGACTGAGCCACCCAGGCGCCCCTGGGCTGGAGAGTCCTTTGTTGGGGGTAAGTGGGACTTGGGGGGCTGACCCATACATTGTAGGATGTTTAGCAGTATCTCTGGTCTCCATTCATTACATGTACCCCTGCCCCAGTTATAACAGCCAAAAATGTCTCCAAACATTACCAAGTGCTCCCTGGGGGGACACATTGCCCCTGGTTACGAGCCACTGTCCTGAGGCAAAATAAAATGTTAGAGAAAAGATCTTAGCAGTTAGTTTTCCAGCTCTTATTTTCTCATTTTCCATATGGCTATGATTTACTTAAGATCTCATGAGTCCTTAGTCCCAGAGATGACTGGGGTTTCCTGACTTTGCAGTGTCTTTTCCTACCATACCCTGCTTCCTTGGTTTGGGTTTAAGATACTCTGATGCCCCGCTTTTGGGCCTGTCCAACCACATGGCTCCCGTTAGGGCATAACCACCATTTAGTAACGTATTCCATACGGTGTGCGCAGAGTCTGTAGTTACCCTTAAGCATCCGCTTGTGCACATTGTTTTAGTTTTTCTCCTCTCAAGAAGCGACCCTGAGATGTGGATTTATTAGATGTGGATTTACAAGTGGTTTGTCAGGAAATGTTCTCAGGAAGAATTGGTAGAGCAGTGGGGAAGGGGGCAGGGAGGAGACGGGAAGCAAATGAGGGTACAACAGCACGGAGACTTCCAAGGAGGTAACTTCAGCTCAGTCTGACAGGAGAGCTCTGGAGAGAGGAGGTACAGATCTTATCTCAGAATTTTCCAGACCAGGCACAAAAGTCCTGGAGTATCTGCACTTCCCTCCCCATCCGTCATTGTTTAAGGTAGTTTCTTAATCTGGCTGCTATTGCCATTTTGGGGATAGTTCTTCGTTCTTTGTTGCGGGAGTCTGTCCTGTGTACTCTGGGTGTCCAGCGGCTTCGAGGAACACTGCCTGCTCGATGCCAGTGATCTCCTGACCCCTCCCCCACCCAGTGATCACAACCAAAGCTGCCTCTAGACATTTTCACCCCCGGAGGTCAAAATTACCCCCCAGTTGAGAACCACTGGTTTAACGGTTGCCCCCTGGGGAGGTATGAATTCCTGGGAACTTCACGCAATCAGACAAAGACACAGGTGGCGGCTGTGGGGCGTGGAAGGATCGCAGCAGCCAGTGAGCAGGAAAGGTTAATGAGTCCCGGTGGGTTTGCGCACGGCACTGACATCACCTGTTACACGTATATGAACTCAGTAAATTTCTCCTCCACTGCAGGCTCAGTAGGAAGGATCTGATATGAAAGCCCCGTTGTCCTTTAAGGGCACGTGCTGGAGGGATGCTGCCAGGTGTCACCGGCCTCATAGCAGGTGCCATGGCAGCAGTACTTGGACCAGCCTGCCATGGCCAGCACGCACCCCAACTGCTCCTCCACTTGGCCTCATCTTAATCTCTGTGGAATTGCTTTGATCAGAAATATGATTTGAGAAAGAGTTCAATAACTTGGAACCATTCCCGCAAGATTAGAATTTCTGACTTTTGTTCGTTGCATCATCACCCAAAATCACTGGGTTTTGGCTGTAATCTTGGACCTATTTCCTTATTTCCCTTCCTTCTGGTCATCTGTTCATTTATTCAACAAGCGTGTCTGGAGTGCCTAATACATGCCCAGTACTTTGCTAGATGCTAGGACTACAAGAAAAGACAAAAGACATATGGTCCCCGCTTTCAGTTTAGTAGAGGAGAAAGAAAGTGCAGGTGGGCTCCGGTCATAATAAACGGCCTCATTGGCCAAGGTTAGGAAATCGAGTGGAAAGTGGAAAGGGGTGGAGAGAGCTGAGATCGGCTTTGGAGGCACCGTCAGCTGGACAAGTTGGCCAACAGGATGGAAGGGAGAGAGTGAGAATCAGGGATGATTCCTGAGCGTCTGACCTATGCTGCTCTAGGTGCTGAGATCAGGGTGGAGGGGAAGTGCTGGGAGGAGCAGGTTTGTAGGACAGGATGAAAACTGCCATTTTTGTCATGTCGTGTTTGAAATGTGAACCATCTGTATAGAGATCGAAGTGGGAAGCTGAATATATACGAGTTAGAAGTCAGAGACAAGGTCTAGGCTAGACATGTAAATTTTGGAGTCATCAGCGTACATGTGATATTTAAAGCTAAGAGCCTGACCAGGTATGCCAAAGGAATGAGTGGAGACAGAGAGTAGTACCAGGGACTAGTACTGAGGTTCTCCAGTATGGAGAGGACACAGAGATGAGGAGGAACCAGGAAAAGATACTCAGATGACGGCCTATCTCCAGTGCCTTTGGTTAATATAACAAAAATTACAACTGGGGGTTGGAAGGAGAAAGGAACACCGTGAACTGTTCTTTCTGTTCAGTCTTGGAACTACAAGGAAAGGTATAGATCATGAACACCTACTTGGGTGATAGAATTGGATGTTATTCAGTTATGTAGGGTCATCCAAATGATACAGAAAACGATTCTGTTTTTCAGCGTTTTCATAGAAATGAAAATACACCATTTGAGAATTCTCGGAAACCTTCCCCATGCCTACAGGACGAGTTTTGGGCTTCTCCTGTGTACCCATTGCACATATCCTAATCACCACATTGATATGCAGGATCGTGAGATGGGAGGAGCCATCAGGAGCTCACGTGCTGCTCCCTTTGCCCTCCACGCCCACCCCGTAAGGTTATAACTCTGCACACCAGGCCCCTTCTCAGCTTTTTAGTTTAGGTGTCATCTTAAGAGGTATTCCCTCGAGGGAACATACCCCTTACACCCTATTCTCTATCAGAGCCTACAACTACTCATGATCTCTTATTAATTTATTCAACCCTTTACTAATTTTTGTCTTTCTCCTCCACTGGGTTGTAAATTCCATAAATGCAAAGACATGGCAGTATGCTATCCCAGTCTGCACATACGTGATAAACATTTTTTGAATGAATGAGTAGTGATTATGAAAAATACCTGAAAATTAACAATAAGCAGTGATGTAAAGAGTTCCCTTTCCTTTCTCTCTCTACACAAATATCGGTATCTTACCATTTGTCATTTTTTTTCATGATTACTTTTTGGTGTCTAGGTATATGACAGTGCCTGCCTCCACCCCCAAACTTTTCTCAATTTCTGTTCATTTCTTAAGCTTTATACTATAGCTGCCAACTCTTCCGTGTACTGCCACACCTGCTTTTCACCACCTGTGGGTCTGTGCTCACTCTTCACCTTTGAAAACAATCTTGCCCTCTAATCACCATATTCCTCCAGCCTCCTGCTTGCCTGACCTCAGCTTGCTGCTTTGTTTGTATTTCTGGTGCCTACTCCAACCCGTGCGTCTTCTTCCATATCACTGCCTCCATTTTGGCTTCCAGTTTCCGGGTACATTTCTGGGCCTGTGCTCTTGTTGGGAGCCCCTGGGCATTGTATTGATTTGAAGACCTTAGGGAAGGGGAATTGAGAGCTGGGCCAAGCAGTGACTGGTGATGGGATAATCAGCTGTTACTTGGCTGATATGCCTGCGCTCTTCCACAGATAATTTACCCCTGCTTTCCTTGGAGGCATAAGACTTTGGCACAGGCAGAAGGATTTGCCCTGGAACTTCTCCACTCTGTGGATGTCTGCCTAAGGTTTTTTATTTTCTGAGCGCCTTCAGCTGTGATTTTTCCAATAAGATCTTTCGCTTGAAAGATTATGTCTCTGCCTCCTCACTACAATCTTAGTTATTTAAAAAACTTAAATGAAACAATCTGCCATAGTTATGGTCTTATCCTGTTGGTTTTTACTTTTTACCGTAATGGTCTGATACTATTTTTAAAGTTTCTGCTTATAGTAGACATTGTCAGATATGTTGTCTTGCCCAGAACCCCCTGTACCTATGTTTGGGACATCCTTACATAGGAGTGTTGGTGGGAAAAGAAACCCCAAATCCCACATAGTTGGTATCTCAGCCTTCAGCTTGGGCCCATGCATATGACCTACGTGTGATCAGTCAGATACATCCACATGGACTTTGAAACTGGAGCCTATGCAGATAAGAAGCAAGGGCAGTGATGAATCTCAGCAACATCCAGTTCCAGAGGAAGTACCTAGTGTCCAGTTCCAGTGAAGGTTGTGTGGTAAACAGTAGATGGTCAGTGGTTTGGGCTGCAGCTACAGTCATGTGCTCATGGATTCTTCTATGGCATGATATTTGGCTGTGATCTTGGCTCCTGTGAGCTTTTCCAACAATTATGGAGGCCAACAATATCCTTTCAGTTGACTTCTATTTAGAAATCAGCCAGAGTTAGTGACATTTAAGAATTCTACCTATTTTCTTTACTAATTTCTCTTTACATCATTCCTTCTTGTACCTCTGATCATCTTTTTGGGATCCTTTTCTTTCTTGAAGGGCATACTTTAAATTTTTTTTAATGTTTATTTTTGAGAGAGAGCGAGAGAGAGCGAGAGCAGAGTGGGGGAGGGGCAGAGAGAGGGGGAGACACAGAATCTGAAGCAGGCTCCAGGCTCCGAGCTGTCATCTCAGAGCCTGACACAGGGCTCGAACTCATGAACCATGAGATCATGACATGAGCCAAAGTCAGATGCTCAACTGATTGAACCACCCAGGTGCCCCATGAGGCATATACTTTAGAAGTTCTCTTAGTGTGGATCTACTGATGGTACAATTGACTTGAACAATTCAGGAATTGGGGGCACTGATTCCCTGTGCAGTTG
Organism: Cryptoprocta ferox; assembly: GCA_028646485.1. NCBI lineage: Eukaryota > Metazoa > Chordata > Mammalia > Carnivora > Eupleridae > Cryptoprocta > Cryptoprocta ferox. The sequence goes on from CM053560.1 coordinate 11,489,939, forward strand.
GAAGTTTGTGTGTAACTCTTGTCTCCCCCATAACTTAACTACTAATAGCCTACTGTTGGAATGGATGCCTAACTGATAACATAAACAGCTGAATAAGATACATTTTGTATGTTGTATGTATTATATACCATATTCTTCGCAAGCTAGAGAAAAGAAATGTTACTAAGAAAATTATAAGGAACAGAAAAAACATTTATAATATTGTGCTGAATAAAAAAAATACCCATGGGGCACCTGGTTGGCTCAGTCAGTTAAGCGTCCGACTTTAGCTCACGTCATAATCTCATGGTTCTTGAGTGCAAGCCCCACATCGGGCTCTGTGCTGACAGCTTAGAGCCTGGAGCCTGATTCAGAATCTGTGTTTCCCTTTCTCTCTTCCCCTTCCTCTCTCTCTCTCTCTCTCTCTCTCTCTCAAAAATAAATAAGTATAAAAAAAAGAATCCCCATATAGATGGATCTGTGCAATTCAAACCCATGTTGTTCAACGGTCAAATGTTAAGTGCTCTCTGTTTTTATCTATAAATGAATATTTTACTCTCATCCTCGAAAGATAGTTTTTCTGGGTAGTTATTTTTCTCAACACTTTGAAGGTATTTTTTCATTGCTTCCTGGTCTTATTTATCACTAAGAAAAGTCAATTGTCTTTCTAGTGATTTCTTTGTAGGTGATCCATCTCTTTTTTCACCTGCTTTTGCATTCTTCTTTTTAAGAACTGAAGATCAAACTGAGAAGGTCTAGAAATTACTAGAAATGTATTTCCCAGTAAATGTCCTAATAGTCATGCTGTTTTAGTCTGAATATCAACTCTGCCTCATCTATAAAATTGGTTCAGTTTTTCTTTTATTGTTATTCTATCACTCCTTCACCCTCATACCTTCTTTGTATTCCATTTTTTAGAACTTATAGTCATCTGCATTTGTAGTTACCCTCAGAAGTCTTACACTACCTCCCACATAGCTGCTGACTCTCCATCAGGCCCTTTCCCTCTCTAAGAGTCTAGATTTAAAATCGTAGGCTGAAATTATGGAAACAGCCCAAGTGTCCATCAGCTGATGAATGGATAAAGAAGATGTGGGGGCGCCTGGGTGGCTCAGTTGGTTGAGAATTCTACTTTGGCCCAGGTCATGATCTCACAGTTCATGGTTTGAGCCCCGCATCAGACTCTGTGCTGGCAGCTCAGAGCCTGGAGCCTGCTTCAGATTCTGTGTCTCCCTCTCCTGCTTGTGCTCTCTCTCTCTCAAAAATAAATAAAGACTAAAAAATAATTTGAAAAAATAAAAAAATTACAAAAAGATGTGGCATATGTAATATTACTCAGCTACAAAAAGAGAATGAAATCTTGCCATTTGTAGTGACATAGAGGGAGCTAGAGTGTATTATGCTAAGTTAAATAAGTCAGTCAGAGAAAGACAAATACCATATGATTTCACTCGTACATGAAATTTCAGAAACAAAACAGATGACCAAAGGAAAAATGAAATAGAGAAAGAGACAAACCAAAATTCAGACTCTTAACTGTCGAGAACAAACTTCTGGTTACCAGAATGGAGGTGGATTAGGGGGATGGGTTAAATAGGTGATGGGAATTAAGGAGGGCACTTGTGATGAGCACCAGGTGTTGTGTGGAAGTGTTGTGTAACTATTTGTACCCCATGAAAACTAATATTACACTGTATGTGAACTAACTGGAATTTAGATAAGAACTTAAAAAAATAATAAAATAGAATCAGTAGGCAAGGATGTAATGAATTGAAATAAACTGAGCCCTCTAAGTTGAATGATGTTGACAGATCAGCAACTGTAGACTTAAACAAGCATAAGCTGTAGAAGGCTAACAGAAGCATCGTGCTTGATGAAGAAGCACTAGAAGCACTCCCATTCAATCAGGAATGAGATAAGGATGAATTCATCATAACTATCTTTGTTCTCAAGGTATTGGCCATTGCAATTAGGCTGAAGTAGAAATAAATGGCAAAAAATAAACATTTTATTTTTTTAATGTTCATTTGTTTTGAGAGAGAGAGAGAGAGAGAGAGAGAGAATCCCAAGCAAACTCCACACTGTCAGCACAGAACCTAATGTGGGGCTCGAACTCACAAAATGTGAGATCATGACCTGAGCCAAAATCAAGAGTTGGACACTTAACTGACTGAGCCACCCAAGCTCCCCACAAGAAACATTTTAAAAAGAAGGAGATTAAACCAATATTTACAGATCCCAGGATTCAACTAAAAGGCTAAGTGGTAGGATGATTCAGTAAGGTCACCAAGACAAAAAGCACAGAAATAGAACTTTTTATGTATATACAACAACAACCAGTTAGAAGTAGTGATGGAAGAAATGATCCCATTGCATAGGTTTGAAAAAGATAAAAAGAAAGGGATAGACTTAACAGGAAACATAAAGAATCTTTATGAAGAAAATTGTAAGACACCATGGAAAGAACAAAAAAGAGACATTTAGATGGGAAAATTTAATGTCTTCATAATATCAGTTCTTCAATCAATCCGACTGACACCAACAGGGTATTTTGGGGTTTTTTTTGGTTTGTTTGGACAAACTGATTCCAGAAATCACATGGACAAACAAGTAACAATTACCAGGAAAATTTTGAAAAGAGAAGATTAATGAAAAAGTACTAACTGTACTAAAAATAAAAACATATTCTACAGTAATGAACTACTGGCACATGAGTAAATCAATAATTCAAAGGAACAGACTGGAAAACCCAGAAACAGACCCAAAGATACACAGCAATTAAATGAAAGTCTTATTTCAAAACAGTGGAGAAGAAAGGGATTATTCAGTAAATTGTGTTGGGACAACTGAGTAGCCATCTGAAAAAAAAAGTTGGATCTCTACTGCAGAGATTATACCAAAATGATTTCCAGATGAATCAAAGAAGTCACATTTAAAAAATGAAACCATGAATTACCAGAAGATAAACAAGAAAATTCACTTATTTAACTACAAAAAGAAAGAAAGAAAAAGAAAGAAGAGAGAAAGAAAGAGAAAGAAAGGAAAAGGGAAAAAAAAATCACATAACCATAAAAAGAAGTCTAAAGAGAAAGGGCAAAAGGTGGGGGTATTTTGTAATTTACCTCACTGACAAAGGGCTAATTCCCTTAACATATAAAATCATTAGTTAGGGAGAGGGAGGGAGACAAAGCACGAGAGACTCTTGAATACTGAAAACAAACTGAGGGCAGAAGGGGGAGGGGGAAAGGGCAAGGCAGGTGATGGTCATGGTGGAGGACACTTGTGGGGAAGAGCACTGGGTGTTATATGGAAACCAACCTGACAATAAACTATAAAGTTAATTAAAAAAAAAAGAAAGAAAGAAAGAAAAGAAAAAAGATCAACAGTCCAGAAAAAAAGAAATAGGTAAAACCTATGACCGTTAAGAAAAAAAGGAAGAGTGTAGTATGAGAAATGCAAATGCAGTGATTATATGATATTTTCCACAATGTAACGGCGCTTGGTTGGTGAGGAAGTGGAGAAACCGGCGTTCCCGCTGGGCTGGAGCTCACATTTCCACAGCAGCTGTGATGGGCAGTTGGGAAATAGCAAAGTTCTCAGAGCACTTTTCCTTTAACTCAGCAATGTCATTCTCAGACATTTATCTCAGAGCTATATTCACATATGTGTGAAATGACATATGGACACGAATATTCTTTTTTAAGTTTTTTAAATTTATTTTGAGAGAGAGAGAATGAGCAGGGGAGGGGCAGAGAGAGAGGGAGAGAGAGAATCCCAAGCAGTCTCTGAGGTGTCAACACAAAGCCCAACGCGGGGCTTGAACTCATGAACTGCGAGATCATAACCTGAACTGAAACCAAGAGTCAGACACTGACTGAGCCACCCAGATGTTCCAGGAATATCTTTTGTAACAGAAAAAAGATTGGAAATGACTGACATGTCTATCAATGGTGGCTGGTTAGATAAAGGATAGGACACCCACACAATGGAATAAGAGACAGCCACTAGGAAAGAATGGGGCAGCTACAAGGAAAGAGCTCCAAGATGTACAGTCAGGTTCAAAAATATAAGGCATAGTGGGGAGTCTAGTAAGCTACTTTCAGGGAAAAAGAAAGTGTCTGTACACACACACACACACACACACACACATACTCATATACTTCATGAGACAAGTAGCATGATTATCACCATATTTCAGATAAGGAAACTGAGGGTTACAGAGGCTAAGTAACGTTTTTCCCCCTAAGTAAAAGAGTTATAAAAATAAAATAAATAAAGGGAACACAGATAACAATGACCACGAGAATAAGAATCCAGGCAATCTAACTGCAGGATTCCTAGTCTTTACTAATATATATTGTTTCCTGTGGGGAAGAGAATGTATACTCTTTAAAAGCTGCCCAAATGTCCACTTTCTTTTATTTGAAGATACACAAACATGTGGTAACAAAGTAGTCCTGAAACACTAGTGACAAAAGGGACAATTTCAGGCTTAGTCTGTTCTTGTCTTAGCCCTCCTCTCCAGGGGTATTGTCTTTTACAGTGTCTGTGTCCTTCCAGTGATCACCTCATGCGACCTTATAAAATATGCTCATTCCTCTATTTCTTGATTTGCCAAACTATGCTTTGTCAGTACGTTCAGTTTAGATGGTGGAAACCAATAAATAGCATTTACATTATTATGACTGTATCGTAGTTCAACCAGAGAGGCAGGATGAGTAGGAGATTACATCCAGCTATCCAGTTGTCCAGGTGTCTGTCTATCTATCTATCTATTTATCTATCTATGTGTAAATAGACATATATACCTATGTGTCCATACACACACACCAGTTTGTTTGCTGTTTTAGAAAGATAAGAATAATGTGCGTATATTGGCAAGCTTTCTGTCTTCTCAATCATACTTAATACTTCATGGGGTTCCTTCCTTCCTTCCGTCCTTCCTTCCTTCCTTCCTTCCTCCCTCCCTCCCTCCCTTCCTTTCTTTCCAGCAAGAGTCCTCTGTCATCCTTTTCCAGTCTAGACTGCTCACCTTCCATGCTTGCTGCCTACTGGTCATCCCAGGACCTACCTTTCACTATTCTCCTGGATTGACTCCAATTCTTTCTGGATCCCATGTCTTTTGTTTTGCTTGAGTACATCTACAAGCAACTTCTAAGAATGATACATGGGATATAAATTTCTGGTCTTCGCTGTATCTGTTAGATACTGCATTAGAAATAGACTCACCACATAATCAAAAAGGAATTTATTTGAAGGATAATGGGGTGCTCACAGACTCCAGGAGGCTCAGCCTTAGAAAAAGATAAAGCTCAGGCAGGTCCAGGGAAGGTCACAGCAAAATGTGCTCACCTGTGTTGCTTGCAACCTATTTCAAGAATGGACTCCCATTGTCAGTCTTCTTGTTCTGCTCTGATTCCCAGTCCAAGAAAGGAGCACCTATTTTTTCTGGTGCATGGGTCATGGGCTTGTCACTTGACTATGGAAAGGTGAATCTTGATCAGTGGTCCCATTGGACTATATGGAGAGGTTGGTCCCCAAAAGTAAAAAAAACAAAAACTATTATTAGCAAAGAGTGGTGGAATAGATGTTGAACAAAATATGACATATGTTCATTATACTCTGATTGAGTAAAATGTCCTTTTGTAAAAGTTTATTTACTTTGATAGAGAGATAGAGGGTGAGGAGGGGAAAGTCAGAGAAAGAGGGAGACAGAGAATGCCAAGCAGGGTTTGTGCTGTCAGCACAGAGCCTGATGCAGGGCTCGAACTCATAAACTGTGAGATCATGACCTGAGCTGAAACCAAGAGTCAGATACTTGACCAACTGAGCCACCTAGGCTCCCTGAGTAAAAATGTCTTTAAATGTCTTTATTCTGTTCTCATGTGATGGATTATAGAATTCTAGGTTGAAAAATAATTTATTTTTTCTGTAGGACCTTGAAGGCATTGCTCTGTTTCTTCAGTCATCCAATACTGTTGATAAGACTTATGCCAGTATGATTCTTATCCTTTTGTGGGATTTTCTCTCAAGGTTTTTATTGTTTTTTTGTTTTTTAATAAACACTGCAATGGCTGACAAAAATCCAACTGTCTCTGGAGATGCCTTCCTGGGGCCATCTTGTTAAACCACCAAATTGTCAGGTGACTCTTTCTAAGGAAGCATAGGACAGTTATTGGTGTCAAAGGATGCTGTGATCTTTGGATTTGAATTTCAACCAACTCCTCACATCTCTCTAAGGGGGTACAGTAATAGAACAGAAATCAATGGGAGACCAGCATGCACTCAGATTCCAGATTCCTATCTAATACAGATAAGTTCAAGTATGCCCTAGGTTCTTCCTCCACCTTCAGTCTCCATGATGCGTTCACCAGGGATTGCCCCAACTGGATGGCAGGTGGCCGAGGACCACCTGAGTCTCCAGCCAGAGGCAGCTGTGAACTAGGCTGGAGGGGAGCTGAGAGTGGGGCGGGCTCGGGAAGGAGGAGGAAAGAGGGGCTGCTTTCCAGAATTTTTTAAGCATTTTTATCCTTGTTCTGTAATTTCATTGTGTGATCAGATATGAGCCTGTTTTCATTTTTCATGTTGACATTTCAGTCTCTATACTTGTGTCTTTGTTTTGCTTTGAGAAGATGTTGAATTTTCTTTGCCCATTGTCTATATTAATACTTTTTCTCCAATGATTTTACCATTTTAAAAAATTCATTTTGTTCTCTTGATAGTTTCCATCCCTCTTCTCTATGACCCTTATGATAGTTGTGATCAAAACTGTTTTCCTTTGGAGACCTTGAAACTTATCTTTATTTCTGAGATTATTTTGTCTTTTTCTTCCATTTCCTGAGTTTGGTCAACTCTCACTTCACATCTTCCCATTTTTTTTCTCTGTTTCTATTCTGGGCTATTTTGAACTTATTATTCAAGGTAATTTTTGTTTCAATGTGCAGATTCTTGTGTTAACATTTTAATTCAGATTAGAGGGTTCTGTTAAAGTTTTCTCTCCTTTGTACTTTTTGTTTGTTTGTTGCTTTGGGCAGGGAGATTATTTTCATCTGCTGAAATGTTTCAGCTCTCATGATCTGTCTTCTAATAGCTTTGTATGATGTTTCCTGCCACTTTGTGTTCATTTTCAAACCTATTTTATCTGGACAAGCCTCAAGGAGGGGGCAGAAGTTGAGTGTCTAGCTAGGTTTCTGAATTCAAAAGCATCTTCTGTTTTAGTGAAGTTCAGTTTTGAAGTAGATGGAAACTTTTTGGGGTAGAGTCAGTGTGTTTCCCAATTTTGTGGTTCCCTTCTATCTCTGTAAGACCTTTAATTTCTATTACTTTCTTTTCTCTCTTCACCATCTAACATCTGAGAGATTCCTCCACCTTTCACGGCATCTTACCTCTTCTTCAAATGCTGCTCTCCTAAAACTGCGTGAAGACTTTCAAGCCAGTGCTCTAACCTACCAGTTCTCAAAGCTGGTCTTAGTATTCCCTCTCTTAGGTAGTGGACTCTATGAGAGAGATTATCTGTATTCCACCACTGCAAACTCTTGTTGTTCTCTCTTCTTTTCCATACAGTCTCTCCCTGACATTTCCGTGGTATAGACTCTGAAGTCGGTCCTTGCTTTTCCTACTTATATGCAAATTGAAATTGTTAGTGATCTCTGTTTCCTAGTTGCTCTAGGATTGTTTTATTGATTCTTCTCATTTATGTGATTTTTAGGGAGAATATATGGGGAAATTCAGTTGTAAGTCGCCACCATTTATCTTCCATAATGTTTTTTACTTATTAGTTTGTTCATTTGTTTGTTTTGTAAAGATTTTATTTTTAAGTAATCTCCACGCCCAACATGGGGCTTGAATTTACAACCCCAAGATTCAGAGTCACATGCTCTACTGACTGAGCCAGTCAGGCGCCCCTTCATTTATTTATTTTTAAGAAGTCTCACTTAGCCCCCAGATTATGGTGTAAACATACCATTTCTCAGTAAAAGGAATCAGAATTCCATACAGAAATGACTGATTGCCTGCCTGGGACAGGAAATATGTAAGGTGAGCCTGGAATATCTTGTCCTATAAGGAAGGAAGGAAAGAAGGAAGGAAGCTATCAGAGACTACTAAAGTCATTTCAAAAAGACCAGAGCCAACTTTAAGATCGTACCTGCCCAAAATTGCACACTTTGAGCAATAATGAGGATAATAACCCTAACAGATAGAAACACTCAAATATTTAAGTAGCAATCTATCGGGGCACCTGGGTGGCTGTCAGTTAAGTGTCTGATTTCAGCTCAGGTCATGATCTCACAGTTAGTGGGTTCGAGCCCCGCTATGGGCTCTGTGTTGACAGCTCAGAGCCTGGAGCCTGCTTTGGATTCTGGATCTCCCTCTCTCTCTGCTCCGGCTCTCCCCCGCTTGCTCTCCCTCTCTCTCTCTCTCTCTCTCTCTCTCTCTCTCTCTCTCTCTCAAAAAATAAACATTAAAAATTAAAAAAAATAAAAACCTATGAATTCATAATGATACGAAAAAACAAACCTTATTGATTTCTTCTATGAGGATTCTAGAGAATCAAGTCCCTATTTTCAAAGTGGTAAGTGAAAGAATGAAGCTTTTATTTTGCCTTTACTTGGGAACTATACCTCTGAGTAACCAGATAGCTGTTGAAGGAAAGTTGATCTTTATAAACATATTCCAGCAAATAAATGAGGAATAAATGATAAAATATCACCATATTGCAGCCTCTAATGAATTTAACATCTGTAGGAAAGAAATGACAGCTGCTATGTCATGAAAAGAGAGACAACCAGACTTTATGTGCCTTCTGTTGAAAGTATCCAAAAACACCTATGAAGTATTCCTGCCAAAAAAAGTAAACCTGAATCTGACCAGGCCTCTAAATCAACTTAACAACTTACAGGACAAATAAGATAGACTTATGGTAGAAACAGATACCATGGTGATGCAATCAGCAAAATTCAGACTGTGAGAGACTCATTAGCAGTAGCTAGTTCTCCAACTAATAAGTTGCATGGAGAGAGAGAGAAAATGAGAAGGGAGTAGGAGGGAAGTTGCCTGTAGATTAAAAAAACTTCAAGGATAATGGCTAAAATTAACAACTCAGGAAACAACAGATGTTGGTGAGGATGCAGAGAAAGGGGAACCCTCTTGCACTGTTGGTGGGAATACAATCTGGAGCAGCCACTCTGGAAAACACTATGACTGTTCCTCAAAAAGTTAAAAATACAACTACCCTATCATCCAGCAATTGCACTACTAGGTATTTATCCCAAGGATTCAAAAATACTGATTTGAAGGGACACATATTCCCTGATGTTTATAGCAAGAATAGTCAAATTATGGAAAGAGCCCAAATGTCCATGGACTGATGAATAGATAAAGATGTGGTAAATATATGATGGAATATTGCTCAGTCATATAAAAGAATGAAATCTTGCCATTTGCAGTGATATCAATGAACTAGACAGTATTATGCTAAGTGAGATAAGTCAGTTAAAGAAAGACAAATACCATAGGATTTCACTCAATGTGGATTTTAAGAAACAAAGCAGATGAATATGGTGGGAGTGAGGTGGAAAGAGAGAGGCAAACCAGAAAACAGACTCTTAACTCTACAGCACAAACCAAGGGTTGCTGGTGGAAGGGAGGTGGGTGGGAAGATGGGCTAAATGGGTGATGGGTACTAAGGAGAACAACTTGTTGTGATGAGCACTGAGTATTGTATGGAAGCAATGAATCATAAATTCTCCTGAATCTAACATTGCACTGTATGTTAAATAACTGGAATTTAAAAAAAAACTGGAAAGAGGAAAAAAATTCAAAGATATATCAATTAATTGCAAAGTATGAACCTTATTGGATTTTTATTCATACAAAGTATAACCAATTTTATGCATGAGATAGCTGGGAAATGGGAACAATCACTGGATAGATGTCCAGGAATCATTCTTATCTTGAGGAATGAAGTGGTATCGTGGCTTTAATTAAAAAGTCATTTTCTTTAAGGAATATATACTGAACTATATATGGATGGTTAAGATATCTTCAGGATAATCCTGGAGAAGAAAAATGAATGGGTAGGTGTATTAATGAAACAGGACTAAAGCTAGGTGATGGATGCAAGGAGGCTAATAATGCCATTCTTCCTGCTTTTTCTAATGTGTGAAATATCCCATAATAAAACATTTTTTAAAACTGGGAGAGAACTGTTAATCTGGGGTCCTCGTTATTTTATTCTTTGAACTTTCTGAGTCTTTATGTTTTATTATATAAGGATGAGCAAAGTATGTCTCTGGATGGGGTGGACTTTGAAACCATGAAGCAATGGAAATGACCAGAAAGAAAAATATGGATAAATTTGATTGCATCACATTTGAATTACTGTACATCAAAGCTCCTCATAAACAAAATTAAGTGACAAGTTGAGTTTAATATTCACAGTAAATATGCAAGAGATTATTTTACCACTTCACAAGCAAAACACTAAAATTCCAGTAGGACATGGTCAAGAATAAGTCCAGATAATTTATAGAAGAAAAAATGGCTAACAAGCATATTGTAAATGTTCAGCTGCACCAATACTAAAACAAGAAAAACAGGGAGATACTTTTTTGACTTATTATGGATTAATATCTCATTCTCAGTGCTGCATTTTCTGGAAAGCGATTTGCCAACATGTATCAGGAGTCTTCAACATAATTAGTATCCTAAGAAAACATTTCAAATGTAGGGACAGATTTTTGTTTGACTGTTTATTACCACATTATTCATAACAAGAAAACACTGAAAGCAGCTGAGTGTCTTATGTTTAAATAATTTGCGTGTAGTTATTTTAGATATGTAATTGTGAAAACTTCTGAAAAAAAAAAACAGTTGAATTACACAAGAGAATAATCAGAATAACAATGACTGAAAGCTATATACAGAAGGATCCTACATGAAATATATAAATGTGTAGGGAAAAGAGTAAGTATGTCAGAATGTTAGCAGTGGTTCCATTTGACCATTAATTTATAGGTAATTAATTTCCCTATACCTGTTTATATTTTTCAAGTTTTGCATAATGAGCATTTTTATAGTCAGAAACACCCCCCACAAAAAGGCAAAGTCATCCTTCCTTCTTCCAATTAGCCCCTTCCTGGTTCTCAACCTTCCTAACTAGATACCCAGTGCCTAACTTGTGTTTCAGGGGGAAGAAATCTCTCATTGCACTGTTACAGATAAATGAGCTGCCATGGGAGTTCTCTTGGTACTCATTTGCATCAAAGTTAATTCATCAGTAACTCTGACTGAAGCAGATCCTTATCTCCTAGGGGAAGGAAAGTACTACTCAAATGGGGGAGGAAGCATCACATGGGGGCAAATGAAGAAGGGAAACAAAGGTGTTGCTGGGGGAAAAGAGGGCGATGTCACCTGCTGCTTCATAATTTTCTTGAGAGCCATCAGTGTACAGCTGTGACACTGACCAGATATTCCTATTTTGATACAGTGTGGGGAGGCAGCAACCACAGTATTGCTACAGAGACTGAAAGTTACAGCCTGCTTCCATACAAAACCTTCATCACCTTCTGTAGTCAGAAGCCAGGGGCAAAAAGGAGTCCCAGGTTTCTGATAACTGAGTTCTTATTACAGAAGAAACATTTTGTTGAGTTCTGCACATCATTTCAGATTGAGGAGTAACTTTCTTCTTTAGGTCAAGATCACCGGAAAAGGTAAGAGAAAGGTGTTTCTTATACAGGCCCTTCCAAGAATAGATTAAACCCACATACTTCCTAGCAGGTTCAACATGGCCATGTAAAAGGATGTCTGAAGGAGAGCATGAGTGTAAAACAGGTTTTATTCTCATTACTAAAAAAATTGCTAGCCCCAGTGACTATTTATGACTTGTCAGGGTACTTAGTAAATCAGAGAGGTTCAGTCTGGGCTCAGGAGCCAAAGGCACCCTAAGTGGATATAATCAGCCAGACCAAGGTCATTCACAAAACCATGTCTGGAGAACAGCTTGGTATATCACTTGGTTTTACTGATTCCCATGCATACACAGCTCATTCCCATCTTTGTGCTTTGTGTATTTACTTATCTTGTTTACCCTGTCAACAAGGTTGTCTCTACTTTTTTAAAAGTCCCAATATTTCTTGAGGCCAATTATGAAGCTCTCTTTGACAGATTTTCTTCTCTTAAACCTCATCGTATGTAGTTGGCATTTCCTTTTAACATTCACGCTTTTCCCCAGGCACTCAGTAGTCCCATGATGATTTACAGACTTTGAGTATAATCATATCTAGGTTTCTGAACCTTCCTGGATGGGTGTGTTAGAGATGGTAGGTTTGGAGAAACTCCACCTCTTAAGATTTTTATAGAAAATGACCTTTGGTTCTATGAAAGAGGCAGTTAATTGGAAATTCCAACTGCCTAGCCTTTAGATTTTCCAAGCCCACTTCTGTACTTGGTAGCAGCTGATTGGCTGTTACTAAAGTTAAGTGGACCATTAAACCAGTAAACTGAAAATTCAGACCTGAGTCTTCTTTCTCAGCCTGAATGGAAGAAAGCTTGGGAAAACATAACACAGAAAAGTGCAAGTAACCAGGCATCTACTAATAGGAGGCAGTCATGGTAAGAAATAGTAAAATAAGAGCCGTACTATAGTACACCCTGATAGTGTAATCATTTTTCTATAACGGAGTGATTAAAATGAATCAGATGGTAGAAAATGCAAGTTTCTTCTTTAGGGCAATTCCCAGTGTTTATTTGGTGCTAGAGAATAGAAAATACCCAGGTTTGTCACTTACATCTGACCATTATATAAAGCTCATAACAGTTAGATGGGATTGAAAACTGGAGGTAATTTAACTGCTAACAGAGTGAGTCAGGAGTGGGATCAAGATAAAGTTGCTTCAGTATATCAAGACATGGATTCAGAGCTAGTATTTATCAATTGCTTAGCCTATGTAAAGCAGCTGGCAAAAGCTTAAAGTATATTGTTCATTCAGTTCTCACAACAACCCTGTGAAGTGGCTGTTATACCTAGTCTAGTCTACTGAATTGAAGAAGTTAAGTAACTTTCCAAAGATCAAACATCCCAATGGGCAGAGCCAATCTTCAGCCAAAGTCAATGCTTTTTCTCTAGCCATGAGATGGTTGTGGAAAGGAGGTAGGACTCCACTGTGGAAAGTTGTAATACTGAAGAAGGGGGAAAGGAGAACGTATGTACATATGTAACAGAATCACGGTGGGCACATGTAGCAGTTTTGGTGAGAGGTCAAGTCTAATCATGTACTTGATAGCTTCCTGTTTTTCAATTGTCGTTTTGTGGCATCTTTGTGTGCTGACTTAATCTTTTGAATCAGGAGATCTTGGTTCTATGCCCAAGGCTGTTACTAGCTAGTAATGGGCTTTCGACATGTAACTTCGTGTCTCATATATTCACTGTAAAGTACATTCCATCTCTAAATGTAAAAAAGAATAAATATGGGCTGAATTTACTAGAACAAGGGAACATGCAGCTACTCGCAAAGCCACAGAGAGCCCAGACATTGTTCCTTAGCTGTCTCTCCCTTCAATTATGCCCTCTCAGCTTTCCTTTCCTTAATGAAAGCACTTAAAAGCCGTTCAAAGTAGGATTTTAGTTCTTTGGTCAAAGATAGATACAACCAAATCCACTCAAATGAAATTAGAGATCCTTTTATATTTATTCGAGAGAACTGAATTGGGACAACTCTGAGGATAACGTAATAACAGGTCATCCGCTCTGGAGCCCTGGAGCATAATACATTTCAGTCAGCTTTTTAAGGAGGAGAAAAACTGATGGGTTCTGATACTGATGTTATGTCATTTAATGTGCATGTTTAGAGAAATAATACAAGATTTTCCTGGCAAAGACTATTTTCTTTTTCTTCTTCTTTTTTGAATGTTTGTTTATTTTGAGAGAGAATTCCAAGCAGGCTCTGCACTGTCAGCACAGAGACTGCTGTGAGGCTCGATCTCACGAACTGTGAGATCATGACCACCCAGGCTACCTTAAGACACTATTTGCAAAGTGACTGTGATGATTTCTCCATTTAATGTTAAATTCATTCTCACACCAAAAATATAAAGGCACATAGCACCATGCTGGTACAGTTTCACCATGCTGAAAAACTTTTCAGGGCTGTGTGAATTATGCAACTGACCATCCTAGGTGCACTGCGTTATTTAAAAAAATAGTATTCATAAGGAGTCAATATGTAGTTTAAGAGACTATCGGTGTGTGTCATATGTAAATGGTACATCTGTAGTTTTTAATCTGTGCTAGACTTCAAAACTGTGATCTCCCATTATTAAATGCAACCTTGAACTCCACCTCTGCAGGGTTTCTTCAGTGATTAAATAGATTATAATTATAAGCAAATTCAAAGCAACTGAGTACGTCTCCAAAAAGATTTTATTTGGCTGGAGGTGAGCTGCACTGAAACTTACAACAAAACAAGGAGAGTTAAAGAAGAGAAACAGAAGGACACTAATTCATCTACTTTGTGTTAGCTTGTGAAAACAATTTGTTTTCTCAGATGACAAAAAAAAAGCACTTAAAAAACCCACAGTTCTCCCCAACCATGTGATAAAAATGACAAATTTAAAAATCCAATATATTTTTGAACGTTATATTGTTGATTACATGTATTGAATCAAGCAAACCAATTTTAAGGGAGGAAAAACATCAGTGAAATTTAATTTACTCAGCAGATGTCAGGAACCACACAGGATCTGGTTATGCTTTACCTACATCTGGCAAGTCGGTCTGTTACTGTTTCTTGGATGCTGGCAAAAGATACAAGACTCCTAGGTCAGAGACAGAGGACTTCATCACTAACAGCAAAAGCAATAGCCAGAGTCTCAGCATGATGCTCACTCCCAGTCCATGCCTCCCAAGTACCATGGAGTCTATATCCATCGCCATGGAGTAGATATCCATCGTGGAAGCTGCATTAGCATACTAGGGTTACAGTAACAAAATGCCACAGACCGGGTGGCTTAAACAATAGAATTGACTCACACTTCTAGAGGCTTAATGTCTAAGTACAAGGTGTTAGCAGCTTGGTTCCTTCTGAGGGCCAAGAAGGAAGGATCTGTTCCAGGCTTCTCTCCTTGGGCATCTTCTCCCTCTGTTTTCACATCATCTTCCCTTTGTGCATATCTGTGTCCAAATTTCCTCTTCTTATAAGGACACTAGTCACACAGGATCAGGGCCCACCCTAATGATTTTACTTTAACTTAATTACTTTTGTAAAGACCCTGTCTCCAACTACAACTGCATTCTGAAGCACTTGGGGTTAGGGCTTCAACATATGAGTTTTTTAGGGGACACATTTCAGCCCATCACAGATGCTTGCTTACACACATTGTGGGGTGCATTATAGGAGGAGAACACTGAGCCTGGGAGATTCACCACGGAAAGAAGCCTGCTCTTGCCCAAGGGAGATGTTACCTTGTTCCTCAAGGTTTCTTGCCACAAACACAACTCTGAGAAAAGAGCTGGGTAAAGAGACGCGAGTGTTAGCACAGGGACTCTGTTTTATCCAGCTGTAGAATTGATCACACCTCTCCAACAGTTACCTGCATTAAAAAAAAAAAAAAAAAAACCCAGAGCCACAGCTCTTTAGTTTGCAATAATTATATTTATATATATATTTAATACCAACAAGGAAGTAAATGTAGAGATTAGTCAACTGTTAACATTGTTTTGTCACATAAAGGGAAGTATTTTTAACTTAAAAGGAATAGATGATTTCTTTACTATGTAGTTGTTGATAGAAAAAGGAACTAAAAAGTATGTTCAGAGCAACTGGATAGAAATAATTCTTATTTCTTTCAATAGATGGAATTGCCCCTTTTATATATTACAATTTTACTTTTGAACATATTTGAGCTTTCATCAGGAATAATATATAATAAAGGTAAGTTTCTGACTCTCTTACTCTCTATTTTATAGGAGTTCTCCTTTCTATCCCTTCCTCACTAAAAGTTAAAATACTTTTTTGGTACTTCTTCTTTATCTTACCTCCCAATTTTTCTCAGGTATTATTTATTGTACCCTTGTCCAGCGATTTCTAATAATATCATTGTGTATTTATTGTTATTAAGTTGTGTACATGGAGACCTTTGTTATAGTGTTTCATCATTTTTAAGTCATAGAATATTTAAAGTTTGAGGAGCATTTTATTTTTTTAATTTAAAAAAATTTTAAGTTTATTCTGGGAGAGAAAGAGGGAGAGAGAGAACGAGCAGGGGAGGGACAGAAAGAGAGAGAGAGAGAGAGAGAGAGAGAGAGAATCCCAAGCAGGCTCTGCACTGACAGTATGTAGCCTGATGTGGGGCTTGAACTCACGAACCAGTGAGATAATGACCTGAGCCAAGATCAAGAGTCGGATGCTTAACCAACTGCGTCATCCAGGCGCCCCTAAGGAGCATTTTATATTTGAAAAACGTTCATTATTTAAATAGATTTTTTTAATTCTTCCTACATGAATGGTTTCCTGTGGTATGAATTATAAACTGCATTATGAAGTTAGCAGAGTGAGACTGAAGATCATTTTCTGAAACTAATACATGGATTAAATTACTCAGTCAGACTTTTATGGTGGAAATGCTTTGTAAAAGGAGTAAAACAATCCATCTCCACTTGTGCAGATTGTTCAGATTCTCTAGCATTTTGGACTGGATCTGCTAGAACATGGTAGATGCTTGATTTAAAAGAAAAAATTGTTGATCGAACAATGAAGAGATGGATTCAGTCTGTCTTCTGTTCACAGGTGTGTCGCAGAATTTTGAGTTCTAGGATGACCCAGTACCAGTTGCTAGGTTCTACCGAAGAATATGTAATACACACACGGGTATACTCTAAGATTGGAGTGTCACAAGCCAACTAATGAGATTTCAGAGAAGGGAGAGTTTACTTCCACCTGAGTGGGGGGTGGTCAGGGAAGGCTTTGTACAAAAGAGAGCAATCAATCCAGGCCCCCCAGTTGAGTAATCTGTGTCTGTGCATGCATGGGGAAGAATATTTTACAAAGACGACATCAGGGTAAGTGACAGTAAGGTCATGGAGGTAGGTAATCATGTAATGTGAGGGGACAAGTAAATAGTTCAGTTTGACTGGAATGAAGGGATAGAAAAAGTAAAATACTTTGGAAAGGTAGGAAGCTGGCTCATGTCATCGGGGTACTGGAATGCCAGGCTGGGATTTGGGCTTTAGTCTACATTCCTTGTGACAGAGATTGTCAGAATGGATAAAAACACTTGATCCAACTCTGCTGTCTGCAAGAGATTAACTTTATTTATTTATTTATTTGTTTGGGATATGAAAATGTTAACTATTTCTTGGTGTTTATTTATTTAATTTATTCTTTTCTTGAGACAAGAGAGAGACAGAGAATGAGCAGGGAAGGGGCAGAGAGAAAGGGAGACAGAATCCGAAGCAAGTTTCAGACTCTGAGCTGTCAGCACAGAGCCCGACATGGGGCTCAAACCCACGAACGTGAGATCATGATCTGAGCTGAAGTCGGACACTTAACTGACTGAGCCACCCAGGCGCCCCTCTTGATGTTTTATTAAGAGTTACACATCCAATTTACTTCTTTAAAAATCCTTATTTTTTTTCTTTTATAGTTTATTGTCAAGTTGGTTTCCATATAACACCCAGTGCTCATCCCAACATGTGCCCTCCTCCATGCCCATCACCCCCCTTCCCCTGTCCCCAACCCCATCAGCCCTCAGTTTGTCCTCAGTATTTAAGGGTCTCTCATGGTTTGCCTCCCTCCCTCTCCCCAACTATTTTTCCCCTTCCCCTCCCCCATGGTCCTCTGTTAAGTTTCTCCTGTTCCACATGTGAGTGAAAACCACAAAAGACCCCAAATAGCCAAAGTAATATTGAAGAAAAAATCAAAACAGGAGGCATCACAAACCCAGACTTTAGCCTCAATTACAAAGCTGTCATCATCAAGACAGTATGGTATTGGCACAAAACCATATGGAATAGACCAATGGAATGGAAGAGAAACCCAAAATTGGACCCACAAATGTATGGCCAACTAATCTTTGACAAAGCAGGAAAGAGTATCCAATGGAAAAAAGACAGCCTCTTTAACAGATGGAGCTGGGATACCTGGACAGCAACATGCAGAAGAATGAAACTAGACCACTCTCTTACACCATACACAAAAATAAACTCAACATGGATGAAGGACCTGAATGTGAGACAGAAAACCATCAAAACCCTAGGGGAGAAAGCAGGAAACAGCCTCCTTGACCTCAACCACAGCAATTTCCTACTCGACACATCCCCAAAGGCAAGGGAATCAAGAGCAAAAATGAACTATTGGGACCTCATCAAGATAAAAAGCTTCTGCATGGCAAAGGAAACAATCAAGAAAACTAATAGGCAGCTGATGGATTGGGAAAAGATAGTTTCAAATGACATTTGGGATAAAGGGCTAGTATCCAAAATCTACAAGGAACTCAGCAAACTCCACACCCGAAAAACAAATAATCCAGTG
>CM053560.1:11508944-11532216 GCA_028646485.1 Cryptoprocta ferox
CAGACACATGAAACCATGCTCAGCGTCACTCATCATCAGGGAAATACAAATCAAAACCACACTGAGATGAAATACAAATCAAAACTACACTGAGATACCACCTCACGCCGGTCAGAGTGGCTAAAATGAACAAATCAGGACACTACAGATGCTGGCGAGGATGTGGAGAAACGGGCACCCTCCTACACTGTTGGTGGGAATGTAAACTGGTACAGCCGCTCTGGAAAACAGTGTGGAGGTTCCTCAAAAAACTATCAATAGAACTCCCCTATGACCCAGCAATAGCACTGCTGGGGATCTACCCAAGGGACACAGGAGTGCTGATGCACAGGGGCACATGTACCCCAATGTTCATAGCAGCACTTTCAACAATAGCCAAATCATGGAAAGAGCCTAAATGTCCACTGACTGATGAATGGATCAAGAAGATGTGGTTTATATATACAATGGAATACTACATGGCAACGAGAAAGAATGAAATCTGGCGGTCTGTAGCAACGTGGATGGAACTCAGAGTGTGTTGTGCTAAGTGAAATAAGTCAGGCAGAGAAAGAAAGGGATTGACTTTAGATCAAGATAAGGAGAAGGGATCTTCTGCCCAGCTCCGCCCTTTTTGGGGGAGGAGTCACCTATCAGTAGCTCTCTATTAAAATACAAATTCTGTCTTCTGTCCCTTTTCTGTGCTCACCAAAGACTTCAAGAGTCAAGAACTATTTAATATTTACATTGCAGATTTTCCAGCTTTGTTTTATTGTTGATCTTTAGTTTATACCATTGTGGTTGGAAAATACACTTGGTATGATTTCAGTCTTACTAAATTTGTG
The DNA here is from genome assembly GCA_028646485.1 of Cryptoprocta ferox. Taxonomy (NCBI): domain Eukaryota; kingdom Metazoa; phylum Chordata; class Mammalia; order Carnivora; family Eupleridae; genus Cryptoprocta; species Cryptoprocta ferox. The sequence goes on from CM053560.1 coordinate 11,509,769, forward strand.
ATATGTGTTATGTCTCTTTTAGTGTGATTTAACCAGGGGATTCTCCTGTGTGTACTTGAGGATAATGTGTATTCTGTGTTTCTTGGATGGAAATATATGTAAATATATATATATTTCTGTATATATATGTTATGTATTCTGAAGAATGTTTCAAGTAAAAAATGTTCTTGTTGATTTTGCATCTGGATAATGAAATTTGTTGAAAATTTTAAAAATTAAAAAAAATTTCTAGTTTTTGGCCACTTCTGAATTTAAAACATACAACTATAATTTATACCCTCATAAATTAGTTTGTCAGTTTAAAAAATATGATTCTTTTAATGGAAATCCTTCTATCAGTGACCTAAAGTATATGTATTTTTGGTGTTATTTAGGTGATACGGAGAAACGTTTTGCTTGTGCCAGCCAAGGGATCCCCCAAAAGAATGAAATAATCAAGTTGTATCTTTCCGCAGGTGACTTGGTAAGATCCATTCATAATATGGGACAACCCCTCACATTCTTTTTAGCTCCACATGTAAAACTGTAGCACTGTACTCTTTCCAAATGCCTTCTACTATGTTCAGACTTGGCGAGGTAAAATTCTATGTAATAATAATCTTTTCTATTCCATTCCATTTGGATCAAGTGAATGCATTTAGCCATTGAACAGCCTGGGTTGTTTTTGTTTTTTCTTCTTTTTTTTAGGATACCTCCTCCTCCTCTTTTTATTTTATTTTTTTAAGTTTATTTATTTATTTTGAGATAGAGAGAGGGAGAAAAACACGGTGGGGGAGGGGAAGAGAGAGAGAGAGAGAGAGAGAGAGAGACATTCTTAAGCAGGGTCTGCACCATCATCACAGAGCCCAACTCAGGACTTGAACTCATGAACTGTGAGATCACAAGGTGACCTGAAATCGAAAGCTGGGCACTTAACTGACTGAACGTCCCCCTCCTTCCCTTTTTAAAAGGTTGACTCTAAGGATTTTTACTTTTTATGGATCTGATTTGTTCTTTGGAAATTTCACAGATACAGCCTGTTAGAGAAATTTACTTCACGTGACCTAGAGAAAGAATCATTCTCTTTTATAAGAAGTACCACATTGATGATGCCATTTGGGGTAAAGGATAATTCAATTTCTTCATTTCATATAATGGCATTTAAACACACGCACACCCCAAAATCAGATAGCCATGCAGTAATGCTAACAAAAACATAAGTTAAAAAAAATGTAGAGATTGTTTGAAAATCTATGATAAATATAATACCCCACAAGGACAAATAGATTTTTCCCAGAGTCTTTTTTGACTTAGTTCCCAGTTCTTTCCTGATATGCCAGACATATGTTTAGTTTTTTATTCACAACTGTTGTGAGGTACATGCCCCTTGAGTCAAAAATGCCTTTCCTCTTTGTGATTACTTATTATGGGGGAAAAATGGATTTTAGAGGAATAAAAACCTTTGCGCTGGGGTCAAATCTTGGAGTTACGTGCAGACATACATGGTCTGCCATGTCCTAGGGCAGGTTACCTAACCCCTCTAATTCCTAGTTTTGTCCTCTTAAAAAGGGAATTAATTACAACCTACTTTTAGATAGTTGTGATAGTAGTTCTGGAAGTGATATTAGAAGTAAAACTTAACATTTATACGATGTTTATGTGCGTCAGACATTTTTCAAAGCATTTTATATTCATTATGACATTTAATCTTCTGTAAGGTAAGTACTTAAGATCAGTGGAGGAGTACTGGACCTACCCTCTTAGGTTCAGTACCTGGGGCCTGTAAAATGAATGGACAAAAGACAGATTAACAGGAGGAAACCCCAGACTTTACTTACACATGCAGTGTGTATAGCCACAGGAGAACTCAATGGTGAGAAATTCAAAAGGGTGGTTAGAATTTGGGGCTTGGATGCCATGTTAACAAAGGGCAATAAATCATAAATCAGTGACATGACAGGGAAAAGGTGTTTGTGTTCATCTTCCTCCCAATCTCCGTTAGAACCTAAGTTCCTTGAGAGGAAGGATTTTTGTCTGTTTTGAGGAGTTCTGCTTCCCCAGCCCCTGTAACACTGCCTGATTCGTGGTAAGAGCTCAGAAAATGTTTTTGGAATGAATAGGTTTTCCTATTTTATAGATAGGGAAACTGAAACTCAGGGAACTTGCCTAAAGTTCTTCTTCTAACTATTAGGAGAACTAAATGAGATGAAGTTGTTAGCATCTATCTCTATATTGGTTTTCATTTGTGATTGCTGCATTTTCTTTTTTTCTCCTTTTTTTTTCTTTTTGAGAGAGAGAGAGAGAGCAGGGGAGGGCCAGAGAGAAAGGGGGACAAGAGGATCTGAAGCAGGCTCCACACTGACAGAAGAGAGCCCAATGAAGGGCTTGAACTCACAAACTATGAGATCATGACCTGAGCTGAAGTCTGATGCTTAACTGACTGAGCCATCCAAGTGCCCCAATTGCTGCGTTTTCATATACCTTCTCAAAACTGAGAAATAGCAATAAAAATACACTGGGTTTTCCTTTGTCCATTTACTCCTTTTAAAATTTAAACATAAAATAATGATTTTAGTAAAATAGGGGTTTCTATATGTGATGGCATGTGGCTTTGATTCTATATTTATTAAATGTAATAACTTTATGTCCATTCTTCTTACAGAAAAAATTACTATATGGATGAGGTTTCAACTTATTATGACACTAGTATTATAGGTTACTGAGTTCTAGAAGTGTACTTTTTCAAAATAGATTTTTTTCCTGGTTAGAGATGAGAATTACTACAGATAGCAGTCTTTAGCAGCAGAGACATTTCATAGATTACCTCTCACTTTTAAATTAACGTCAAATATGCTTCTCTCCATCAAATTGTCATCACTTTCCACCCCCTCTCTTTCCTACCAGAAAATCCACTGTTTTCTCCAATCTGAAAGTGAGAAAACTTTGCAGGAATTTCTAGGTGTGTTCACATCAGGAGGACTCGCTCCCAGCTTGGGAATTATAAATAGTACATACACTGGCATCTTCCACTTTAACTTAACTTTGGTAATGACACTTTATTTTATTCTTTGATATTATTAATGAGAAGCATACTCTCTTATAGGATGTGTTTTTTAATAGCTAGCCATAAGATCACATCTATATATGTTTTAAACCTAACAATACAGTGTTATATGTTTTGCTTTAAATAGTTTTAAGAAATTAAAGAAAAAAATCCTTTTTTTTTTTACTTTTTACATATGTGTTAATGATTTCCACCACTCTTCATTTTTTTGCAGAGATATAAGTTTGCCATCTGGTGTCCTATTTCTTCAGCCCAAAGAACTATTATCATTTCTTTAATACTTTATTATATTAACTTTTTTTCAGTTAAAATGGTTTATACCTTGTCTCATTCAAAATATTCATGCCAGCGCTTTCCTATGGGTAGCAAATAAATGTGTAAATTCTCCCACATCATTACAAATATATTTGAAGTGTTCATTTATTTTTTAAAATTTTTTAAAAATTTAAATCCAAGTTAGTTAACATATAGTGTAATAATGATTTCAGGAATAGAATTTAGTGATTCATCATTTATATATAACACTCAGTGCTCCTCCCAACAAGTGTCCTCCTTATTTTTCTTATTAAATTTTTTTGATGTTTATTTATTTTTGAGAGAGAGAGACAGACAGACAGACAGAGCATGAGCAGGGAAGGGTCGGAGAGAGAGGGAGACACAGCATCTGAAGCAGGCTCCAGACTCTGAGCTGTCAGCACAGAGCCTGAGGCAGGACTCAAACTCACAAACCACGAGATCATGACCTGAGCTGAAGTCGGACATTCAACTGATTGAGCCAACCGGGTGCCCCATAACAAGTGTCCTCCTTAATGCCCATCACCCATTTAGCCCATGCCCCCACCCAACACCCCACCAGCAATCCTCAGTTCTCTATAATTAAGAGTCTCTTATGGTTTGTCCCCCTCTCTGTTTTTATCTTATTTTTGCTTCCCTTCTCCTAGATTCATCTATTTTGTTTCTTAAATTCTACATGTGAGTGAAATCATCTGATATCTCTTTCTCTGACTGATTTATTTTGCTTAGCATAATATATTCTAGTTCCATCCACATTTTTGCAAATGGCAAGATTCCATTCTTGATCACCAAGTAATACTCCATTGTATATATATACCACATCTTCTTTATACATTCATCAGTTAATGGACATTTGGACTCTTTCCATAATTTGACTATTGTTGATAGTGCTGCCATAAACATTGGGGTGCATATGCCCTTTCAAATCAGCATTTTTGTATCCTTTGGATAAATATCTACTAGTACAATTGCTGCATAGTAGGGCAGTCCTATTTTTAGTTTTTTGAGGAGTCTCCATACTGTTTTCCAGAGTGGCCGCACCAGTTTGCATTCCCACCAGCAGCGCAAAAGGGTTCTCCTTTCTCCGCATCCTTGCTAACATCTGTTGTTGCCTGAGTTGTTAATGTTAGCCATTCTGACCAGTGTGAGGTGGTATCTCATTGTGGTTTTGATTTGTATTTCCCTGATGATGAGTGATGTTGAACATCTTTTCATGTGTGTGTTAGCCATCTGGATGCCTTCTTTGGAAAAGTGTCTATTCATGTCTTCTGCCCATTTCTTCACTAGATTATTTGCCTTTTGGGGGCTGAGGTGTCATTTCTTACAGTACAGGTCTATGGGCAGTGAATTCTCTGGGAGTTTCATCCCCTTGAAAATGTCTTCATTTGCCCTCATTTTTTGGGGGGTAACAACTTTATTAAAATATAACTGCATACCATACAATTCACCTATTTAAAAGTGCACAATTAAATGATGTGTAGTAAATTCAGAGAGTGTGAAAAATCACTACTATCTAATTTTATAACATTTTCATCACCACAGAAGGGCAACCCATCCCTGTAAACTCCCCAGTCCACCCTCTGCTCTTCAGATGTAGGTAACTATTAAACTACGCTGTCTGTGTAGATTTGCTTATTCTGAACATGTCATGTAAATGAAATCATACAACATATAGTTCTTTGTGACTGGCTTCTGTCAGTTAGGGTAATGTCTCCAAGCTTCATCCATGTCGTAGTATGTGTCACTACTTCATTTCTTTTTCTTTTTTAATTTAAATTCAAATTAGTTAACATACAGTGTAGTCTTGGCTTCAGGAGTAGAAACTAGTGATTCATCTCTTACATGTAACACCCAGTGCTCAACCAGAAAAGTGCCCTCCTTAGCGCCCATCACCCATTTAACCCACCCCCTCACCCACTTCTCCTCCAGCAACCCTCAGTTTGTTCTCTGTATTTAAGAGTCTCTTATGGTTTGCCTCTCTGTGTTTATCTTATTTTTTCCTTCCCTTTCCCTATGTTCAACTATTGAGTTTCTCAAATTCCACATGAGTGAAATCATATGATATTCACCTTTCTCTGACTGACTTATTTCACTTAGCATAATACCCTTTAGTTCCATCCACGCCGTTGCAAATGGCAAGATCTCATTCTTTTTCATCACTGAGTAGTATTCCATTATATATATATATATATATATATATACACCCCACATCTTCTTTATTTGTTACCCATATGTGATGTGTCATTTTTCTCTGGATGCTTTTAAGATTTTCTCTTTGTATTTACCCTCATTGGATTTCTATGTACTTCTTGGATTATAAGTTTACCAAATTTGTAAAGTTTTCAGCTATTTCTCTGAAAAAATGTTTTGCTCCTTTCTCTGTCTTCTTTTCCTGAGATTCTAATTATGTACATTATCCCACAGATATCAAAGGCTCTGGTCATTTTTCTTTTAAAAATTTTTTTTTAATGTTTTATTTATTTTTTTGAGACAGAGAGAGGCAGAGCATGAGAGGGGGAGGGGCAGAGAGAGAGGGAGACACAGAATCTGAAGCAGGCTCCAGGCTGAGCCGTCAGCACAGAGCCCGACATGGGGCTCGAACCCACAAACGTGAGATCATGACCTGAGCCAAAGTCGGAGGCTTAACTGACTGAGCCACCCAGGCGCCCCTGGTCATTTTTCCTTAATCATTTCCCCCCTTTTTCAGATTGGATAATTTTAACTGCTTTATCTCTAAGTTTACTGATTCTTTCTTTTATCTCTCCAATCTGTTCATCTACTAAATATTTTATTTCAATTATTATACTTTGCAGCCGCATTATTTTCATCTGGTTTTATTGTTATATTTTTCACTTATGTGCTGGGATTCCCTATCCATTCTTTCCCTAGGACATTTTCTTTAAGCCTATGTACATTTTTAATTTTTATTTTAGAGAGAGACAGTGTGGGCAGGGGAGAGAGGCAGAGAGAGAAAAAAACTTAAGCAGGCTTTATGCTCAGTGTGGAGCCTGACATGAGGCTCAATCCCATGGCCCTGGGATCATGACCTGGGGCAAAATCAACAGTTGGACACTCAACTAACTTAGCCACCCAGGCACCCCTAGCCTATGTACATATTAGTAATAGCTGCTTTGAAGTCTTCATCTACTCTCTGGACTCACTCTGGGTCAGTTTATCATCTAATTTTGTTTTTATCAGTTACATGTTTCTGTTTCTTTTCATGTCTTGTTATTTTGGTTGAAGCTGGACATTTAAGATAATAAGCTGTAGCAACTCTGGTTTCTGTTATGTTCTTATGAGAATTTTCTGTGCTCTTTTGTTGTTGGTTATAGTGTAAAAGGTTCCTTTTTGTCTTGACACAAACTGTAAACTGTCTTCGCTATGGTTTCAGCAGCTGCTATCCTTGCTCAGTTTTTTAAGCTTCCATGGCTGATTTTTTTAAATTTTATTTAATTTTTGCTTATTTGAGAGAGAGAGAGAAAGAGAGAGAGAGAGAGACAGGGAAAGGGCAGAGAGAGAGGGAGACAAAGATTCCAAACCAGGCTCCAGGCTCTGAACTGTCAGCACAGAGTCCGAGGTGGGATTCAAACTCACCAACCATGAGATCATGACCTGAGCTGAAGTCGAATTCTTAACCGACTGAGCCACCCAGGTGTCCCATGGCTGTTTACTTTAACATGGACTCCATGAGTCTCCTCTGCACATGTGTTGCCCCAGGACTCAAGAAGAGTTTATATTTAACTCTTAGCTCACCATTCTTGCAGTTCCCTTGTTCATGGGATTTTCCTCTTAAATTCTCCAGTTCTCTGTGAACACTGAGCTCTGACCTCTGACACATCAAGCCAGTAATCCATCAGTTTTGTGCTACCTGAGTGTGGTATTCCACTTTATTACTATACTATTTTACATACCCTATTAACATTTTAGTTATTTCCAATCTTCTACTATTACAAGTAATGCCAAAAAATATACTTGGACACATTTTATTTCACACATATGTGAGTATAAGGTAGGATAAATTGCTAACAGTGAAATTGCTGGGTAAAATGTATATGCATTAGATGCTCTTGTTTAATTTTCATTTTTAAGGATAGGGTTGAATATGCAAAATAAGTGTTGCCACTAACATTGTAAAACACTGTGTTCTGATGTCTTCTTTATTCAAGTTCAGTGATCGAGTTTACTGGTTGATTGAAATTCCCAGAGAAAACATTACAAAAAATACAGGTAAGAGTGATCTGAATTAATTCTTTTACTCATGGGTCTGGATTGCCAAATTTAGCAAATAAAAAATATTTATTGTATTAAAAATTATTTGCTATTCCATTTGATGTCTCATGTAGTATTTCAGACACACTTTGTTTCCAATTTTAGGAGGGAAACATTCAATCTTTCAACATTATGTATTATGTTAGGTATTTTGTAGATACTCTTTATCATGTTAAGGAAGTCCCCTTCTTTTCTTAATTTGCTGAGTTTTTATCGTGAATTGGTGTTGAATTTTGTTAATGCTCTTTCTGCATCTGTTGAGAAAATAAGGATTTTCTTGTTTACTATGTTGATATGGTATATTTCATTGATTCATTTTTGAATTTTGAGCTAGCCTTGCAATTCTAGGACAAACAACTCTTGGTTATGATGTATTATCCTTTTTATATATTGTTGGACTCATTTGGCTAGTAGGTTCTTGTGGTTATCAGTCTAGAGTTTTGTTTTCCCCTTATGTCTTTATTTCCATTTGGTATCTGATAATGCTATCACTATAAAATGAGTTGCTTTGTCGTTGTGGATACTGCTGCTGAATGCCAGGGTGGTACCCAACTTTAAGCTGAAAAAGGACAATGCAAGGCTTTGGGGAAGAGTCCAGGTAGCCTGGCACAGCTGATAACAAGAGTTCTTATGGAGCCTCAGATGCTTTAGACTTTTCACCATTCTGGGGAATGTCTTCATGAGGCCCTGCAGGATCAAGCTGTTTGGCTCTTGAGTCCCAGATATGGAACTAGAAACACACCTGCCCAGTTGCTGAGTCTCCATGCTTCCACTCCTGATTACGTCAAGAATGTTTTTGACTGGGAAACCACTGACCTTCCCAGAAAGCCCAAGCTCATGGTGGGTTGGAAAATGTTTGCCAAGATGCACACAGTTTCCTAGCTACATTATTTTTCTTTCAAAGGTATTTTCACTTTGGTCTCTGAATTGAAATGCTTTCTACTTAAGGATTTTCAGAAGGTTTAACTAAGAGGCTGTGATACCGTTGCATTCCCCATAGATAAAAGAACATGTCTAAATCATTTTATTGTATTGGAAGTCAAGCTTTCGCTAGAAACCTGTTTCTGGATATTTCTTGGTTTATTTTTAATAGCCACCCTTTTTGGTTCAAATTATACAGATTTTTAAAAAATCCTTTTTATCCAGGAATCTGGGCAGAAAGGTTGGCTTTTTAAGTTTTGATGCATGCTCTTTATTGGACAGCATTTATGAATAATGAACAAGTTCATTGTTGCTGGATCTGACAGCAGTGCTGGGCCCAGCAAGGGGGCCCTGTGTCCAAATCCCCTCCTTTCCATCCAGATGGGCTCTGCTTGGCAACTTGGTGCAGGGGAGGCCATCCCCTGGACTCTAAGGATGAAGATTCCCATAGAAAGAGATGTAGAACAGTCAGCAGGGGCAGATGAGAATGCCAAGAAACTTCACCTTGTCTTGAAGCCCTCTGTTAAATAAAGTAACTTTGGGGGCTATTGATTGTAAAATTACCACAATGATCGTGATACTGTAACTAAATTCTGAAAGCTTGGGTTTCTGAGGGTGACTTCAAGATGGAAAAAACCAAGCCTCATTCTAGGAAATACAGCACTTTGCACAGAAGTTTCTTTGAAAGGGCGTCCTGGGTTAATTGCCAAAATGAAATGCAGGTGGTCACTGGCTGAAATCCCACAATGCTGTGTGTTTATTTGCTGTGGTTTTTGAAATCTTGGCCTGCAGATAAACCTGGTGGGAAGGAAAAGTAAGTACGTAGGCTTTTAAAACTAGGTAACACTGAAAATAAAGCTGACTTCTAAGAAGATAAATAAATACATACATACATCAAATGAGGAAGAGTCTCTCTTATACTATGGAAGAAATTTTGTAGTATTGATATTCTGTTTTCATTAAATGTCTGGTGGAATTCTCCAGGCCAGTGAAGATACCTGGGCCTGGAGTTTTCTTTGTGAGAAAGCTTTTAACCACAAATTAAGTTTTCTTAATGGATGCGGGAATATTTGCGTTTTCTATTTTTTCTGAAGTGTGTTTTGGCAGTTTGCATCTTTGTAGGAACTTTTCCATTTCATGTACATTTTTTAATTTATGACATAACGAGTAGAATAGAGAGTCTGCAGTGAGGTTCCTTATTTCATCTCTAATATGAGTTATTTGTACCTTTTTTACTTGTTGATTAGTCTGGCAGGTTCATCAATTTTATAGACCCTTGGAAAGAAACATCTTTGGATTTCATTGTTAATATTGGTTTTGGGTTTTTTTTGTTTGTTTGTTTGTTTGGCCTTCATTTCACTGACCTTCACTCTTTATCTTCTTGTTCTACTTGCTTTTGGTTTAATTTGCCCTCTTTTTCCTAGTTTTTTAAGTTGGGAACCTTTAGATTAGGAGTCGGCAAACTATACTTTTGGCCTGCAGCCTGTTTTTGGAAACAAAGTTTTATTGGAACACAGCCATGTTCATTAATTTATGTGCTTGCTGTGGCTGCTTTTGTACTGCTGTAGAGTTAGTGTGACAGAGACCATATGAGCCACAAAGCCCAAAATATTTACTATTTTGTAAATAGTAAATACTATTACTATAGTATTAAGTATAGGTATAAGACCTTTACTATCTTTCAGGCCCAGCTTCAGATCACTGATTTGAGATATTTCTTTTAACCAATATAAATATTTTGCTGCTATATGTTTCTCTCTAGCCCTGCTTTCTCTGCATGTCATAAATTCTGATATGGTGTGTTTTCATTTTCTCTCAATTAGAAATATTTTCTCATTTGCCCTGCTGCTTCTCTTTGGCCTGTGATTATTTACAAGTACATCGTAAGATGTCCAAATATTTTGAGATTTTCCAGATATCTTTCTGTTATGTATTTTTTCCAGATTAATTATGTGTTCTGAGAACATATTTCACATGATAATTTGTTAGGATGTTTGGTATGGCCCATTTGGTGAATCTTCCGTGTGCACTTGAAAAGAATATTCTGCTATTCTCGGCTGGAGTGTTTTATAAATGTTGGTTAGGTCAATTGGTTTGATAGTGTTCAGATTTTCTGTATTCTTACTGAGTTTTGTCAGTTACTGAGAGAGGAGCGTTGAAATATCCAACTATAATTGTGGATTTTTAAATTTCTCTTTTCAGTTTTATCAGTTTTGATTTGTATACTTTGAAGCTCTTGTTAAGCATGTGCACATTTAGGATTGTCGCACCTTTTTAGTGAATTGATCACTTTATCATATGCATTGCTACGTCTTTATTCCTGATATTACCTTGATCTGAAATCTTCTTTGCCAGATATTGATATAGCCACTACAGCTGTCTGTGAATTAGTATTTGCATAATGTATCTTTTTTTTTTTTTTTTTCATTCTCTTGCCTTTTTTTCCCCAAGGCAGCCTTTGGAACATATTAGTCAACAGAATGGAAGCACACAAATGAATTTTAAAACAAAATCAAGGCATCAGTAAATAACATCAAACACAAACGTATTGATGCCTCCCACTGAGAATCCACGCAGAAGGAGGAAGGCAGAAATTTAAATCAGAGAGCAGAGGAGGGCTGCATGTGAGGAGAAAATTAACCACACTGCAGCAAGATAGGATGAAAAATTACTCAGGTTACTAATGTAATGGAGGAGCTGGAGCTATAGGAAAGACTCCATGGAAAACAACCAGCTGGTCTAGCAAAAATCAACATTCCAGCACTGGAATAGCTATGGTGCTATTCCAGCTTTTCAGACTAGGATACCATCGCCTTGGTCACTTATCTAGTGGACATGTCTTCTTTACCCAAAGTAACTAGGGTTTAACAGCCAGATATCCCTCTTTTCTATAACTCTTAATGCAGTTCTACTGTTGTTCTCACTGAATTCTTGAATAGCATGTGAAACAGATGTGAGGGCACATCAACTACCTGACTAGGTGTTTGGAGCTTTGTAATTGAACCTCTTCAATTCCCAGCTCTGGATCTATCAGCTAACCCTGTGTTGCATGGCTTCTTGGCTGTTTCATATACATCTTGCACTACATTAACCACACTGCAGGTGGGATTAATATTTCCTGTGTGTTTAGGATGAGCAGGATTAGTATTACCACCAGAAGTGTGTGCTGGTTAATAAACATGTGGAAAGAGATGCAGTTGCTATAAATCCAATCTAGATAATAATTGTATGTCACTGTTAATAAAGAATTAAATCCAGGGGCGCCTGGGTGGCTCAGTCAGTTAAGCATCCGCCTTCCACTCAGGTCATGATCTCACAGTTCCTGAGTTCCAGCCCCATGCCGGGCTCAGTGCTGACAGCTCAGAGCCTGGAGCCTGCTTCTGATTCTGCCTCCCTGTTTCTGTGCCCCTCCCCTGCTCATGTTCTGCCTCTCTCTCTCTCTCTCTCTCTCTCTCAAATATAGAAACATTTACAAAAATTAAAAAAAAGAATTAAATCCACACTTTTCCTTATATTCAGTCACTTCATGTACCATTATAGGAACCACACCATTTCTGACTTTAGTAAGAACTTGTAAAGAGTTATCTAAGACCTGTGGATCCTCAGGGCTCTTCATATTTTAAAAGTAAAAGATAGTTATGCACATACCAACTTTGAACCAGTCCCACCGCGGGTCAGTTAAGTCATACATCCAAAGATTGACTTCTCTGGTTCAACCAATCACATGGAAAGCTCCTTTTGTAGAAACATACATGATGTTTTCTCACACCATTATCTTTCTCAAAGTCCAGGAATTGCTTGATAAAAAATAGTGACAGCAAGAAGCACAAATATCATTTGATCTATGTGGGCACACTAGCTGCTTCAGCAGCCACTGCACAGACCCAGCTAGATGCCTGGGTGTACATGAAAGCTCATGCAGCTGAGTCATTTGGGTCAGGCATGTTTTTCTTGAGTGCACCCTGATTTTAGCCTCAGCCTTGACCTATGTCACAAGAGCTCCCAGGCTGAGTTCATCACCCAGGACTTCCCCAGGCCCACTCATTCTTTTACTTTTAACCCACCAATGCTTTTATATTTAAAGTGGATTTCTTATAGACAGCGTATTCAGTCTTGACTTTTACATCTCATTGGAAATCTGTCTTTTAATTGGTATTTTTAGACCATTTACATTTAATGTAGTTGTTGATATGGTTGTTTTGAAATTTATCATCAGGCTATTTTCTATTTCATCTCTTCTGTTCTTTTTTTTTTTAAAGTTTATTTTGAGAGAGAAAAAGCATGAGTGGGGGAGGGGCAGAGAAAAAGAGGGAAAGAGAGAGAATTGCAAGCAGGCTCCACACTGTCAGTGGCTGTCACTGTCACTGTGGAGCCTGATGTGGGACTCAAACCCATGAACCATTAGATCATCACCTGAGCCAAAGTCATACACTTAACTGACTGAGCCGCCCAGATACCCCTCTTCTGTTCTACTTTTCTTTCTGTCTTCATTTATATTAATTATGTTTTAGTCTATTTATCACCACTATTGGCCTATTCTTCATACCTTAAACTATTAAAAAATATATCTATATTTTTAAAGTTTATTCATTTTTAGAAAGAGCAAATAGGGGAGGGACAGAGAGAAAGGGGGAGAGAGAGAATCCCAAGCAGGTTCAGCACTGTCCGTGTAGAACCCGACACAGGGCTTAAACCCACAAACTGTGAGATCATGACCTGAGGCAAAGTCGGACACTAAATAAGCTGAGCTGCCCAGGTGCCCCTACACTATATATTTTAATTAATCATGGTCTACTTTAAAATAATAGTATACTACTTCACATGAAGTGTCATCATTTTTTACCAAGCCACAACAACTCTTATAGAAAAATTAAGATCTAAAATATTATTATCTGGATTTATGGCTGTGGTAGTAAGACCACTTCATAATTCTTTTTTATTTATCATCAAAATGTCTGTAGGAAAAGCATGGGAAACCTTATATGTAAATGCAGTCAAAGCGATTGGGAAATGAACAATAATGTTGGTCATGTTTCTATAGCCTTAAATTTCACCAACTTGGCACACACACAAAAAAATAGCTGATTATTTACCTTTTGTTTTCAAACAGATATTGCAGCTGTAGAAGAATGGTTAGTAAGGATCACATTACAACAGGGATTAAATATTTATACTACTGAAGGAACGCTATTGGATAAACTCCGAGGTAAATGCCAACAGATAAAAGTAAAATCAAATTCATAATATTCTTTCAACAAATGTTGTAACCTACCATATGCCAGACTCTGTGCTAGGTACTAGAGATAAAAATGAGAGAAAGATGATGATTACCCTTGAGGGGCTCACATTCTGATGAGGAAGACAAAGAAATATACACTCCTAATGGTTAATAGAGGTTTGCAAAGAGTGCTATAGAGATATGGAAATATATCTTTTTTTTCTATAACAATATGGGGGTCATGATAAACAATGGCTTTACAAAGTTAGTTTTTGCATTTTCTATGAACATGTTATCAAAGATACTGTTCATTTACTTAAAATTCAGAAGAGAACATTTACTTAAAATTCACAAGACATATAAAACAAATCTATGTACTGCTTATGGGTACATATATATTGTAGTAAAAACATGGAATTAGAAATATACACAGCAATTTCATGATATGGTTGCATTTGGGAAAAATTTGGGAATGGGGACATGAAGGGAGCGGAAATATCTTCAATCATTCTATATTGTTTTACTTCTTTAACCAAAATTAAAATATGTAAAAAATGGCAAAATATTGTGCTTTATTATTTTGTCATAGTGTCCAAGTTTTTAAAATATAGTCAATTATTCACTAGTTATTGCAAGCCTTTGAGATGGATATTTTGAAGTCCTGTGCTAGCTACCTTTATATACTAAAATAACAGTATATAATTATTTCAATTAAAAAAATTTTTGAAATATGAATCATTTACACATTGAAATGTACCCAAGTTATTATATACTGCATTTAAATGTTAGTGTATACTTGATTTGGAATGTATAGAGGTAACGTGGTAGCAAAGAGTTCTACAAATTAGTTGTTCTTAAAGGTTCCAGATGCAGAAATGAGATTCATGTATTTGAGGAGTGGAAAGGAGGCCTGTGATGTGGAAGTAGAGTAAATGACAGGCAGAGTGGCTTATAATAAGTTTGGAGAGCTATAATAAGTTTGCAGGGAGCATGGTAAAAAGTGCAGGATTTATTCTAATTATAATGAAAAGCCATTGGAGTGTTTTAAGCAGGAGGGTGATACATTCTGATTCATGCTTTCTAAATGGGTCACACTTCACTGTGTGAAGACCCTCGGAGAACGATGGCAAGAATGGGATAAAGAAGATTGATTGGCATCTGTTGCCCTGGTCCACATGGGAGGTGGTCCTGGGAATGTGGGCTGGGGGATTAGCGGTGCAGATGGTGAGAAGTAAGAGTCTTTAGAATGGGTTTTGGAAGTAGAGCTGCTAGGAGTTCCTGGTGGATGAGGGATAATGGAGAAAGAGGAATCAGGATGAATCCTAGATTTCTTATTGAGCAATCAAATGGATGATGGTCTCCTTTATTGAAATGCTGAAAGCTTTGAGAAGGGGCAACTAAGGGTTAAAGTTAGGATTAGAGTAGGAACTCTATTCACTACCAACTCCAAATCCACCCCCTAGACCACTAACACTGTTCCTAATCATGATCACTGGTTCCCTTTCATAAGGATCACTTTTCCATCTCCTTCTTGACTTCTCAGTAGTAGTCAAGACTTAAAATCACTCCCTCATTCTTAAAACATTTAAAATACAGTATCTGACTCTAGGGAGCTTATATATACGAGGTGTTTTCAAATTGATGCAATCATGTCCCAGCCACAAGGTCCAGTCTCCCTGTCCTGTAAGATCCAGTTATTACTGCCTGCACAGGTTTGCTATCACCCTGGAGAGTCAGCTGTCCTACCTCATTTCTTTGAATTTCCGAGTGAATAACATTGGTTTATAAATTCTTTCTCTTTCTGTTCTAAGCTACCCTGTATCAACCCAGATGGAAACCTACCTCCATTTCTTGCTTTTGCAGGAAGTGAAAAATGTATCACTTAAAGTCTTCGGGCTTTGCCTCAGATTTGGGAGGGATGGTAAAGATCTACATTGTAGAAATGTAAACAGCAAAAGAATCAATTCTTAGATACCTCTTTTTAAAAGTCTTTGACTGTTTTTGAAATGCAGACAGCAGTATTCTGTCAAATAGCCCTGGCTTGCTTTTTGTTCTCTCTTTTCTCATTTTTTTCAGAAGAAAAAAAAATCCCCCTATTTTCTTGTCATTAAAATTTGACTTCATCCAGCCCCAACGCTTTGCATATCCAAGAATAGATTGCCAGGGTGAGGGGTGGAACATGTCCCCCCTGATTGGTTTTTCTTTGTAATTCCAGCCCAACTTGTCTCTCCCAGAATTCTCTCTCAGTGTTTCCTTGAATTATACCTTTCCCCATCTTCTTCTGGTGTTCTGGATTTATTCTCATTGTTCTATATCTGCTGCCATTTCTGTGGATTCGGAGGAAGAGAACAAAAAGTCAATGTGTGGTGTGGGCTTTTGAAGCAGAAGCTGTTCTCCATTATAAATATCCTGTGCCCCAACAGCTCCATATCTAGGGAGAAAGCCTGCAGCCAATCGTAGTCCCCAAAGGTGACCAAAGCAGTGTCTCCCATCCCATAATACACCCGTTTTATGGAAGATGGAATAGGCCCTTTACATAGTGCTTTAAAAATCCTTAAACGAGGGCACTGGTTGTGGTAAGCACCAGGTGTTGTGTGTTGTTGGTGTTGAATCACTAAATTCTACATCTGAGACTAATATTACCCTGTTTGTTAACTAATTTGGAATTTAAACAAAAACTTGGGGGAAAATAAAAACAAAACAAAACAACCTTTATTTTTTTATTTTTTTAATGTTTTTATTTATTTTTGAGAGAGAGAGAGAGAGAGTCAGCGTGAGCAGGGGAGGGTCAGAGAGAGAGGGAGACACAGATTGTGAAGCAGCCTCCAGGCTCTGAGCTGTCAGCACAGAGCCTGACGCGGGGCTCGAACCCATGAACCGTGAGATCATGCCCTGAACCGAAGTTGGACCCTTAACCGACTGAGCCACCCAGGCGCCCCACAAAACAACCTTTAAAGGAAAGCAGGAACATCCCCTGTTCAAGCCTACAGCCACAATTTAAACACCTAAATTTGATTTCCACAGAACCTATTCTTCAGTGGGATCTCGGGGCCAAAATGACAAAAAATAGTATCACTATAGTGTATCAGCATGTGGTGGATCTCAAAGTGGCAAAATGCCCCTGTGCCAACGATGTAGCGTTACTTGGCTTCATTTTGAATGAAACATACAACGGTAAGTTCATGGCTTTATTGAAAGTTGGATGTGGGGTTTTGTGTTTTATAACAGCGATGTTTAACAGGCAGTGCAAGTTAGACACAATGAATTAAAAATGTTTCCTAAAAATACCTGCAAATTTACTCTTTGTCACTTCCCCTTGTCTACTTGCAGGTATGATCGACTATTTTTACCCTATGACTTTTGGTCATGTACATACTGACTGTAGTGTCTCTCCTAATTTCACTTATCCCCTGATTTCTATTAATATGTTACTTCCTCTCAGAGATAACTCATTGAATTTCTAATCTGTCCTGCCTTGTGTAAATGGGTATCATGTTCTAAGGGATCATCACATTATTTCATTTACTATGTAGGTGCTTTTAGATTCCTACTGTAGTATTTAATAGCATCCTTATGCATTTCAACTTTTTAAAAAATGTTTATTATTGAGAGACAGAGCGTGAGTGGGTGACGGGCAGAGAGAGAGAGAGGGAAACACAGAATCCGAAGCAGGCTCCTGGCTCTGAGCTGTCAGCACAGAGCCCGACGTGGGGCTCAAACTCACGAGTGAGATCATGACCTGAGCCAAAGTCAGACACTTAACCCACTGAGCCACCCAGGCGCCCCATCATTTCAACTTCTAATGTATTATGGTAGTTGTTTTTCCTAGGTGATTGGTGACTTTCTGGTCCACAAACCCAATGAATGAAAAGAATTAAAAGATAAACAAAATCTTATTACAAATAATATGGGCACCCCAAAATCCAAAAGAATCAACAGCAGTCAAGCTATTAGAACAAATATGGAGTGCTACAAAATTGAGGGATGAAATGACAATATAAAAAGCCATTCTACCGAAGACTAAGGGTTACAATTTTTAAAAATCCTATTCAGAAAGTAACAAACCACAAAAGGTACCTAGGAATAAATAAACAAATAAAAGAGTTGTAAGACCTGTTGTAAAGAAATGATAAAACCTTAATGAAGGTCATAAATAAAAAGACTAAAATTGGGGCGCCTGGGTGGCTCAGTTTGGTTAAGTGTCCAACTCTTGATCTCGGCTCAGGTCATGATCTCCCGGGTTCATGAGTTTGAGCCCCACGTGGAGCTACACACTGACAGTGAGGAGCCTGCTTGGGATTCTCTCTCTCTCTCCAGAGTCTCTCTCTGTCCCTCCCCCTCTTGTGCGCTCGCTCACTCACTCTCTCTCTCTCGCTCTCTCTCTCTCTCAGAACAAATACATAAACTTAAACTTTTTTAAGACTAAAGGAAATACTTTATATTCATGAACAGGAACTTCTAGTATTGTGAAGATGTTAATTCTCTCCAGATTTACTAATCAATTCAACACAATTCCAAGAAAAATTACAGCAGTGTTTTTGTGTGTCTGGAAATTGACAAGCCAATCCCAAAACTCCTAGGGGAGGCTGAAACAATGTGAATAACATAATTTTAAAGAAGAATTAAAAAAGAACAAACACTTGCCCTACCATGACTTCTTAGAAAGTAGCAGATTCAAACAGTACGCTTTGGGGTAGGAATAGACAAATGGCCTTGCCCCAAATGTCTTTGAATTCCTAATGGTTTAGTCTTTTCACGTTCTCTAGTCTTGAACGCTTGCTCGTGCTGAATTAGTTTTGTTAGAAATTGTGTCTCTTTCCCCTCTGTGTCAACCGGATGGAAACTCAGCTCCTCTTCTAGATTTCTTCCATGGATGCCAGGCTAGGACCCCTCCTCCTCCAAGCCACAGGAGGGGAGCCACACAACGGAGAGTCACAGAAGAGAAGGAGCAGCCTCCACTCCTTGGGATCTCGCTCACCAGTCTGTCTCAACCTCTCCAGAAAAGAAACAGTTTGGGAACCTTTCTTTTTTCTTTTCTTTTTCTAAGATGAATAAGATGAAACCACCTTTCGTCAGCTGTCCTCCACTGTACTGAAGCAAAAAAGAAGCTCCCACAGTATCGAGCTGCCGCTGCCTAAACTTTGTGAGGGCCCTTGTCTGTCTGCACCCCACCCACTCACTCACCTATCCCATCCCACACTCCCATCACCAGCCCCCGCCCCCGGCCATCATACCACATGGGCTTAATGGTGGGAACAGGTCTCCAGGAGCCACGTGGATTCTGGTTTGGACTTGGCACCCACCTTCCTCCTCTGGGACGCTCCTAGCACATCTGCCCTGCCTCTCACCCCGGAAGCCTAAGCTTCCCAGGTCACTTATGGTTCTGTCCTATCCCACACGCTGTTCTGTACTTCCCTTAATTTGACTCAAATGTCTGTCCCTTTCCATCCACCCAGATCCATTCATTGGCATCTGTGGTCTGTCTGCAGCAATCTCCCCCATACCAGTGATCTTTTCTCTGAGTGGCTCCTTCACTTTGCTGCCCTAGGGAGTAACCTGGCTGGTCCCAGTAACATCCCCTCCCTGGAAGCCCTGTCACATGGCCACGTGTCTCACGCCCACGGCCCTGCCATCACCCTTGCTCCTTAGGGCTACTTCCTAGTGACTACCCTGTCTTCCCTTCAAAACTCCTAGCTCCTCCAAACTCAGACCTTCCTGCCAATTCCTCCTGGCTCCCAGCCT
The DNA here is from genome assembly GCA_028646485.1 of Cryptoprocta ferox. Lineage (NCBI taxonomy): Eukaryota > Metazoa > Chordata > Mammalia > Carnivora > Eupleridae > Cryptoprocta > Cryptoprocta ferox. The sequence goes on from CM053560.1 coordinate 11,529,256, forward strand.
ATGCTGACCTTCCTGTTACTACACTCACTCATTGATGACTTTTGCCTCTGGACCCCTGCCTTCCTCCCCACATTATTTTTGTCAATATTTTTGGGGAGTTCACCATCCATATGGATGATCCACGCAATACTCGGCTCCCAGGCCTCCTCTCCTCCAATGATCTTCCCCCATCTTACTTCTATGGCCATGTTCTGGACCTCATCATCTCCCATAATGTTGTTATCTGCGGAATCTCCACCATGAGCATCTCACACTGTCCACACCCCTTCCCTCCACATTCTGTCCATCTCTTCTCGTGCTCCCACTCCAGTGCTCCTTTGATTTTACTGAGACTTCAGTGTATTGTCCCTACCACCTTCTCCACTTCCCAATACTCTTAGTTTTCTCCCCCCCCCCATAATTTGCATACCTCATCCTTGCAGATTTTTCTGTAACTTCCCTGCCCTGCTCTGTCTTCGATGCAGTGCCAACTCTGGTTAAAAACACCTCTAGTCCTTCCCTGAGATAGCAGAATGTTGCTAGAGAAAACACTGCACACCAGGCTCCCTTTCAAATTCTACCAACTGGTCTCACTGTAAACTTCCAATCACAAATTTCAAGTGGGCACTCAGCACCACCCAGAAATCCTGCCTCTCTTCATTGGTATGTTTATTTTCCAACACCACAAAATGACCTTATCTCACATCTCTTCCCACACCTCAAACCCTCCACATCACCCCCTTCCCCTTTCCACTCTCAGCTGTGCCTTGATCTAATACTTCGTGTAGAAAACCAAGGTCGACCACAAGGCACCCCTTCATTGTTGCACCTGCAAACTTGCCATTCTACCTGCATTTGTGGTTGTGTGCCTTGCCTTCTCACCTGTTGCATTTCGAGAAGTGTCTCTGGCACGGTCAGATGCCACCACCCCCAACCCTCATGTTCTGTATCCCATTCCATGTGACCATCTGAAGCACCTTGCTCCTGCATCCCTGCTGTAAATGTCACCTTTCCCTGTGCATCATCTGCTCTCTCTCCTTACTGGATTGGGTCCATTGGCATACAGACAAACCCTACTTTGTTTGGGAACATCCGAGGTGTTTTTCTGTTCTCCTTCAAAGCAAAATTTGGGCAAAGAACTTATTGTAGATGGTGCTCTGTTGTTCCATCTCCTGCTTTGTCTTCATTCCACTAGAGATGAGTGTTTGGTGCCTGCCACTCTTGTGAAATGTTTCTTCCCAAGATTATCCTTGATCTCCATATTGTCAGTTCCAGTCACCAGTTCTTTTTTTTTTTTTTAATGTTTATTTATTTTTGAGAGAGAGACAGAGCACGAGCGGGGCAGGGGCAGAGAGAGACAGAGACAAAATCCGAAGCAGGCCCCAGGCTCTGAGCTGTCAGCACAGAGCTTGACAGGGGCTCGAACTCATGAGTCATGAGATCATGACCTGAGCTGAAGTTGGACACTTAACCAACTGAGCCACCCAGGTGCCCCCAGCCACCAATTCCTTCCCCCCCCCAAATTTATTATTTAATTTATTTTTTAAATATGCATCCAAGTCAGCATATAGTGCAACAATGATTTCAGAAGTAGATTCCTTAATGCCCCTTACCCATTTAGCCCATCCCCCCTCCCGCAAACGCTCCAATAACCCTCTGTTCTCCGTATTTAAGAGTCTCTTATGTTTTGTCCCCCTCCCTGTTTTTATATTATTTTTGCTTCCCATCCCATATGTTCATCTCCTTTGTATCTTAAAGTCCTCATATGAGTGAAGTCATAGGATGTTTGTCTTTCTCTGACTAATTTCGCTTTGCATAATATCCTCCAGTTCCATCCACGTAGTTGCAAATTGCAAGATTTCATTCTTTTTGATTGCTGAGTAATACTCCATCGTATATGTATAACACATCTTCTTTATCCATTCATCCACTGATAGACATTTGGGCTCTTTCCATACTTTGGCTATTGCCAGTAGTGCTGCTATAAACATTGGGGTGCATGTGCCCCTTCGAAACAGCATACCTGAATCCCTAGTAGTGCAATTGCTGGGTCATATGGTAGTTCTATTTTTAATTTTTTGAGGAAACTCCATACTGTTTTCCAGAGTGGCTGCACCATTTTGCATTCCCACCAGCAGTGCAAAAGAGATCCTCTTTCTCAGCATCCTTGCCAATATCTGTTGTTGCCTGAGTTGTTAACGTTAGCCATTCTGGCAGGTGTGAGGTGGTATCTCAATGTGGTTTTGATTTGTATTTCCCTGATGATGAGTGATGTTGAACATTTTTTCATGTGTCAGTTGGCCATCTGGATGTCTTCTTTGGAGAAGTGTCTATTCATGTCTTTAGCCCATTTCTTCACTGGATAATTTGTTTTTTGGGTGTTGAGTTTGATAAGTTCTTTATAGATTTTGGATACTTACCCTTTATCTGATATGTTGTTTGCAAATATCTTCCCCCATTCCATCGGTTGCCTTTTAGTTTTGCTGACTGTTTCCTTCACTGTGCAGACGCTTTTTATTTTGATGAGGTCCCAATAGTTCATTTTTGCTTTGGTTTCCCTTGCCTCCAGAGACTCATTGAGTAAGAAGTTGCTACAGCCAAGGCCAAAGAGGTTTTTGCCTGCTTTCTCCTTAAGGATTTTGATAGCTTTCTGTCTTTCATTTAGATCTTTCATCTATTTTTTTTTAACTTTATAGTTTATTGTCAGGTTGGTTTCCATATAACACCCAGTGCTCTTCCCCACAAGTGACCTCCACCAAGACCATCAACTCCCATTACCTTTCCCCCTTCCCCTTCCCCCCTCAGTTTGTTTTCAGTATTCAAGAGTCTCTCGTGTTTTGTCTCCCTCCCTCTCCCTAGCTCTTTTTCCTCCTTCCCCTCCCCATGGTCCTCTGTTGGGTTTCTCCTGTTATACCTATGAGTGCAAACATATGGTATCTGTCCTTCTCCGCCTGACTTATTTCACTTAGCATGACACCCTCG
>CM053560.1:11532716-11569226 GCA_028646485.1 Cryptoprocta ferox
GATCTGCTCAACTGTTTTTTTGGATTCGATATTATTTATTTCTGCCCTGATCTTTATTATTTCTCTTCTTCTGCTGGGTTTGAGGTTCTCTTGCTGCTCCCCTTCTAGTTCCTTTAGGTGCTCTGTTAGATTTTCAATTTGCCCTTTTTCTAGTTTGTTGAAATAGGCCTGGATTGCAATATAATTTCCTTTTAGGACTGCCTTTGCTGCATCCCAGAGAGTTTGGATTGTTGTATTTTCGTTTTCATTTGTTTCCATATATTTTTTAATTTCTTCTCTAATTGCCTGATTGGCCCAATCATTCTTTAGTAGGGTGGTTTTTAACCTCCACATTTTTGGAGGTTTTCCAGACTTTTTCCTGGGATTGATTTCAAGTTTTATAGCATTGTGTAGATCTTTCATCTATTTTGAGTTTATTTTTGTGTATGGTGTAAGAAAGTGGTCCACATTCATTTTTCTGCATGTTGCCGTTCAGTTTTCCCAGCACCACTTGCTGAAGAGACTGTCTTTATTCCATTGGATATACTTTCCTGCTTTGTCAAAGATGAGTTGGCCATACATTTGTGAGTCCATTTCTGGGTTCTCTATTCTGTTCCATTGATCTGAGTGTCTGTCTTTGTGCCAGTACCGTACTGTCTTGATGATTAAAGCTTTGTGATACAGCTTGAAGTTGGGGATTGTGATGCCTCCTGCTTTGGTTTTCTTTTTCAAGATTGCTTTGGCTATTTGGGGTCTTTTCTGGTTCCATACAAATTTTAGAATTGTTTGTTCTAGCTCTGTGAAGAATGCTGGTATTATTTTGATAGGAATTGCATTGAATAGGTAGATTGCTTTGGGTAGTATTGACATTTTAACAATATTTGTTCTTATCCAGGAGAATGGAATATTTTTTCCATTTTTTGTGTGTCTTCTTCAGTTTCTATCATAAGCTTTCTATAGTTTTCAGTGAACAGGATTTTCATCTCTTTTGTTAGATTTATTCCTAGGTATTTTATGGTTTTTGGTGCAATTGTAAATGGGATCGATTCCTTGATTTCTCTTTCCATTGCTTCATTGTTGGTGTATAGGAATGCAACCAATTTCTGTGCATTGATTTTATATCCTGCGACTTTGCTGACTTCATGGATCAGTTCCAGCAGTTTTTTGGTGAAATCTTTTGGGTTTTCCATATATAGTATTATGTCATCTGCAAAGAGTGAAAGTTTGACCTGCTCCTGGTCAGTTTGGATGCCTTTTATTTCTTTGTGTTGTCTGATTGCTGAGGCTAAAACTTCCAATACTATGTTGAATTACAGTGGCAAGACTGGACATCCCTGTCTTGTTCCTGATGTTAGAGGGAAAGCTCTCAGTTTTTCCCCATTGAGGATGATATTAGCATTGGGTCTTTCTAATATGGCTTTTATGATTTTGAGGTATGGTCCTTCTATCCCTACTTTCTTGAGGGTTTTTATCAAGAAAGGATGCCAAATTTTGTCAAATGCTTTCTCTGCATCTATTGAGAAGATCATGTGGTTCTTGTCCTTTCTTTTATTGATGTGATGAATCACACTGATTGTTTTGTGGATATTGAACTAGCCCTGCATCCCAGGTATAAATCCCACTTGGTCGTGGTGAATTATTTTTTTAATGTGTTGTGGGATTCAGTTGGCTAATATCTTGTTGAGGATTTTTGCATCCATGTTCATCAGGGAAATTGGTCTATAGTTCTCCTTTTTAGTGGGGTCTTTGTCTGGTTTTGGAATCAAGGTAATGCTGACTTCATAGAAAGAGTTTGGAACTTTTCCTTCCATTTATATTTTTTGGAACACCTTCAAGAGAATAGATGTTAACTCTTGTTTAAATGTTTGGTAGAATTTCCCTGGAAAGCCATCTGGCCCTGGACTCTGGTTTTTTGGGAGATTTTTGATTACTAATTCGATTTCTTTACTGGTTATGACTCTTTCAAATTTTCTATTTCTTCCTGTTTCAGTTTTGGTAGTTTATATGTTTCTAGAATTTGTCCATTTTTTCTAGATTGCCCATTTTATTGGCATATAATTGCTCATAATATTCTCTTATTATTTTTATTTCTGCTGTGTTGGTTATGATCTCTCCTCTTTCATTCTTGATTTTATTTATTTGGGTCCTTTTTCTTTTTGATGAAACTGGCTAGTGGTTTATCAGTTTTGTTAATTCTTTCAAAGAACCAGCTTCTGGTTTCATTGATCTGTTCTGGTTTTTTTTTGGTTTTGATAGCATTGACTTCTGCCCTAATATTTATTAATTCCTGTCTTCTGCTGGTTTTGAGTTTTATTTGCTGTTCTTTCTCCAGCTCTTTAAGGTATAAGGTTAGGTTGTTATCTAAGACCTTTCTTCCTCTTTAGGAAGTCCTGGATTGCTATATACTTTCCTCTTACGACAGCCTTTGGTGCGTCTCAGAGGTTTTGGGCTGTGGTGTTATAATTTTTATTGGCTTCCATGTACTTTTTAATTTCCTCTTTAACTTCTTGGTTAGCCCATTCATTCTTCAGTAGGATGTTCTTTAGTCTCCAAGTATTTGTTACCTTTCCAAATTTTTTTCTTGTGGTTGATTTTGAGTTTCATAGCATTGTGGTCTGAAAATATGCACAGTATAATCCTGATCTTTTTGTACGTGTTGAGGGCTGATTTGTTTCCCAGTATGTGATCTATTCTGGAGAATATTCCATGTGCACTGGAGAAGAATGTATATTCCACTGCTTTAGGATGAAATATTCTGGATATATCTGTTAAGTCCATCTGGTCCAGTGTGTCATTCAAAGCCATTGTTTCCTTGTTGATTTTTTGATTAGATGATCTTTCCATTGCTGTAAGTGGGGTGTTGAAGTCCCCTACTATTATGGTATTATTATCAATGCATGTCTTTATGTTTGTGATTAATTGATTTATATATTTGGGTATTTCCACATTTGGAGCATAAATATTTTCAATTGGTAGGTCCTTTTGGTGGATAGACCCCTTAATTATGATATTATGCCCTTCTTCATCTCTTGTTACAGTCTTTATTTTAAAGTCTAGATTGTCTGATATAAGTATGGCTACTTCAGCTTTCTTGTGTCGACCATTACCATGATAGATGGTTCTCCATCCCCTTACTTTCAATCTGAAGGTTCTTTAGCTCTAAATTGGGTCTCTTGTAAACAGCATATAGATGGATCTTGTTTTCTTATCCATTCTCTTACCCTGTGTCTTTTGATTGGAGCATTTGTCCATTGACATTTAAAGTGAGTACCAGCTACCAATTCTTTATCCTCATTCTACTTACCTTCCAGCAGCACTTGACACAGCTGGCCATTCTCTCTTCAAAACACTTTATTCTCTTGGCTTTGATTGCTCTTTAGTTTTCTACATGGCCTCCTCTTTGGTGTGACCCCTCAAATAGTTGTTAAACTCAGGGCTTTATCCTGGACTCTCATTCCTTATGGAGCCATGTCTGTCTGTCTGTCTGTCTCTCTCTCTGAGAAACTTAACCCAGTCCTATGGTAGAAATGCCATCTCCAGGCCAGTGATTCTCAAATCTTTATTTCTGGTGCCAAGCACTCCTTGTAGACCAAACTCCTCTATGCAACTCTCTATATTTTACATTTCCTCTTGATGTCTGCTGAGCATCTCAAATACAGTAACTCTGATCTAGAACTCTTTATTCATTTCCCTCTGAAATCTGTTCCTCTCCAGTATTCCTTATCACAATTAATATGGAGTTACTCACAACTAAAATCTAGAACACATTCTTGACTGCTCTTACTCTCATGACATTCCAGGGTGGTGCTGTACCCAGTGTGTATCCCCAGTGTGATCGCTTCTTTCCTCTGCTAAAATCTTAAATGAACATTCGTTTTCCATGAGACTAATTCATAGCTTCTTAGGTGGCCTCCCTATTTCTATTCTTGTCCCAGTATAACCCATCTTCTGTACAGCCACTAGAGTCTTCTCAAGTTTAAACCAAATTATATCACTTCCCTGCTTCAAACACGAGGTGGCTTCCCTTTGGCCAGTAGAATAAAATCCAAACTCTTCACAGTGGTCTACATCAGTTGTGGTCATTTGTTATACAGAGTGGCTTGTAACTTAATTTGAGTCTAAAAGTATGAACCAGAATAAGCTATTTATTTTCCTGCTTACCCCTCTATTAAATATTTTTAAACTTCGCAGGGGCTTGGTCATGTGATATCATACTGGTGATCATCCCTACTTAGAATATAGGATAGTGTTATCTGTGGAACAAGACTTAGTGCTTAGAAAGGCAACACAGGTCATTAGCTTTTCTCTTCCTGGAAAAAGTATATGATAACACGTCCTGCTACATCTTTCCCTACACAGAAAACAGCTGAGAGTTAAAATACACACTTCACCATATGAGTGGTCCTACATTCATCTTTGGGAAATAGAGTGTATGCATTAGATCATCACCTGTCTACAGGCTGACTCACTGCCCTCAATAATTATGCCTGTTGACTAGATTTTGGGTTAATATTCCACATTAAAAACAAAAGACTCAGCATTCCTAGCTATGGCCGAAGAAAAGTGAGATCAAAGTATCTGCAGTGTGTTCTATCTTCTTTTACTATGTTCTCATGAGGCATTAGCAAATATTTTTTCTATTTTTTAAAATCACAAATATTTTCTTCCTCTTGAAGGTTCTCATGAGGTATTAGCAAATACTTTTTTATTTAAAAAAATCACAACTCATAAAGTAAATCAAACATAGTTTCTTCCTCTTGGGATTTTAATTTTCTTCTTGGGGTTTTTAAATTATTAGCTAAGATTATATTTATGAAATAGGAATGTACTTATGCTTACAAAAATACCATCAGGAAAGAAAAAAAAACCTCTTCCTCTACTCTCTTATGTCTAGTGAATGAGGACTGTGAATTAAATTAACAAAGGCAGATTAGCCGGAAAAAAGGCACATAATTTTTTTTTAAATATTTACATTCACAGGGGTGCCTGGGTGGCTCAGTCGGTTAAGTGACTGGCTTTGGTCATGACTTTGGTCATGATCTTGCAGTTCACAAGTTTGAGCCCCGAGTCGGGGTCTGTGCTGATGGCTCAGAGACTGGAGCCTGCTTCAGATTCTGGGTCTCCTTCTCTCTCTGCCCCTCTCCCACTCACACACTCTCTCTCTCTCTCTCACTCTAAAAAATAAACATTAAAAAAAATACATTCACAGAGTTAACTTAAAAGCAGTGAAGCTCAAATAAGTGTTTAAATTTGGGGCATATATACCATTTTAACAAAAGAAAGAAGTTTGGGCTTTAGGGGATGATACATTATGGGGAAGTGACTAGGAAATATGTGGGGGGATTAATGAAAGAGAAGAACTATTCTCATAAGGTGTGTTTATACAAACTTGTCTCAGCAATGACTTCTCTTCCACATCTGGTGGTAAGAGTGCTCTTTTCTTCCTGCTACAGGGGTGCGGAGGCACGTTTCCCAAAGGGAAAGTCAAGCTCCACGTTTAGGCAGGTGAAGGGAGAGCAGAGAACTCTTCCTGAATCTGTTGATTCTCTGTTGCCTTCAACTCAAAAGAAATCCTTAACCAGAGTGGCATATTTGAGGATGGCATATTCTGATCCCCTTCAATATAAAACAAAATCTTTTAAAAATTTGTTTTTAATGTTTATTTTTGAACTAGAGAGAGTGTGAGTGGGGAGAGGGGACAGAGAGAAAGAGAGAGAAGATCCCAAGCGGGCTCTGTCCTGACAGCAGAGAGCCTGACGCAGGGCTCAAACCCAGAAACTGCGAGATCATGACCTGAGCCGAAGTCAGACGCCTAACCGACTGAGCCACACAAGCTCCCCCAAAATCCTTAAAATTTAAATCAGACGGTTGACTACAACCCTATGTTAAAGCAAAGTCACTTTATCTTTCCAATGCTTGGGAAGTGAAATTTTAGTTGACGGGAGGGGAGTTGAGGCAGGGCAGAGAATGGCTTGGAAGGTGGGGCAGATGCAGGCTCTGGCTGCGGAAGTCTGAGCAGCATAGAAATGGGTTACTCACTTCTTAAGGTTATCTAGACTTAATCTTCCTTTTTTTTCCCTCCTGTTAGGTATTTACATAGGCCTCAGTTTTTCTGGATTTTGGAATTACAATGATACCACATGGTATAACCTGACAGATATGATCTATTCCCAACTTGGAGAAGGTAATTCCTCTAATGGTGACTTTATCTTCAGGATCCCATGTATATCAATACTTGATCAGTATCTATGAACGTCTTTGCTTTGCTGAAGAGCTCACCTTTTCCTTACTTTTTAACCCCTGGTGTGATTTCTTCCTTTAGAACACACCAAGCTTTCAGTGGTGGATATGGTTTTAACAAATCACTTTTTAGTTATCCTCACCTCTCTGGGTCTTTTTGTAAGTGGAGATCTCCGTTATCCATCATCCTCTGTCTTAACGGTATGTGAATTGCTTTTAAATACATTCCTATTTCAGAAATACAATCTTAGTCAATAATTTAAAAACTCCAAGAGGAAAATTAAAATTCTAAGAGGAAGAAACTATGTTTGATTTACTTTACCATTTGTGATATAAAAAAAATAGAAAAAGTATTTGCTAATACCTCATGAAAACCTCCAAGAGGAAGAAACTACGTTTGATTTACTTTAATATTTTTGATTTTTTTAAATAGAAAAAATATTTGCTAATGCTTCATGAGAACCTAGTAAAAGAAGATAGAACACACTGCAAATACTTTGATCTCACCTTTTGTCTACATAAAGTACACATACTTGATACTGGAGCTTTGTGTGGTGTGTCTTAGAATTTAAATGCTTCTTCCTTTTAGAAAATGTAAAAGCAGAATACAATAGCTTTTTCCTTTGCCTCATAGTGTTGAATATATCCTTTGGAAATGGTGCTAGTTTTATTGCCAAACAAAGTTATAAGTTTTAAATGTACATATAGAAAATTATTGATCTACTTCTAGTTATATATGTTCCCAAAATACTCTATGGTCATTTATGCAGCTAAATATAGTATTACCAATGAACACAAATTAAAAAGTTAGTATTGGGACTGAGAGAAAGGGCATATACATTTTGGTGAGGGTATGTAATGCGCATACCATGGAAATCTTAAACATGTCGATAGACATTCTCAAAGACTACCACAACAGATAAGAGCAGTGACAGAGATTTGGGAGCAGTAGAAAAAAGATAAGAGGGAGTATGGAGGGGCTGATTGTGTTGGTTGAGAGAAGCAGGTATTTCTTATACATGGGGGTTATTACCTTTCTTCAGGTGTACAAATATTCACAGCTTGCCCTCCTTCATCACCATTTCTGAGGAAGGACCATTTGTTGCTGAAACAACCAACAGATCTGACCTTTTCTGTGCTTACCACGTAATTCTTGAAGTAGAGACTTGAAGAAGCCGGGCACAGTGACTTAAGTCCAAAGCACAGAGGATTGGGCATAGGTTGTACAGTGAGGGCTGGCACTGGGCGAGGCAGGAGAAACAGGTGACCATGGAGAAAATGATAGGTTAAGGGATTTCCTAATCCCACTGGGTGGCAGATGTAGTACGTTTCTGTACCGTTCTAAACTCCTCCATTTAAATCATTAAAGGATTTTTTAAAAATCTCAGATCCTTTCTGTAATTAAGTTCAAGTACAAATAAATTAATAAAACAGTGAAACAAAGCAAAGACCAGAGAGGAAATCTCCAGGATATTATATAAACTATGTTGGAGGCTGGTTTTAATGGGTGACACTCCTAACTGCTGGGATACAAAAAGCATCATTTCCTTTAGTGTAATTCAGATTGCTATGTTTTGTTATACCTTCTGATATGTGAGAAAAAATTAAAGTGTTTTTTTTTTTTCTTGTAGCTTTCAAGGGCAGACTTTTGTGGTTTCGAAAGGGTAAGAAGCTTGAAATTCCAAGGGTTGGTTAGAAGTTAAGTGTTTGCTTGGGGCACTGGATGGCTCAGTCACTTAAGTGTCTGACTTGGGCTCAGATCTTGATCTCATGGTTCACTAGTTCAAGCCCCACGTCAAGCTCTGTGCTGACAGCTCAGAGCCTGGAGCCTGCTTCGGATTCTGTGTCTCCCTCTCTCTCTGCCCCTCCCCGCTCATGCTCTGTCTCTGTCTCTCAAAAATAAATAAACAGACTCTTGAATACTGAAAACAAACTGAGGGCTGAAGGGGGAGAGGGAAAGGGGAAGGGGGGTGATGGTCATGGTGGAGGGCACTTGGGGGAAGCACACTGGGTGTTATATGGAAACCAACTTGATAATAAACTAAAAATAAATAAATAAATAAATAAACAAACAAACATTAAAAAAAAAAGAAAATAAGTATTTCCTTGATGACCTGAGAGATGAGGTGCAAGATAAAAATTTACAACATAGATCATTCCTGTTACTATGATATTGTTTACAGTTTGAACTTGAAGAAACTTACTTCCAGCAAACATGAGGCAATGCTCTCTCCTTCCCTTTCAAAGGAAGAAAGAAGTGTATCTCCTTGTTTCACTGGCTGCCCCCACCCCTTCTTTGCATGTTTTCTCCAGAATGGTTGTGGTTGTTAAGATGTATTCTGCACAACGGCACCCCCTTGAAAAGAGAGATGGGGCTGAAATTTGGCTAACACTTTTCTCCCCAATCCATCTACCCCTGTGTGGGTCTGTGCCTGCCTGAAGAAAGGGGGCACTTCTAATTTTCACAAAAGTGCCATTTAAGCTAGCCACAGGTCTGCTGCTGGGTGGGGGTGGGGAGGGGATTCCTTCAGTCTTTTCTTTCCTCTCTGTTATTACAAAGTCAAGTTTTGTGCTTCAAGTAGGTCATTCCCATCAACATATAAGCATACTTGGAACTCACTACAAAATTATGAGTATTCCTAGTCTGATGCCATGGCCCTTCCCCATTCCATCCCCATACAGGCCTGTAGGTACATACCCAGCTGTGTGCGCACGCACACACTCTCACCATCTAGAAGGAAGGAACGCTTATGTCTCAGGACGCAAATGGAACTGACTTCCTGTCATACTAATGGGAGGAAATGTAAAGCAGGGACCCAGGAGGGCCAGGTGGGCAACACAGATGTACGTTAGAAAGAACAGGGGGAAGTACCTGTCAAAATAGAATTCCAGACCTGGCACAACTCTGTCATTTAAGAACGAGGGGGAAGGAAAGAAAGTTGCACAGATAAGACATTAGGAGAGCTTACTACCCAGAGACACCCATGAAGGAGTGGAATGCTAGAAACTGACAGACCTAAAACATAAACTCTATGCTCTAACAGAGGAAGGAGCTTTATCTGTGAGCTCCACTCTGGGGTCCGCGTCCAGCTTGGTGCCTGCCACAAGGGAGGCTTAGTAAATATTTGTTCAAATAATGGAATTGGTGTAAAAAAATTTACAATTCCAAATTTTGCATTTAATACTTGGGTGGAACCATAACTCCAGATACTATAAGGAGGAAGGGAGATGATTTTCAGTGGATGACCAGCCTATTGTGAGATCCTTGTTTGGTGGGAGAATCAATATGGGGAATAATTCTGGAATCTAATAGAAATGTGCAGTTCAACACAAATGATACAGTTTAAGGGATAATTACCAGAAAAGAAAAGGAAATTTGACCTAAAGCTTCCAACCCACTAGAGGAAGGGAAGAAGATTCAGGAATAATCCACTGGTTCCCACAAAAAGCAAGAAAGGAGGAAAACAGGTGCAAAGAAGAATAGAAAACCAACCATGAAGTGAGATATTAGAAATCAATCCAGATATATCAGCTAAAACTGAATCACACAAGATACGATAAAATAAAGAGACAGAGGAGACTGTAACCTGAGCTTTTCTCCTTACCCCTCGGCTCCCACTAACTTCCATCTCCAGTCCATTTGGCTGTCAACTCAGCAGTGTTGGGGATGCTGAACAGCTGGACTCAAAGCCTGAGCTTTGAGGAACCCCTCGAGCTTTGAGGAACCCCACTGAGGAGACCTGGAACATCTTTCTTCCCATGGGTCATGTGAGAACAAGGCATTTGGCGACATGCAGGTGGAGGACTGGAAGGCGGGGGCCTCCTGGAGAGAGCTTGGCTTGCAGAGCTCCAGGAATCCCCAGAGAAGGCTTCAGTCAACCTTGTGAGAGTGGCTGGTCTCCTGCAGAGAAAAGCCCAGTGGGAAGATGGTATTCTCCCTGTGCCTGAGGTGAGCAGGGTGAAGGAGATGGAAGCAAAGAAGCCTCTTTCAGGTTCTGAAGTGAGGGGGGAATGGCAGCCCAGAGGTGGAGAGACCCCTTCTGGTACTCCACAATCTGAGATGCTCCCCAAACCAGATTTGAGTGCTCCCTTCAAAACACATCTAAGCCAGCCCACCATGCTGAGAGCATAAAAGATCATTAGAATCAGACCATACACCAGAGTCATTGATGGAGAAGGTAACAAATGAAGAAGAACAACAAAATTAATTAACTCATTTAACAGTTATCCAATGAGCATCTATTCTACGGCCATTGTTCTTGCTACTAAGATATTAGCAAGAAAAAAAAGACCACCAACATCTGTTAGCTTAGAGTTTCAAGTGCCACATGAAAGTACTTTCTGGGACTAAACACCACACGTTGCAATTAGAAAGTAGAATGAATTGGGGTGCCTGAGTGGCTCGGTTAAGCGTTCAACTCTTGATTTTGGCTCAGGTCATTATTTATGGTTCGTGAGTTTGAGCCCCACATTGGGCTCTGCACTGACAGCATGGAGCCTGCTTGGGATTCTCTCTCTCCCTCTGTCTCTGCCCCTCCTCTACTTGTGCTCTCTCACTCGCTCTCTCAAAATAAATAAACATTTTTTTAATAAAATAAATTGAAGGATAGAATAGCCACTGTTTAGATGCAGACAAGTGGTGCTGAAGAGGAAGAAACTTCTCAAACTAGGGAAGATGGGTAAAAATCACTGGGGCAAAGATAGGCCTTTGAGGATAATCCAAATCTAAGAGGTGAGATAAATTTTGGAAGGAATAAAAAAGGAACAGATAGAAGACAGGCAATAACAACACAAGTAGTAGAAGAAAATTACACTGAAATTAAGAAAGATCCAGGGCTATCTATTGAAAAGGCCCACTAAATCCTGGAAGAATTGAAAAAGATGTATAAGTGGGCATATCTTAATAATATTTCTGAATTTGACAGTTAAGGGGCAAATACAAGTTTCCAAACAGAAGGAACAAAAGCAAAATATACCTCACTGGTATTAGATTTCACTTTTACAACATTAGAAGCTGGAAATAGTAAAAATACACATCTACAGACTATCAAGACAGAGGGACCAAAGTCCAAAACTATTTCCAGTCTAGAGATTATTCATCTTTCCAATTAAGAAAGAATTCGGAAAGTGTATCGCCCAGTTATTCCGACTAAGGAAAATACTCAAGAGAGAACTTTAACAAAATAAACCAATGAGAACAGATATTGGGGAGATAAAGAGAAGAGGAAATGGTGATGAGCAATGCTTAGCTGTTTTTCTCATTTTATGTAATATCTATGTTTTCTGTCTACATAAGTCAAAATGGAGTGTTAGACGAAGACCTTGAAACAGAACATGTTGCAAGGGAAATTAGAATTTTCAGTGTCTAAAAATTATCATTTTCAAATACTAATGCATTCCCATAGTTAAAAACCAAAACAGTTACATAAACATCTACTTTGAGAAGTCCCACTTGCTCCTTTGTATACACTCTCCCTGCTTCTTCCTGCCCCTACATCTTTAATATTTTCAGTGATATTTATTTATTTATCTATCTATTTTTTATTTATTTAAAGATTTAATTTTTAAGTAATCTCTATACCCAGTGTGGTGCTTCAATTTACAACCAAGAGAGCAAGGGTCTCACACTCTACCAACTAAGCCAGCCAGGTGCCCCCGTCCATGATTTTTAATTGTAAATTGAATTAATTATTAATATATACTCTCCTCACTTGCTCACACTATATTCTAAATATGAACATACCTGTTTTCACTTAGCAACATATCGGAGGGAAATTCCATATTAGCACGTGTGCTAATTCTTGTTTCTTGTCCTTCTACAACCCTTTCCTTTGTTGACATAGCATTTTTCTCCATGTATTTGCCTTACACTCCTAAACTATCAAACTTCAGAAGTTTTTATTAGGTTTTTCTATTTTATATCTTAAGTCGACCTATTGCCTAAACGATATTTTTTCTTTTTTTCTTTATGTAGGTTGACTATGTCAAAGGAAAATTGTGGTATAATGAAAAATGTTTTGCCAACAGAGAACACTTTGAAGGTAAATTGAGAAGAGATATTAACAGGCTTTTTTCAACGTAGATGGCATATCAAGATGAAATAAAATGACATAAAATAAAAATAGAAAAAAATAGAAAAGTAGGTTTGTTTTATATAAGTTAATGACCTAAAACTGAGCAAGGGGGGGAATTAAATCTGAGACAACAGGCAGGCCCTGTTATAAGTGAAAAAAAATTGAATTTGAATATACTTAATGATACCTTCAGAAGTATAATTGCTGCTTGTAATTTCTGCACTTTTATATTTTATAGTTGATTATGTTACTATCACCTTTGAGAGAAACAGGACCCTGAGTGAGGTATGGTATTAAATACTTTAAAAGGTAAGAAATTTTATTTCTTGGATTATTTCATGGATTGTCATTAATCTAAAAAAAAAACAGCAGTTCTACAGACTGAACGACTTCATTCCTCTTTGTGCCCAGTTGTGTTTCTACTTGGGTTTAATGGTAATTACCTAGTTACGTTAAAGCTGGACCTACACAGTAGTTCTAGAAAAACAATTCATGCCAGGAAGAGGGGCTTCGCAGTGTTTTCTGGACTCACATCCCCCAGAAGAGAAGCATGGGCAGCAAAGATGTATCACTATTAATGGTGGTTGATCAGGAGAGCACAGTGGTTCACTGGTTTATTTGCTTAAGAGAACTAATTAGAACTTACGTTGTTTTAAATGGCATTAACTTTTCCTTTCTCTTTTCGTAGTCCAGCTCTTGTTTTTATAGCAAAGAACCATTTCGTGAATGGCTACCTTGCTTACCTCACGTTTTAAAAGGAATGAAAAGTATTGCTTCAAATGTGGTAACATTTCTGGTTGACCAAGAGCACAGTGCTGGAATCTACCTCTTCTCCAACCAGGTAGGTGTTCCAGCCACGGGCGGCTGCTCTTGATGACACAACAATGAAAATTTACCTTTGCAAATGTATCTCCGAGTTCTTGTTATCTTTGGCAGTAGGAGTTGATATAATTAACTGCAGCAAAATTAATTACGGTTGGTAATACAGTTTAAGGCACTTTAGGGATTTCTTGCCTCTGCTTGTCATTCAGTTTGATGAAAATGGAAAATATGATGCTGTGTGCATAGGGATTCTCCTTTGCTTATTCTCCAGGAGAATATAAGCCGAGCTTGATCTATATAAAGTTAAGGTTCCATAAATTGATTAGTTTAAGTGAGCAAAACAATGGGGCGCCCGGGTGGCTCAGTCTGTTAAGTGTCTTACTTCGGCTCAGGTCATGATCTTGTGGTTCGTGAGTTCGAGCCCTGCATCGGGCTCTGTGCTGACAGCTCAGAGCTTGGAGCTTGCTTCAGATTCTGGTTCTTCCTCTCCTGCTCACACTCTGTCTCTCTCTCTCAAAAATAAATAAACATTTAAAAAATCAAAATAGACAAAAAAATGGGACAATCCCTACCCTTACAATTTTAGGGGAGAAAAAAATTAATTTTCTTCTACCCTCTCTGTTCAGTTTTTGAGGCCCTGCAAATTAAACTGATAAGGATAACAGGAAAAGAGAAAACAATTGATTTATGCATGCAGTGTACATACATGTGGGTGAAAATCAGTGACGAGAAACTCAAAAAAGTGGTTAAAATTTGGGGATTGTATACCATCTTAATAGTTTAAGGGGGCAGGTGAGAAAGGCACTTAAGGGAAAACAAGTGAAAAGGTAACGGGTTAACAAGAGAACAAACAGGAAGTAAGAAAGTTTGTGATAATGTTTGTTTGTACAGGTGTGAGTGGTTTTCCAGTCTCCTCAGGCCATAAAACTCCTCTGGAGAAGGGATTTGGGGTAGGTTTTATTTGCCTTCTCCCTTCTGGGAGTAGATCTGCTCTGAAGAGTAATTAATGATAGCCTTATTTCCCAGAAGTTGCCCCTTTTAGTCAGAGAAGGAAGGCTCTTTTCTGCATCTGTTGACTCTTAAATGTCTACAGCTTAACGATGATCTCTATACCACAGTGGCATATCTTGGGGTACACATTCTGACCCCCTTCCACATCATGATCCAAGTAGAATTGTAGCCCAGGCATCCACACTTTTAAAAGGTAGTTGGCCATGATAGTTGTAAGCATGGACATTGGATCGATCTATTTGAGCAGTAGTTCTCTAATAAACTTTCCCATGCCATTTACTATAGAAGCTTGGACAAATTATTTAATCTTCTAAACCTCATGCTCAACATCTGTAAAATGGGCATATAAGGCAGGGAGAGGCAGAGCAAAGACACATGGATCGTTGCTAATCCTTCCAGTTCTATTCTGTGCTAATGGATGTGTCCCTATATTAATCAAAATCTCAGTACAGGAAACACAAAAAAATGTAACATGGTCTAGTAATATTAATGGTAAAATTCTTATTTGTTCATGCTTAATCTATTTCTAGAAAACCACCACTGTCTCTGTGACCACCCTAAAAAATAACAAACCAGGATTAAAACCAAAATTTCCACTTTTCATATTTCCTCCATCATTCTCTTCTCCTGTTGGAATGGTATTCCATCCGCGAAGCCATTTTCTGTATGCTTATGGCAATCAGGTGCGTACACATGACGTTTCACACTCTAGGGTAGATGTAAATCATTCTCTTGTTCTATGCTGAGTGGTTTTACATCAAGTAAAAAACAGCTTCACTCTGATGATCAGGGAGATAGATAGAAGGCTCAATGAAGAGAAATGAGAGGAGAGGAATTAGTGACAGTGAATACAAACAAATCCTTTTTGTTTCAGCAAAGTTTTGCTGAAGAGGAGAGCAGTAAAATGCAGCAATGGTAGCAGGAGGAAGGGAGGTCAAGAGAAGAGGGAGAGGGTGCCTGGGTGGCTCTGTTGGTTAAGTGTCCAACTTTGGCTCAGGTCACGATCTCACAGTTGTGGGTTCGAGCCTCCACCCCCACCTCCTGCCTTCGGGCTCTGTGCTCATAACTCAGAGCCTGGAGCCTGCTTGGGATTCCTTATCTCCCTACCTCTGCCCCTCCCCTACTGTGCTCTTTCTCTGTCTCTCAAAAATAAAAAAAACATTTAAAAAAATTAAAAAAGGAAAAGAGAAGAGGGAGAGACAGAAGGAATTAGGCTGTGTTGATGGGAATTATTCAGTAGAGAGGGAAAAACTGGTGATGCGGGTGAGAGAGAGGGAGAAATTGCTGGAGCAACACTTCTAAATACAGTAACAGGAAGAAGGGAAGGCTTTTAGATTTCAGAGCTGGTAAGTGGATAGATGCGATAATGGAAAGGTGTGGAAATTTGTCTTTCATTTTCTCCACAAAAATCAAAGTTATTATTTGAGCATGAGGATGGAGGGGCGGTGGGGGTTTGAGGAAAGAGAACAGAGTGAAATAGTTACCTATGAGAGCAGGACAGTGGATGACTGATGAGGGAAGGCAGTACAATTGCTTGCGCTTTGTGCTCATGAATTCCAAGTGTGACCAGTTCAGCATTATTGTATGTTCTTCTCCATGTTCAGTTGTGGGGGTGCACACACATTGGAGAAGACAGAGAGTTGTTTTTAACCACAGTTTGAGTTTTATCAGGAGATTATTAGGAAGTAAAAGAGTGTACAGAAGGAAATGCAGTAAGACAAAAAAAAGTTAAGAAATCTAAGGCATTAATAATAAAAAGTAAACTATTTACTTGCAGAAGATCTGATTGCCTATGTAGAAAACTTAAAAGATACATACAAATTATTAAAAGAAGTAAAAGAGTTAAATAAGGTGGAAGGGAAAGTCAATTTCATTTCTTCCCATGATCAACAAATTTGAAAGAATAATTTTTTTAAGTTTATTTATTTATTTTGAAAGAGAGAAAGAGTGAGTATGAGCAGGGAAGGGGCAGAGAGAGAGAAAAAAAAGAATCCCAAGCAGGCTCTGCACTGTTAGCACAGAGCTAGACCCAGGGCTCAAACTCACACACCATGAGATCATGACCTGAGCTGAAATCCAGAGTTGGACATTTAACTGAACTGAGCCACCCAGGTACACCTAAAAGCATAGTTTTTAAGACCTTTTTTATAATTGCAAAAATAAAACAAAACCACGCACACACAAACTTTAAAGTACATAGGAATAAATCTAAGAAAAGATTTCCAAAACTGATATGTAGAAAATTGTAAGCTTTATTGAAGGACGTTTAAAACTTTAAAAAGAAATAGATAAAAACATACTTGTAGACAGGAAAACTTATCTTGTAATATCATGGCTTCCTTAAATTAATCTGTAGTTCTAATACAACTTTAATCAAAATCTCAAGGTTTGTTGTGGGGAGTTTAAGTTAATTCTAAAGCATGTATGGTATACGTCAATTCTACCTCAGTATAAAAAATTTTTTAAATAAAGCCCCCCAAAAAAGTATATATGGAAAAAAGACCAAGAATAACCAAGACACTTTTTTTTTAGTTTATTTATTTATTTTGAGAGTGAGAGAGAGCACGAGCAGGGGAGGGCAGAGATAGAAGGCGAGAATCCCAAGCAGGTTCCACACACACTGCCAACACAGAACCTGATATGGGGCTTGATCCCATGAACCGTGAAATCACATTCTGAGCCCAAATCAAGAGTCAAGCATTTAACCAACTGAGCCACCCAGGCGCCTCCCAAGACACGTCTAAAGAAGAATAAACATGAAGGATTTGAACTACCAGATATTAACACTTTTTAAAAAGTTGTCATAATTATGATAATGTGCTTTGACCCAGGAACAGACCAAGTGACCAGCGGAATGAAATAGAAAGCCCACAAATAGTTGATTGAGGCAAAAATGGCATCACAGCTGAGCGGAAAAGAAAAGATTGCTTAAAATAGGGTGGGAAGTATTGGTTAAATATGGAAAATGTTGCAATATACATCAAGTCCAACTCCTGATGGATTAATAATTTAAATACAAAAACTTTTACAGGAAAATATAAGTAAATACCTTTCTGAAATCAGAATAGGAAAAGCATTTTAAAACAAGACATAAAAAAAAACAGTGACCATTAAAAAAAGATAGCATCACTTTCATTAAAAGGAATTCTGGGTCTGCAAGATGGCAGATTTAGAAGCTTTGGGCCCTTGCTCTCCCACAGACACAGTGAACTCTGGAGTGCAGTTGATTTGTTACAGCACCCAGACCAACACAAAACCAAAAAGGGATTCTAATAAAAGGGGTAGGAAAATTTGCCCATCTGGCGCCACCCCCAACCACCCTAGTGTGGCACAACCAGGAGGAAACCTCCCACACAAGGGATCTTCCCTTGGGATAGAAACAAAAGAGTGGACCTTGCATCCAACATTCTGGCTTGTCTAAGGGATGCTCAAGGGACTGGTTTCAGTCTTGCCTAACCCAGACCACTGACGGGACTAGCAGCATTTTTTTGGAAACTGCTGAAAAGGAGGGGGAGTAGCCTTGACATTATGGTGGATCTGGAAGTGTCAGACCATCCCTTTCCCCCAGAGACACCAATATAACAATATACAGACTGCAATGAAAGAACTCTAGAATCCAATTGAGAAGCTACAGCATCCAGACCAACCTAAAGCCCAAGAGATTCCAACAAAAGGGATAGGAAGACTTGCAACATTTTCCATATCCATCCATGTCTCTTCTTCTGTCTGACTTAATGCAGCACCACTTGGAGGAAGCCTCCCCCTCCAGGAATCCTCCCTCGGGATGGAAACAAAATAATTAACTGTGTGTCTAACATTCTGGCCAGGCTGGGGAATCTGTGTCACCTAACTCAGAGCACTGATGGAACTGGCAGCCTTGTTTCAAAACTATTGAAAACAGATATGACCTCTGTAGCACTTTAAAGCTGCAGTTCTACAGGCACATGCCAGGAGCAGCAAGAGTTTATGGGTGTCTGGAAGGAGAGGGATAAACTGCTTAGGCAGCTTGAAACAACTAAAAACACAGCACAAACCAGAGAAAACACATCCTTAGAAGAGATTTCAGAAGTCCTAGAGCCTCTAGTTGGTCTGACTGGTAAGGGTCTGCGTGAAGTCAGTCCATAAACAGTGGGAGAAGTGGTTGTGTAATCAAATGCCCAAGTCTCCAAACAACAGAATCACAAAGCATGCAAAGAAACAGGAAAGCAGGGCCCAGTCAAAGGAACAGAATAAAACCCTAGAAAATGACCGTAAAGAAATGCAGACTTATGAGCTGCCTGACAAAGAATTTTAAACAACTGTCATAAAGATGTTCAATGAACTAGAAGTGAACACAGCTAGACAACAAAAAGAAATCAAGAAAATAACGAACTAATGGAGAATATAAAAAATAGATAGGAACTATAAAAAAGCTCAAACAGAAGTTCTGGAGTTGCAACATACAATAACTGAGCTGAAATACTCACTAAGAGGAGTTGAATGGTAGACTTACTGTTTGGTATCATCAAGTCAGAGAAGCAAAAAGCAAAAAAGAATGAAAAAAAGTGAAGAGAGTCTCATTCTTTAATTCCCATAAGAATGGGAATTAAAGAAGGAAAAGAAAGAGAGAAAGGGGCAGAGAACTTATTTAAAGAAATAATGACTGGAATTTTCCAAAGCTGAGGAAAGAAATAGACCTATAAATTAAGGAAGCTTAAAGAATTCCAATCAGGATAAATCCAAAAAGACCAACACTAAGACATAATCAAAATGTCAAAAGTCAACAAAGAATCTTGAAAGCAATGAGAAAAAAGTGGCTCATTATATACACGGGAACTTCCATAATATTATCAGTGGATTTCTTAGCAAAATTCTTGCAAGCCAGAAGTGAGTAGAATAATATGTTCAAAGTGCTGAGAGAAAAAAATGTCAATCAAGAATACTATATTTGGATAACTGTCATTCAAAATTGAAGGAGAAATTAAGATTCCCAGATAAACTAAAGATGAAGGAGTTCATTACAACTAGACCTGTTAGGTAGGTAGATAGGTAGGTAGGTAGGAAGGAAGGAGGGAAGGAAGAGAGGGAGGGAGGGAAGGAAATTACTGAAGAGACTCCTTCAAGGTGAAAATAAAGGATGAAGTCACATGAAAATTAAAAAGTTTTCCAATAACATAAATACATGGACAAATTTAGTAACTTGCATTATAATTTTGGTGCATAAATTCACTTTTAACTCTTGTATAGAATTTAAATGAGAAAATCATTTCTAAAAACTATAATCCTGTGTTAATAAGTATATAATATAAAAAGATGTAATTTGTGACATCAGTGTCATAAAGTGGGGAGGTAGTGCTATGTAAGAGGAGCTTTTGTACACAATGAAGTTTTTATCAGATTTAAAAGAATGCTATAACTTTAAGATGTCTTACTGCAATGGTTACCACAAAGAAAAAATGTATAGGATATATGCACAAGAAAATAAGAAGGAAATCAAAGAATGTCACTACAAATAATCAGTGAAATGCTAAGGAAAACAGAGAGGAAAGGAGGAGGAACAGAAAGCTATGACACACACACAAAAATAAACAAAATGGCAATAGTAAGTCCTTCCATATCAGTAATTACTTTAGATGTAAATGGATTAAATTCCCTGGTCACAAAACAAAAATAAGCTGAATGCATAAAAACAAAAAACAATGAAAAAAGCTCTCAAGATGCAACCTTGTGCTGTCTATAAGAAATTCACTTTAGATCTAAGCACACACATAACCTGAAAGTAAAAGGATTGAAATAAATATTCCATGCAAATAGTCACCAAAAGAGAGCAGGGTTGGCTATACTAATACCATCCAAAATAAAGTGTAAGTCAAAAGTGTTGTAAGAGACAAAGAAGGACGTTATATAAGAAAAAAAAGTTCAATTCACCAAGAAGATCTAACAATTATAAACATTTGTGCCCTAAGCTATCAGAGCTCCTAAATATAATGAAGCAAACTTTAAAAGAATTGAAGGGAGAAATAGCAATGTAACAGTAGGAACCTTCAATATCCTGCTTTCAATAATGGATAGAAAAACCAAAGACAAAAGATTAAGAACACAGAAGACTTGAACAACACTGTAGACCAATTAGACTTAACAGACCTAATCAGATGACCCTACTTGACGATAGCAGAATATAAATGCTTCTCAAATACACACAGAGAATTCTTTAGGACAGAACATAATGAAGCTACAAAAAAGTCTCAAAGCATTTAAACTGACTGAAATTATACAAAGTGTTTTTTTCCGATCATAATGGAACAAAACTAGAAATCAATAGTAGAAAGAAAACTGGAAAATCCACAAGTATATGGGAATTAACACATTTTTAAACAACCAGTGAGTCTAAGAAGTAGTCAGAAGGAAAATTAGAAAATATCTTAAGAAAATCAAAATGAAGGGGCGCCTGAGTGGTTGAGTCTGTTAAGCATCCGACTTCTGTTCAGGTCATGATCTCATGGTTCGTGAGTTCGAGCCCTACATCAGGCTCTGTGCTGACAGCTCAGAGCCTGGAGCCTGCTTTGGATTCTGTGTCTCTCTCTTTCTCTGCCCATCCCTTGCTAGAATTCTCTCTCTCTCTCTCTCTCTCTCTCTTTCTCTCTCTCTCTCTCTCTCTCTCTTTCTCTCTCTCTCTCTCTCTCTCTCTTTCTCTCTCTCTCTCTCTTTCTCTCTCTCTCCCAAAAATAAATAAAAACATTTTTTAAAATGTTAAAATGAAAACAAAACATACCAAATTTATGGGATGCAGCAATAGCAGTACTAACAGGAAAGTTTATAGCTATAAACACACACATTATTAAAGAAGAAAAATCTGAAATCAATAACCTGACTTTACACCTTAGGGAACCATGAAAGGAACAAATCAAACCCAAAGTTAGTAGATGGAAGGAAATAATAAAAATTAGAACAGAGATAAAGGCAATAGAGAATACAAAAATAATAGGAAAAATCAAAACTAAGAACTGGTTCTTTGAAAGTTGAAAGTTCAACAAAATTGATCAACTTGTAGCTATATTAACTAAGAAAAAAAAGAGAAAAGTCTGGGAAGGAATAGAGGAGACCACAATGATCTAAGATAAGGTATAAAAGGAAAATTATTTGGACGGTGGTCAAAGAGACTTAAGCTGCATTTATAACATGTTAAATTTAAGAAAAACCTATTTTCAGGTATAACTTGTTAAAATTCATTTTTAAAAAGAACTTAAACCTGAAATTTTCATTTGATGAAGACTTAGGTTATTAAAAAAGGTACCAAGCAAGGATTCATCCAATATGGGATCTGATTTATTTTCAAGCAACTCTTAACTGAAAGATGAAGGAGTAAAGACACTTACATGCTATGGTGGAGTATATGTAAGGATTTACCAAGGTCCCAAGACACACTTGCAAGTGTCCAGGGGCTCTTCCACACAAAACATGTTCACATACAGATCAGCTGGGTGCCTGGAACATAAAAGTCTTACGTCAGTATGACATAAGCGCTCTCCTTCCTAACCAAGTACACCCAGCATTTCATCCTTTTATAATCAAAGGGACCCCACTTGGGAGATGATGGGATAACTTTATTCTCTTATACATTCACCATGCACACTGTGTAGATCTGAGACTCTGCCACATACACTATCATCCAAACCCTAGGAGAGAACTAGAGTGTTGACCAAGTGGGTAAGGAGTCTGTACATGTGTTTGTGCGTGCATGTGATGGATGTGGGAATATGGGAAGGAGACGATGCTGTACGAGTTTTCTTACCTGGGAAGATGAGGCTGATAGGCTAATGCTGACTGTCAGATGGCAGCCTCTTCAGTGAGCTATTATCTTTTTATTTCCTTAGGTATGGCTTTCAATGGACGGCGGCAACACTTTCGAATTTTTGGCAGACTTTCATGATGATATCATAAAGAACACTTACCACAGTTTTTATACTTCAGATATTACTTTTGTTTCCCAAAGTGGAAATGTTTACTTGACAAAGGCAGGTGAGGAATTCACTTTTATTGGTGTAAGCACTACATGTGAGCCAGGGATAGAAGATACATGAAGAAAAATCTGCCATTTTAATCAACTAATCTTAAGGTCTCAAACGTATTAGCAGTGATGGATTTTTAAAAATTATTTTTATTGTGGTAAAGTACACATAACATAAAGTTGACCATCTTACTCATTTTTAAAGTATACAGTTTGATGGTATTATGTACATTCAAAATGATCTGCTGCCATTAGTATCATCCATCTTCAGAACTCTTTCCATCTTATAAAACCAAAACTCTGTGTCCCTTAAAAAATAAATCCTCATTTCCCTCTTCCCCCAGCCCAGCAACGCCGATTCTGCTTTCTGTCTGATTTTGACTACTCTAGGTCCCTCATATAAGTGGAATCGTCCAGTATTTGTCCTTTTGTGACTGGCTTACTTCACTTGGCATAATGTCTTCAAGGTTCACCCAAGTTGTAGCAGGTGTCAGAATTTTCTTCATTTGTCAGACTAAATAACATTCCATTGTATGTATATACCACTATTTGCCTATCTGTTCATCCCATCAAGAGACCTTTGTGTTGCTTCCATGTTTTAGTTATTTTGAATAGTGCTGCTATGAGCATAGGTGTACAAATATCTCTTTGAAACCCCTGTTTTCAATTCTTTTGGGTGTACACTGGAAGTGGACTTGCTGAATCATATGGTAATTCTATTATAAAGTTTTTGAGAAATTGCAATTCTCTTTTCCACAGTAGCTGTACCATTTTACATTCCCACTGCCTGCATAAAAGAGTTCTAATTCCTCTGTATCCTTGCCAACACTTGTTATTTTCTGTTGTTGTTGTTGTTGTTGTTGTTGTTGTTGTTGTTTTTGATAGTGGTCATCCTAATGGATGTGGTGTAGTATCTCATAGTTTTGATTTGCACTTTCCTAATGATTAAGCATCTTTTCTTGTTCTTATTGGCCATTTGTGTATCTTCTTGGGAGAAATTTCTATTAAAGTCCTTTGCCAATTTATTAATCAGATTGCCTGTTTTTTTATTGCTGAGTTTTAGAAGTTCTCTATGTATTCTGGATATTAATGCCTTATCAAACATTTGCAAATATTTATTCCCATTCTGTGGGTTGCCCTTAATCTCCTTGGTTAGGTTAATTCCTAAGTATTTTATTCTTTTTGATGATATTATAAATAAAATTGTTTTCCTCATTTCCTTTTCTGATTATTCATTGTTAGTATATTGAAATGCAACTGATTTTTATGTATTGATTTTATATTGTGCTATTTTGCTGAATTTGTTTATTCTAACATTTTTTTTGTAAAATTGTTGGGGTTTCAACATATGAGATCCTATCACTATGAATGGAAGTCATTTTACTTCTTCCTTTGTGATTTAGATGCTTTGTATTTTTCTCTTGCCTGATTGCTCTGGCTAGAACTTTTAGTATTGTGTTGAATAGAAGTGGTGAAAGCAGACATTCTTGTCTCATTCCTGATCTTAGAAGAAAAGCTTTTGGTCTTTCACCATTGAGTATAATGTTCACTGTGGATTTCTCATAAATGGCTTTTATTATATTGAGATAATCTTTTATTCCTAGTCTGTTAAGTTTTTTTTATCATGAAAAGATTGGAATACGGATCCCAATAATTGGAGGCCAGGGATCTTTTTGCCCACCCTGACTCCTATAAACTGCTTCAGGAATATGTGCACAGCTGCCTGCCAGGTGGCTTGAGTGGAAGATGGGTAAATACTGCCAAAGGCTGAAATTAACCATAATTTACCATCCAAGCCCTACTCTGGAAGTTGCGAGCCTTCAGTAAACTCCAGAATTCCAAAATAATTATCAGATATTTTCTGCCAGTTCAATTGTTGTGGGAAGACAGCTTCCTGGAGCTTCCTACTCTAGGTAGGAGCTTCCAGAATCATCCAGGGGATGATGGAATTTTAGGATCTACTAAAGTAGGATCCTATGAACAGCCCAAAAGAGGGGGACCCTGGAACATCATGCTAAGTTCTCATTCACAATTTCCACGATGTTGTACTTTCTCAGTAGACAATAACTCCCACGTACTGAGCTGCATTTGCGCTTAGCACAAATACCGTTGTGTTGAACACTCATAGCACCCCAGCTGAAGTAGGTAATGTTAGCCTACTTTTACAAATGGATGCAACTAAAATCACATGATTTGTAAGAGGTGGCATTGTATAAATGATATGACTCTCAATCTACTTTAATTTTGTGATTTCGTTGATCAAGCTTCCAGGGCTCCTCTCAGTTTATTTGTGCAGCAAAAGAAACAGTTATGGACAGATGCCCGATCTTTTCCAAATCAGCTGAATTTTTGTTAACCAGTCTTGGAGCATAGAATGATAAAAGAACATGGTTCTCTATTCATGTCTATATCTCTATGATCTTCATTTTCATTTCATTTTGTTATTCAGTTACTAGGTCTTTGAGATCTTGTTTTGTTGAATCTATTAAATTATTAAGGTCTTTTGATGCAAAATACAGGGGAAATTTTACCTTATCTTGGGATAGGCTTCATCTCAACTGGATTCTTTATATCTTTTAAATGCTATTAGTACCTTCCTTCTCTGCCTTTTCATTCCCCTTCCCCTCTGCTATTCCCCACCTTCCTCTTTACCCCTTTTCCTTCTCTATGTCTACTCCTTCTATCTCTGATCCTCCTTTCTTTTTCTCTAATTCATCACAAAAGCGTGCAGCACTGGTCAGATCTTCTATTTGCTCTAATATAATGTAGGTGAATTATTTCTGAGACCTGTTTGTTTCACGTCATCAAGGTAGCACTCGGATTTGTTCTCCTAGTACAGTGCCTTGGGAGGTGGTAAACCTGCCTACACTCAAGAGGGTTTGATTTCTTTTTTCCTTTGAGTATCATCTTATCCGTTGTCAACTTCTCTCTTGTGAGGAGAATATTACTGAGAGTCCTCAGGATTTTGTTGATTTATCTTCCTTCTCACAACATTACCTAAAAGGGCTAGGTGTAGAGTAGTGTGACCTGTTACATCAAAATTTTCTTTCTTTCCTTAGCGCTTTCTTTTCTATGTTTTGGCATATTGTTCTTTTTCCTTTTTTGATCGTTGCTGGTGGTTTTGGTTTTGTTTTTTTGTTATTTACTTTTGTGGTAAAGTATACCTAGCACAAAATTTGGCATTTTAACCATGTTAAATGTTAAATGAACCATGTTCATCAATGAACTGGCATCGAGTACATTCACATTGTTGGGCAGCCATCAACACCATCCATCTCCCTCTAGAACTTTTCCATCTCCTCAAACTGAAATTCTGTACCCACTAAACAATAACTCCCCATTTTTCCTTCCCCCAAGCCTCAGGAAGCTACTTTTGTCCCTATGAATTTGACTACTCCAGGTACCTCATATAAGTGGAATCATACACTTTTTGCTCTTTTGTGACTGGCTTATTTCTCTTAATGTGTCTTCAGATTTTTTTTTAATGTTTGTTTATTTTTGAATGAGAGAGCACACAAGCAAGAGGGTGGGGGGCAGAGAGAGGGAGACAGAGGATCCCAAGAGAGCTCTGCTCTGACAGAAGCAAGCCTGATGTGGGGCTCAAACTTACAAACCCAGAGATCCTGACCTGAGCCGGAGCTGGGCACTCAACCAACTGAGCCACCCAGGTGCCCCCATGTCTTTAGGTTTTAATCCTGTTATAGCAGATATCAGTACTTTATTCTTCTTTATGATCGAATAATGTTCCATTTTATGGATAGAGCACATTTTGTGTATTAGAACATTTGAGTTCATGGACATTTGATGTTTAAACACTTTTTAGCTCTTATGAATCACGCTTTTATGAACACTACGGTTCAAATTGTTGTGTAGAAATATGCTTTCAGTTCCCTTGGGTGTGTGCATAGAAGTCTTACAGCTGGGTCATATGGTAACTCTGTGTTTACATTTTGAGGAACTGCCAAACTGTGGCTGTGCTAGTTTACATTCCTACCAGCAATGTGTGAGCATTACTTTTCCACATCCACACCAACACTTATTATTTATTGTCTGTCTCTTTTATTTTAATTACTCCAGTGGGTGAGAAATTATATCTCATTGTGGTTTTGATGTGCATTTCACTAATGACTAATGCTGTTAAGCAGCTTTCCATGTTTTTAGTGGCCATTTGTATATCTTTGGAGAAATGTCTGATCGAATCCTTTACCCATTTTAAAGTTGGGTTAATTGTCTTTTTATTGTTGACTTGCAAGTGTACTTTATATATTTTGGATATTTGTCCCTTAACAGATACCTGATTTGGATGTATTTTCTCTTATTCTGGGTTATCTTTTTGACTTGCTTCCTAGTGCTTTTTGATACACAAACATTTTTAATTTTGATGAAGTTCACCTCATCTATTTTTCCTTTTGTTGTTTGCACTTTTGGTGTCATTTCTAAGGAAACAGCCATTGCCTAATCCAAAGTCATTAAGATTTACTCCTATGTTTTCTTCAAAGGGGACTATAGTTTTCATACATATTTTTAGGCCCATTTTGTTAGGTGTTCATAAGATGATGAAAGTATCAATTGAATAAAAAATAAAGCTGACGTTCAATCAACTTAGTAGGCAAGAAGATTTACCTTCAGAAATACAGTCTCCCCAAATAGTGCTCAAGTATCCCTTTTGTAGATTATTGAGTAAATTTGGAATTGGGGCTAAACTTAGAGATAACTGATTAGGTCTAACTATGGTGAGAAAAACATTGATTATTCCCAAGATATGAGTGAGGCGGGGTTCATTGATGTTGTTTGTTTTTAACAAGTCAGCATTCTTTACTACTGTTTAGCTTCAAACCAGTTTCTTCTGGTCTCTGATATGATTTTAAGCAATAAACCTTCTAAAGCTTTCTGATATGACTTCAAAATGCAAGGTTTCTTTGACCTCAGTACTGTGTCCTTGATGCCCACCAGCAGAACTCGGCGTCACCATCATAGAATCTCCTCATTGGTTCTTCCTTACTCAAGGACGAGGAGAAACCACAGAATTCTGAGTCTGTTTCTCCACATCTTCACCACTGTGTTTATGGATCCTATATTCAATTCTTTGTCCAGTTCAATTTTAAACTTTTATTCAATTTCTATTGGTATCAGGTTCATCTTCTTGGTGTATTTGCTGGAACATTTGTTGAGACAGCAGTTTTGCCATAGCATTTCAGAATCTCATGATCGGCCATCATAGGATTATGAAATAAATGGAAGTGGCTACGAGTAATATTAGAAGGGGTTGGAAGGTAGAGTGAGGTGTGGAATACTTCCAGAATTCCAGAAAGCTCCCTCATGCCACTTTCCCATCAGGATACTTTTAAGGGTAGCCATAATTCTGACTTCTAATATCATAGATTGGTTTTGAACTTCACATAAATATAGTTATGCATATATATTTTTTCAGTCAACATTATGACCGTGATGTTCCTCCATACTGATGCAGCAATTTGTTCTTTTTCACTGCTGTGTCATCTTCCACTGTCTGAATACTACATCTCTTCTACTTCTAGTAGATATTTGAATTGTTTCCATTGGGCGCTGATTATAACTAAAGAAGCCATGAACATTTTTGTATTAGTCTTTTGCTGGACAGAGCTTTTGTTTCTGTTTGGTATATACCTTGGAATAGAATTGCTGCACTGTAAAGTGTATGTTTGTCTGGCTTTTTGTGGGAAAAAAAATGTTAAGTACTATCAACATTTTTCCAAAGTCATTGTATCAATTTATCGTTTCACGAGAAATATGAAGGAATTCTCGTTGCTCCTCCTTCTCACCAGCACTTAGATTGTTAGTCTTCGATTGTAAGCCATTAGGACCAGTATGTAATTGATCCACTGAAGATTTGCTTTGCACGAGTAATAATGTTTAGCACATTTCATATGTTCATTGACCAACTTTTATAATTTTTTGGTAAATGATCTCAAGTCTCTTTGTAATCCAGTTTTTATTGGAATGACCTTTTTTATTGATTGCTATGAATTTTTAATGTATTGTGGGCATGATTCCTCTTTTAGAAATATGACACGCAGACAGCTTTTTCCAACCAATGGCTTGTCTTTTTACAGTGTCCTCTGAGGGGCAAAATTATTAATTTTTAAAAGTTCAGCATATCAATCTTTTATTTATGGCAAGTGATGCTTCTTATATCCTGTTTGAGAAATTTTTTCCTAGCCCAAAGTTATGAAGATATTTTCCTGTTTCCTTCTAGCAGATTGTTTTAGATTGGTTATATAGGTCTGTGCGAAATTTCTGTTTTCATGTGTGGTATGAAGTGAGGTTCTTTGCTCCCCATATAGCTGTCAGGTTTTCTACTGTGGCCTTGAGCTAAACACTCAAGGTCATGAGTTATTGTTGTTGTTGTTTGTAAGCTCTTCAGTATATCCATAAAGGTCATACCACCCTATAATCTTTGGGAAAACCGTAATTGTCATCATTGTCAAGTACAGCAACCGCATTTGACCATTTAAAGTGCTTCCCTCCACAGACACGCCATCCCACGCTACTACTGTAATACTCAGAGTACTTGCGATGCCCTTGCTTGCTGTGGATTGCCAGTGTCACAGTAGCTGCAGGCATAGAGGTTCTCCGTGCATTCCTTAACTATGGGAGCAACTCAGCCCCAGAATCCAGCCTGGATATTCTATTTTCCAGGGACATTGCTAGTAAAATATTGTGCCACTTCTAGTCCTGGCAGGGAACATAATTCCACTTAAATGTTCACTTGAAGAGCTTTTATAAGGAGACTGTTTGCAGAGCAGTGGACAGAGCTAAAGGAACCAACAATGACACTGAAATACCCAGAGATTAGCAATGGGAGAAAACCATTACAGTCCCTTTGATTTAAGAGGTAATGAAAATAGGGGCTCCTGGGTGGCTCAGTCGGTTAAGCATCTGACTCTTGATTTCAACTCTGGTCATAAGATTGAACCCCACAAGGGGTTTTGTGCTGACAGCATGGAACCTGCTTGAGATTCTCTCTCTCCCTCTCTCTCTCTGCCCCTCCCCCATCCGCACATGCTCTCTCTCTCTCTCTCTCTCTCTCTCTCAAAATAAATAAACATTTTAGGGCACCTGGGTGGCTCAGTCGGTTAACCATCTGACTTCAGCTCAGCTCATGATCTCACAGTTCAGGGGTTCGAGCCCCATGTCGGGCTCTGTGCTGACAGCTCAGAGCCCGGAGCCTGCTTCGGATTTTGTGTCTCCCTCTCTCTCTGCCCCTCCCCCACTCATGCTCTGTGCGTGTGTGTCTCTCTCTCTCAAAAATAAATACACATTAAAATTTTTTAAATAAATAAACATTTTAAAAGAGAGGTAATGCAAATAAATAGATGATAGATAGTAGATAGGTAAATAGCATCATCTAAGCCCAGTCAAAGCTGGGATGGAAGAGGGGCCATCCTATCAGAGGTATAGTCTAGGAGGCTCAGAGCTCCTGCCAGAACTACATCACTAAAGTAGGGAGAAAGGCAGGGAAAAACTACCTAGACTTCTCTCTCCTTCTCTTGTTCTCTCCTGCTAGTGCCAAACCCAGTCAGAAGTCTTTTGGAAACAGAGCATAAGCATTGCAATTCATAGGGGTCAGCCTTCCAGTGTAGCAAAGAGGGAAGAGGATGTCTAAGGATGGATCTGGAAGAAAAGGCAGACAGAGAATCAATAGCACATACTGTGAAACAAAAATCAAAATAGGATAAATAAGATTACTTTGCAAATGGTAAAAATCACACCTAAGAAAATGGAAATAAATTGTCACTATAAATGAGGAACTATGACAAAGTATAGATGTAAGCTAAAGAAACATGTCTACGTAGAATAAAAAAATAAATAAGTGGAAAGAATCTAAAATAATAAATACAGATGCTAAAGATTGAGAAACTTGTAGGAATTTCCAGTGACGAACAGAGGTGGTGGCTCTGTTTCTCTATATCTGCAGTTCTTGGCACATTCCCTCCTATACGAATAGATGGATGGGTGAATGAATAAATACTGAAAATAAAAAACAATAAAGGAAACCAAGAATGACAATAAGATTTTTTTTAATGAAAAGCAAATCACTTCTGAATTATTTAAAATAGAAAATGTAAATCAATTTCAAAGACACAAAAAAATCAAGCCAGCCTTGGGCTTTTCTGCTGCAACAATGAAGAACACACATTCTTCTACAGAACCTTCAGAGAAAAATAATATTCCCTAAGAATTTGGAGCCAACTCCACTAGTAATTCACATGCAAAACCAACAGAAGAATGTTGTAAAACCTATGTTTAATCAAATCTGAGATTCATTGATCGTAAGATGACTTTGTTCTATTAACACCAAGAAAAACTTCCAATCAAATCTTAACACAGTATTTTAATAGTGTTACTGAGTGATGCATGGATTACTCTGACATTATTTCCTTACTTGGTGTGTGATAGGGCAATCATTTTGAGTGGTATTTCACTAGCAAAAAATAATGTAATTTCATCTCCTTGTGGGATTCTTCCTTTTTTTAATGGTTTTTTTTTTTTTTTTTGAGAGACAGACCGAGTGCGAGGGGGGGAAGGACAGAGAGAGAGAGAGGAGACACAGAATCTGAACAGGCTCTGGGCTCTGTGCTGACAGCTCAAGAGTCCGACCACATGGGGCTCAGACTCACGGACCGCGAGGTCATGACCTGAGCCAAAGTCAGACACTTAACCAACCGAGCCACCTAGGCGCCCCTGATTCTTTCTTTCTTAGGTCCTGTGAAATACTTGGTGTAGTCATACAAGAAAATGTGAAATTGTGGTAATTCTTTCAGTGTTGTTTACTTTACTGATAAATATATGCCCTGCTTTGTTTTCTTCTCTTACTAAGCCCATAATAATTCTGTTTCAATGCCAAATTATAATGTAATATTACCGAAGGCATCTTAAGCATCTGTAAAATTCAACTTGTATTACACCAGTGCTTCGGGAAACTCGAAGTGATGGACAATATAAAAAGCTGACACAAAGCACATGCCTGTGTGGCCAAATTGACCACTGTACTGTGAGTGCCACCTGGTGGACAATGATTGTAAGACACAGCAATTATAAAACTGATCTCAATCAAGATGTTAAAATGTGAAAAAAGTGTATCTTGGCTTAGTGAACCCTAGCAACTGTAATGGTTAATTTTGTGTTAACTTGACTGGGCCAAGGGGAACCCAGATTTTTTAAAAAAAAATTTATTCTTTATTTGAGAGAGAGAGTGCGAGCCAGGGAGGGACAGAAAGAGAGGGAGACAAAGAACCTGAAGCAGGCTCTAGGGTCTGAGCTGTCAGCACAGAGCCCCATGTGGGGCTTGACCTCAAGGAGCCGTGAGTTCATGACCTGAGCTGAAGTTGGACACTTAACCCACTGAGCCACCCAGGTGCCCCAGGGGGTGCCCAGATTAAACAGTATTACTGAATGTGACTGTGAGGGTGTTTCTGGAGGAGATGAGCATTTGAAACAGGGCTCGATAAAGCAGACTGCCCTGCCCAGAGTGTGTGGGTGGGCCTCATCCAATCCGTTGGGGGCCTGAGTGGAATAAAAAGGGTGAAGGAAAACAGAATTCCCTCCTTTGCTTCCTGCCTGCCCCTGAGCTGGGACGTAAGTCTTCCCCTGT
The DNA here is from genome assembly GCA_028646485.1 of Cryptoprocta ferox. Taxonomy (NCBI): domain Eukaryota; kingdom Metazoa; phylum Chordata; class Mammalia; order Carnivora; family Eupleridae; genus Cryptoprocta; species Cryptoprocta ferox. Next base: position 11,564,464 of record CM053560.1, read on the forward strand.
CCTTGGCCGGGGACTTAAACTAGGGGACTTTCTGGTTCTCAGTTCTCACGTCTTGGTCCTCTGACTGGGACTGATGCCATCTGGTCCCCTGGTTCTCAGGCCCTTACTTCTCTAGATAACAGACCGCAGATCACAGGAGTTCTTGGCCTCTATAATTGCATGAGCTAATTCCTCACAATAAACCTCTGCCTGTATCATATCCGCTTGTGTGCAGTGACAGAGGCGGAATTGGTGAGTAAAGGTTGGCTTCTATATGTATCTTGAGGCTAGAGTCAGTGGGATTTCCTGATGGCTTAGATACAGGGTGTGAGAGGAAGAGGGGAGTTAAGAATGACACCACGGTTTTGGATTGAGCAAAAGGAAAAATGCAGTTGCTGCTGTGGAGAGGAGGAAGGCTAAGGGGGAAGGAGTTTGCCCGGGGATTGGGACTCCAGTCTGGGAGGAGTTTGGGTTGAGATGCCTGACTGCCCTGGATCTGGAGCTGTTAGTAGGCAGCTAGACATACAAATCTGGAGTTCAGGGAAGAGAACGGGATGAGAGGTTTACATCTGGGAATCATCCGCATAAATGGATTTAATGGCACCTGGGTGGCTCAGTCAATTAAGTGTCTGGCTCTTGATCTCAGCTTAGGTCTTGATCTCAACGTTGTGAGTTCAAGCCCCATGTTGGTCTACGTGCTGGGTGTGAAGCCTACTTTAAAAAAAATGGATTTAAAATCCTAAAGCTGGATGAAATCTCCAGAGATAGAGAAGAGATCTAAAAATTGAGTCCTGGGCATTCCAACGTTCAGGGGTGGCGGGCGGCAGCTCTCGCTCCGCTCACTCGCTCTCTCCCTCTGTCTCTCTCTCTCTCTCCAGACCAGCGTCTGTTTTGTTAGGTGAATGCTACTCTACTACCAGATTACTGCCAGGACTGCCTATCATGTTTCTCTAAAGGCATGAGAGAAACACAGGACGCCAAATTTGGTTCAACATAGTCATCCCAGGATGGCTAATGACCCCGTGGTCTCGGCAGAGAATTCTCCCGGCATCAGGAAGAGGAACTGCCACCAGGGGGCGCTCACCTCTCTTTCTCCAGACCTCTCACTTGACCCTCACTCTGGCCTTCACCTACTTCAGGGAACAGGTTCTATAATGAAGAGGAGCCTGGAAAGGACTTTGGAGGGACTTAACCAAGACTAACATGTATTTTACTAATTGTGGAATCTCAAAGCCCTATTTCCACCCCTCAGTTTAAGTGAAGTTTGGTTTGTTTTTCTTAATGAGGTATGGTATTAAAACTTCTGTTTCTTTCCTAACAGGATTAAGAAGATATAGTAAAATTGGATCTATTAATGAAAATATTTTCACATTATACTATGACCACATGGGCTTTATACATAAACTGACTCCAGATCATTTTGAAGCTGCTGGGTCATTCACAGCCTTTGGAAATTCTAAAGGTATTTTTAGACAGGTTAGTGATATAATGCAGTGAAACTGTTTACCTTGTTTTAAGGACAGATGCCACAATCTATACACAGAATTGTGGGAAAACAAGAAGGTAGTTTCCTTGGGACAAACTCTTATTAATGCACTTTTCTCTGTTTGACTGCAGGAAAAAACCTCCAGGTAGCAGAGAACATCTCCAAAACTTTCTTCCTAGTCCTGTTCAGGGTCATATAGATTTAACTCCACCCAAAATATCTTCACAGCAACATGACCAGATATTCTAAGCTATTACTTAGACCTATTACTTCCAACCCAGGTTCATGATAGGTTTGGTTTTCTACCTCCCAAGGTTGACCAAGAAATATGAGTTCCATTTTTCCCAGTGGTTTACCTTTTCCTCTTTCATATTAACCCTGCCCCTTCATTTTTTTTTCCTTTTCTAATATAGGACTTCCTCACAGGTGATGGTACATACATATTGCTCTAATAACTTAAAAAATTTTAAAGTATTTATTTTTGAAAGAGAGAGAGCATGAGCAGGGGAGGGGCAGAGAGAGACACACACAGAACCCAAAGCAGGTTCCAGGCTCTGGGCTGTCAGCACAGAGCCCAACATAGGGTTCAAACCCATGAGCAGTGAGATCATGACCTGAGCCAAAGTCAACTGCTTAAATGACTGAGCCACCCAGGTGCCCCATGATGTTTGGAATTCTAAAGCACTCTCAGCCTTTCAAGAGCCTTTAAGGCACTGGTTCTGTCTCAAGTCTATTCGTTTCCCACTCTCTCCCCTTTACAGTGGGTTCCCAAGTTTAAGAGATGAGGGGGTGAAGACATGACAGAAAATGGGTCTAGGAGGCACTATTGAATGGTCGCACCACCCAGCCAGTCTGCATTATCTACCACCCACCCTCCCCATGGCATAGCAACGAGGTCAACCACATAACACTTCCTTCGAGATGGTCCCCAAAGTTCACCAAGGTGGACAAGATCAGGATCAGAGAAGAATGTGTTGAAAAGACCTATGGATCAGAAATCGGGGCAGTGGCACTGGTGTGGACTATAGGGAAAGGCTTGTGAAACAGAAGAAATAGGAAAGGCTACAGCATGGGAGCTGGGGGTACAGACAGCAGCCCTGAGGTCACTGGCATGCAGGTGGGGGCAGCAGCTTTCAAGTGAGGAGCTGTACAGCCCCTTCCTGTAAGAAAAACAAAACAAAACAAACAAAAAACTCCAGTAAGAACCGCTCTAAAATCTGCACCTCCAGGCCCCTCCCACACAGTGGAAGGCATGCCTCCGTGCCCTCTTCCACTCCAGTCTTCTGCCAAGCTCACAGGAATCCTGAACTGAATCTCACTCCCCAGAATTTCCCTCCTCACCAGCAGAAGATATTATCCCTCACACTATTCAAACAGAACATGTTGAAATATTACTCCTACCGATAAACAAATCTGATATTTGCGTTTTGCCCTAATTTAAGTATAAAGTAGTTTAGATGCAATGTTTTCTTTTTTTCTCCTCCAGGCTCCTGACATGGGCTTTGAAACTGCACTCGCGCCACAGTTCATCACTTTAAAAGAAATTCTCTTTTTCGCATACGTCCCCCAAAACGAATCTCAACAAAGTATACACACCAAAAAATTCAGCAACATCCACTTGGGAAAAGTGATATACTCCAGGTAGTGACTGATTTGCCTCACATGTAGTTAGATTGCACACTGGTTTCTAAATGCTAAATTCTGAGCTGACTTGTTTAAATAGTGTTCTTAGCTGTACCAAATAGAGTACATCTTTTTTTTTTTTTTTGATACCTCAGAAGCCCAAGGACATTGATAGGCTTCAAGGTGACTTGAGTGATGCCCCAAGTTCAGAAACAGAGACTTGATGGTGTCAGCACCATCAGGACATGCTATGGAAATGTGCTGTCACTTTTAAGTATCAAAGATGTCCTGGGCTACACTAGATACTTACACTGTAAGTCTACATTGCTCACTTACATGGCATTTCTCACATGCACTAAAGACAAACACATCTAGCAAAGTGAAGGTCATCTTGCAGGAAGTACTGCATGGCCTGGTATATGGTATTCTTAGCCATCCTTACTTTTAAGATAATAGCAAGAGCCCAGGATGCTTACAGCTATCTTTAGGGTCTAAAAACTCTCTCTGAAGAACATTATGAATTTCACAGTGCCCAAAATCTAACAACCAGGAAAGGAGCAATTTCAGATGACCAGAAGAAATTCACCCTACTCCAAACAAAGGGGGTGTCCACCAGGTTGAAATCTGTTTATTATATTTGTATTGGGATATCGGTTTACACCTTGTCCCATAGCCAGCAGCTCTGTGTACCATGGGGCAGCTCACGCAGAGATGGAGGTGAAGACTGAAGATGGATGGGATGGAAAAAATGCTGGTTGTAGTCCCCTCACCCCACACAAGGATAGTAGAACTTTCTGTGTCTAAGAAAAGTACCTGTGATCTCTAAAACTATTTTTTGTTTTCAGTGGTTTTTTATGTGTGACATTCCAAGCTACTTAGTTTATTTTTTTAAATTTTTTAATGTGTATTTATTTTTGGGAGAGAGCACAAGCAAGCAGGGGACGGGCAGAGAGAGAGGGAAAAACAGAATCCAAAGCAGGCTCCAGGCTCTGAGCTGTCAGCACAGAGTCCAATGTGGGGCTCGAACCCATGAACCGTGAGATCATGACCTGAGCCGAAGTCAGACGCTTAACTGACTGAACCATTCAGGTGCCCCAACCTTATGGGTGTTTTGAGGCTTCAACATTTTAGGGTACTTTCCCCCCACAACTCTCAATTACCATTCCTGTGCCATCAACCTGATTTTAGTACAAATGAATGACGTTGAAGCAGTTCCTGGACACATAGAAGAGCAAGGAAATTAAAATATTTTTTTCTGAGTGCCAAATAGATTCATTTTTGTTTTTTGGGGGTTTTTTTGCCCCTAAAACAAAAATAATTTTTAAAAAAAATTTTTTAACATTTATTTATTTTTGAGAGAGAGAGACAGAGTGTGAGTGGGGGAGGGGTAGAGAGAGCTGGAGACACAGACTCCAAAGCAGGTTCCAGGCTCTGAGCTGTCAGCACAGAGCCTGATGCGGGGCTTGAACCCACGAACAGTGAGATCATGACCTGAGCTGAAGTCAGACCCATAACCTACTGAGCCACCCAGGCGCCCTGCCACTTAGTTTATATAGGCACGTCCTTGTAGAAAACATACAGAATCACTTTTTAAAAGACTAACATATGATTAATATAATCTCAGTGTTAATATTCTTTTTTTTACATCCTAATAATTTTATTTTATTTTATTTTT
>CM053560.1:11569726-11589499 GCA_028646485.1 Cryptoprocta ferox
AGCGGCTGTACCAGTTTACATTCCCACCAACAGTGTAGGAGGGTACCCGTTTCTCCACATCCTCGCCAGCATCTATAGTCTCTTGAGTTGTTCATTTTAGCCACTCTGACTGGCGTGAGGTGGTATCTCAGTGTGGTTTTGATTTGTATTTCCCTGATGATGAGTGATGCTGAGCATCGTTTCATGTGTTTGTTGGCCTAATAATTGACATCTGACATCCTAATAATTTTAAAAAGCATATGATTCAAAGATCCAAATACAAGTTTTCCCTCGCTATTCAAAAGCAGAGGGTTCCTATGAAACTTTCTGGAAGCCAAACTGGCCTAAAGCAAAGACACAATTGCTCTTAATTTTTATGGAAAAATCTCTGAGCATTCCCAGACCCCAAAAATAACCTCCATGAGGCTTTTCCTGATGCCTTATGACACATCTTGCTAACGGATGCACAGAATGAATGGAGATAAACCGCAGCTTCTCCCACAGGTCCGCCCTCTGGCAGCCTGATGCACGGATGCTGCCTGCGGGTGGAGAGGGAGGAGCCCGGCGGGACCCTCTTGCTGCTGGGGGTGTGCGCAGCCCCTGGAAGGGCTCTGCTCACTGCAAAACAACAGCTGGATTCCGTTTTCGCTCTTTGCCTTTTCTCGTGAAAGTGAACATCCTCTTGGGATTTCTTTCAGTTAGGGAAGACAGGTGCTTCTTCCGGTCTTTCCTGAAAGTGAAGTGGCTTAAGGTGAACTTTGGAAAAGCGAGGGTGCCTGTATTTGAGATCCAGGACAGCACATTCTGGGGTCAGACTCTAACTTTGCTCTACCTGTGCAGAAACCAGGGAATGGGGCATCTCCAAGGCAGGAAATGGGAGCAAAGCGCCAGGATCAGAGAACTAGAAGAAAGTCAAACTTCGCCTGTGCAGGTCAAGGGTTTGTGACCCAAAGTTCCAAAGTCAGCAACAGGCCAAGGCAGATTCTAGGTATTCAGGGGCTGGAGCAGGGTGAGGCCTTCATTCGTTTCTTCCACAAATAATTGCTTAAAACTTACTAGGAGCAAGGCGCTCCAGATACCGCAGTGAAGAGGACATTCAAACCCAGGCACACCTTGAACTCACATAATGACTTGACAGCAGAGGACTGTGGGGCATCGAGAGAGTGTTTTCCTGGGGGTTGAGCTCTTGTTGGAGGATGTTGGAAGGTGGCTCGGGGACAGGGATGCTTATGATGGGAAGAGAAGAATGTGGATGAAGAGAGCGGTGGGGGGAAGCTTCCAGACTGAGAGGACAACATGTAGAAGGCCCCCAGGTGAATGGGAACATGGCATGTGTTGGAGAAACGAAAGGAAAACCAGAGTGACTTCAGTGTCCTGAAAGAAGGAGAAAAGTCATTCAAGATAATGGAGCCGGCTCAGGTGGGGCCTTCTGAGTCCCGCAGGGGTGAGGTGGGGGGGGGTTAGATCTCATTCCAGGTGAGGGGGAGGCATTGAAGGCTTGTAATTAGGTGAGTAACTGGCTGAATAGCTGTGAAATTTCTCGCTGCATAAGCTGGAGAGACCACCTTTAATTTTCCTCCTCCTGTCCTTTAGACCCCTCCGTGGACTTCCCTCTGTTCTATCTCCAGATGAGCATCAGGCAAGTCCCATAGCTTTTCTCTTCGAGGGCAGGTGAATATTTCCTTGGCCTAAAAAAGTCTAAATCAGGCTAAGAATCACATGACTCTCTTCTTGTCCAGTGTTTTACAGGTCAAGTTCTTAACCCAATTTAAATTTGTTTCCCAGCCCCCTGTTTGGGCCTGACCCAGACTGGGGAGTCAGGGGAGGTGGGGTATTGCTCCTTCTTACTATTTTCCAGCTGCTATCATCTTCTACCCTCAAAGCTTATGGTTTCTAGCCCTTCCATAGTTTGGGGGAGAGAAAGCAGGTGAAATAAAGGGTCTGATGGAGACCTCAGGAGTCCTTTGGAAGGCTCAAGGCCGCAACTCCACCTGTCCACCCTGCTGGGTCCCTCCTCTCCTCAGGCAGTCCCCGGGGGGAGGTCTCCTTTCTTCCCCATCCCAACACTATGCCTGGTCCCCCAGAGATCAGCATTGTCTTGAATTCTGCGTGAACATTGACTCATTTTTTCCTTTATGGCATTAACATGTACCTATACATCAAAACATATTATTTAGTTTTGCTAAGTATATTATTCTTCTGTGACTTGCATTTTCCATACAGCAATATGCTTTTTCATACAGCGATATGCTTTTTAAATTCCTCACTATCGATGCATCTGTAATTCACTCACATGAATACACCATGGTCTATTTGGCGACTCTCCTGTGTTTTCTTGTAATAGTTTTAAAGTTTTGCTTTTCATTTTTAAGTGTTTAGTCTATCTTGAACTAATGTGTGTCATGTGAAGTGGGAACTGATTTCTTTATATATATATATATATATATATATATATATATATATATAGCCAACCATCTGTACAAAGTCACTCTTTCCCCAACTGATATGGGGTCCCCCCTGAGATATGTCAGGGTCTGTGTGTGAGGGGTATGTTTCTGTCTCTCTTCTGCTTCATCAGAGTATTCATGTTCCTTTTGTCATGGTGACTGAAACCGTGTAACACCCCCTCCTGGTTTTTCTTGGCCTTTGTCCTTGTGTTTAAATGTTACATTCAGCTTGTCAGGTTCCATTAAGGGGAGGAAAAAAACCACCAAAACCCAATAATTGTTAATAGAAATTATCTCTTGTAGCCAAATTCTGCCTGGTATCTGGAGTTCAATCTTGGGTGGAAATTTCTGGCTCTTCTCCTCACAGTGAGATAATTCTTTAAAAAAATTTTTTTAATGTTTATTTATTTTTGAGAGAGTGTGTGCAAGCAGGGGAGAGGCAGAGACAGAGGGAGACAGAGAATCCCAAGCAGGCTCTACGCTGTCAGTGCAGAGCCCAATGTGGGGCTTGAACTCGCAGACTGCAAGACCATGATCTGAGCCGAAGTCAGACGCTTGACTGACTGAGGCACTCAGGTGCCCCCAAGAGACCTTCGTTTTATGGACATTAGATTTACAATCAACGTGACACTGGATAAGAATGCAGAAAGAACAGTCTTTTCACTAAAAGGTGCTAAGACAGTGGCCTGAGCCGAAATCAAGAGTGGGATACTTGACTGAACCACCCAGGCACCAGTAGATAATTCTACCAGAACTATAGACCCAAGACAGCTTCCTGACCCTGTATAATGGGAAGAGAGTTACTATTTTCTACTTCTCTCATTCTGAATGTGTCTTTGCCTGTGCCCCATGGATGAGTGGCTTTGCTTCCTGTCTCCCAGTAGCTTAGAGCCTTTGCTACACAGGGGTACAGGGGGAGGGGAGAAGGGAGGGAAGCAGGGCTACAGTGCCAGCACCCTCCAGCCACCCCTCACAGTACTGATCGCCTCTTCGGAGGCCTGTGTGCAAAAGTGGTTAATGTCCCACTTCCCATGGCTTAAAGCTTTTGCTTCCTATGAAAGAAAGTTCAAGAAAGTGGGTGATGATTTATGCCTGTTTCCTCCCATCCTCCATGCTGCCTGGACCACCACCAGGGGGTCTCTCTGGTCAGTTGCCCTGCCCCTTTCTCATTAGCCTCTAGGGAACCCCATGGGAAGGAGGGAACTTGTAAGTTTAAAGGGGACACCCCTTTGAAAGGTGCCCCAGCTATTCCAAACTCACAATGCGAGCATATACTTGGGCTTCCTTTTTTATTTATTTATTTATTTTGACAATTTTAGCTAATTTCTCACTTGCTTGTGTTGTGGCCAACACTGGATTTCTCCCTCCCAAGCTCTTCCACTGGTAAGACTGTTACTGTGTTCAGACTCTCCTTGGAATTGCTTATTCCCCTGGATTTCATGTTAGTTGGTTATCTTGGTGACCTTAGTTCTCTGATGGACTTATGGAAAGTGATGACTTTGTGCTTTATTTGCTTTTTTTTATTTTGTTTTCTTGTTGGATTGATACTTCTGCCTCTAAAGCAAAATCAAGTCTTATAAATAGGGACGCCTGGGTGGCTCCATTGATTGTGTGTCTGACTCTTGATTTCAGCTCAGGTCATGATCTCACAGATTTGTGGGATCGAGCCCCACATTGGATTCTGCGCTGAGTGTGGAGCCTGGTTAAGATTCTCTCTCTCTCTCTCTCTCTCTCTCCCTCTCCCCTGCTCACACACACACTCTCTCTCTCTCTCTTAAAAAAAACCAACAATGATTTCTTACCTCTCCCAGAACAGTAGAGCTTGACTACCCCCAACAGCAATCCTAGACACTTGAATAAAAGAGTCTCGAGTGGAGACAAGGAGAAACAGCTTTGGTAGTTAAGGTATCTGCCTGGCCATTGGTCATTGACTTCAGAGGCAAAGCGGGTCATTTTTCTCATTAATAAACTTTACTTTTTAGAAAAGTTTTAGGTCCACAGCAAAACTGAGCCCAAAGTACAGAGTTCTCATACACCCACCCTCCACACCAACATACATGACCTTCCCCACTGTCAACCCCGTGCGGTATGGTGGTACACTTGTTACCTACACTGACATACCATCACCACCCGAAGTCCCTAGTTTATATTATGGTTCACTCTCAGTGTTCTATATTCTGTGGGTTTTGACAAATGTATAATGACATGTACCCACTTTATAGTACCAAACAGAGTAGTTTCACTGCCTTAAAAATCCCCCATGCTCTGCCTATTCATCCCTCCCTCTCCGATAACCCCGATAGCAATCACTGATCTCTTCAGTGTCTTCATAGTCTCGTCTTTCCCAGAATGTCATATAGTTAGAGTCATTGCAGTATCTTGGAAGCATAAAGTAAACAGCCTTTTCCGATTGGTTTCTTTCACTTAGGAAAGTGCATTGAACTTTCCTTTATGTCTTTTCATGCCTTGAGAGCTCACTTCTTTTTAGTGGTGAATAATATTCCATTGTCTGGATGCACCACACTTGTTTATCCATTTACCTACTAAAGGACACCTTGGTTGCTTCTAAGTTTTTGGCAATTATGAGTAAAAGCTCTTATAAACATCCTTGTTTAGATTTTTGTGTGAGCTTAAGTTTTCAACTCATTTGGATCAATATCAAGAAATGTGATTGCTGGATCACATGGTAAGAATATGTGTAGTTTTATAAGTGGCTGCCAAACTGTCTTCCAAAGTGTACCATTTGGCATTCCCACCAGCAATGAATGAGAGTTCCTGTTACTCCACATTCTTGAAGGCATTCGGTGTTGTCAGTGTTTTGTATATCTGCCATTCTAATAGGTGTGGTGGTATCTCTTCATTGTTTTAATCTGGATTCCCTGATGAGGTATGATGTGGAGCATCTTTTCATAGGCTTATCTGCTATCTGTATATCTTCTTTGGTGAGGTGTCTGTTCAGATCATTTGCTCATTTTTAAATTGGGTTGTTGATTTTCTTATTACTGAGTTTTAAGAGTTCTTTATATCATAGGGGATCAGAATATGCCATCCCAAAATATTCCAGTTTGGCATAAAGATTGTTTTCAGCTGAAGGCAATTGAGAAGAAACATACACAAGAAAAAAAAAAATCTCTGACTCAAAACCCAAGTTTCCCCTTCAATAAAACACACATAAGGACACTGTGACTCATAGGGATAGGTGTTTCAAGACATCACACAACTGATAAATGATGGAGCTTTTATTTCTCCTCTGGTCTTCTAACAAAGAACATAGATTTTTATCATTTTCCTGAATTCTCATCTTAAAAAAAAAGAAAAAAACAAAAACGAAGCAATTAAGCTCGTGTGTGCGTGCACACAAACACACACAAAGAAAAAGAAAAAAATCTCTGTCCTCTCCCTCCCCACCAGGAAAGGCAAGATGATTCTAAATTTCTAGAAACTCTTAAAGCCCAGAGGCCTAAATGAAATCTACATAACCAATCTTACTAAACAAGACATATCTTTCATTAGTTTCCCCAGGAGATATATTTACTTTTCCAGTTTGCCACTCCTGAAAGCCTAAACCCCTTTTCCTTTGCCTTGTCACTTTTCAGATTTGCTGTTCTTTGTTAAAATGCTTTGTAAGCCCCAGGTCCTAACTTCCACTTTGAGTTCCTCAGCACTGAGATTTCTCTCATTTGTAAACATGACACACAGGTTAATAAACTCTATTTGTTGGAGTGCCCTGGTGGCTCAGTTGGTTAAGCATCCAACTCTTGGTTTCAGCTCAGGTCATGTTCTCACAGTTCGTGAAGCCCCTCCTCAGGGTCCTTGCTCACAGCGCAGAGCCTGCTTGAGATTCTCTCTCTCCCTCTGTCTCTGCCCCTCCCCTGCTTGCTCTCTATCCCCCTCTCTCTCAAAATAAATAAGCATTTAAAAAAAATAAACTTTATTTGTCTTTTTCTGGTAATCTGTCTTTTGTCAGTTTAATTTCCAGGGCCTCAGATTCAGAATCTAGAGAGGTAGAGAAAAAAGGTAGAGGTAGAGCTGTTTTTTTTTTTTCCTCTACAGTTTATTTTGGATCACAGTCCTTTATCAGATGTGTCTTTTGTAACTATTTTCCCCCAGGTCTGTGGCTTGTCTTCTAATTCTCTTGACAGTGTCTTTCACAGAACAGATGTTTTTAATTTTAATAAAGTATGCCTTATCACTTTTTTCTTTCATGGATCATACCTTCAGTGTTACATCTAAAAAGTCATTCCCATCCCCAAGGTCATGTAGATTTTCTCCTATGTTAATCTTGTATGAGTTCTATAGTTTTGCATTTTATATTTAAGTCTCTGATCCACTTCAAGTTAATTTTTGTGAAGGGTGTAAAGCCTACATCTAGATTTTTTTTTCTTTTGCATGTGGATGTTCCCTTGACTGTAAAATACTTGCTCATTGTAAAGTTTCTGAGGAATCAGATAAACATGGAGAAGCAAACTGAGGTCACAACTGTAAACATTTTGATGAGTTACCAATTAATCCTTTTAAATATGCATTTTTAATTTTTTTAATTACCATTTTTCACCTTTCTCTTTTCATTTATTTTTTGTTTCTTTTCTTCCAAGATTGTATTTAAATTCAAGTTAGTTAACATATAGTGTAGTATTGTTTTCAGGAATAGAATATAGTGATTCATCATGTGTGTATATATATAACACTCAGTGCTCATCACAATAAATGCCTTCCTTAATGCCCATCACCCATCTAGCCCCTCCCTCATCCACCTCCCTCCATCAACCGTCAGTTGGTTCTCTATTGTTAAGTGTAGTATAGTTTGCCTCCCTCTCTGTTTTTATCTTATTTTTCCTTCCCTCCCCATATGTTCATCTGTTTTGTTTCTTAAATTCCACATATGAGTGAAATCACTCTGACAGACTTATTTCAGTTAGCATAATACACTCTAGCTCTGTCCACGTTGTTGCAAATGGCAAGATTTCATTCTTTTTGATGGCTGAGTAATAGTCCACTGTATATGTATCTATATATCTATATCTATGTATCTATATCTACATCTATATCTATATCATATCTTCTTTATCCATTTATCAGTTGATGGAAATTTGGGCTCTTTCCATAATTTGGCTATTGTTGATAGTGCTGCTATAAACATTAGGGTGCCTGTACCCCTTGGAATTAGTATTTTTGCATCCTTTGGATAAATACCTAGTAGTGCAATTGCTGGGTCATAGAGTAGTTCTATCTCTAACTTTCTGAGGAAACTCTAAATTGTTTTCCAGAGTGGCTGCACCAGTTTACATTCCCACCAACAGTGCAAGAGTGTTCCCCTTTCTCCACATCCTTGCCAACATCTGTTGTTTCTGGAGTTATTTATTTTAACCACTCTGACTGGTGTGAGGAGGTATCTCATTGTGGTTTTGATTTGTATTTCCCTGGTGATGAGTGATGTTGAGTATTTTTTCATGTGTGTGTTAGCCATCTGGATGTCTTCTTTGGAAAAGTGTCTATTCATGTCTTCTGCCCATTTCTTAACTGGATTATTTATTTTTGGGGTGTTGAGTTTGGTAAGTTCTTTATAGATTTTGGATACTAGCCCTTTATCCAATATGTCATTTGCAAATACCTTCTCCCATTCCATAGTCTGCATTTTAGCTTTATTGATTGTTGCCTTCTCTGTGCACAAGCTTTTTATCTTCATGAAGTCCCAATAGTTCATTTTTGCTTTTGTTTCCCTTGCCTCTAGAGATGTGTATATAGTAAGAAGTTGCTGTGGCCAAGGTCAAAGAAGTTGCTGACTGTGTTCTCTTCTAGGATTTTGATGGTTTCTGTCTTACATTTAGGTCTTTCAATCATTTTGAATTTATGTTGTGTATGGTGTAAGAAACTGATACAGTTTCATTCTTCTCCATGTCGCTGTCCAGTTTTCCCAATACCGTTTGTTGAAGAGACTGCCTTTTTTCCATTGGGTAGCCTTTCCTCCTTTGTCAAAGATGAGTTGACCGTAGAGTTGTGGGTCCACTTCTGGGTCCTCTACTCTGTTCCATTGATCTATGCGTCTGTTTTTGTGCCAGTACCATACTCTCTTGATGATTACGGCTTTGTAATACAGCTTGGAGTTTGGAATTGTGATGCCTCCAACTTTGCTTTTCTTTTTCAACATTACTTTGGCTATTCAGAGTCTTTTGTGGTTCCATACAAATGTTAGGATCGTTTGTTCTATCTCTATGAAAAAATGCTGGTGTTGTTTTGATAGGGATTGCATTGAATGTAGATTGCTTTCGGTAATATAGACATTTTAATAATATTCTTCTGATCTGAAAGACTCTACCAAAAAATTGCTAGAACTGATACATGAATTCAACAAAGTCATAGGATATAAAATCAATGTACAGAAATCTGTTGCATTTCTACATACCAATAATGAAGCAGCAGAAAGAGAAATCAAGGAATGAATCCCATTTATAATTACACCAAAATCCTTAAGATACCTAGGAATCAACATAACCAAAGAGGTAAAAGATCTATACTCTGAAAACTTTAGAACACTTATGAAGGAAATTGAAGAGGACACGAAGAATTGGAAAAACATTCCACGCTCATGGATCACATTACTCCTTTCATTTAGATATTTGAACATGACCATTTTCTTATATACTTAAAAGCACTTTCTAAATATGATTTGAATAGTTACATCTATTCTAACTAGATCATGTGTTATTATTTACTTAATTCTCCTATTGTTGGCATTTCTTATTTCTAACTTTCATCATAATGCCACAATGAACATCTTTGTGTGGAAACCTTTTTTTTTCTTTTTCTGTGTTTTAAGTTATTGCCTTAGGATAGACCCCTGTCAGTAGACTTATGGAATCAGAGGGGTAAAAATAAAGGTAGAACTCTACATTCACGATGTCAATTTGCTTTCTGGGAAGCTTGTACAGACCATCAGTAGTGGATGCGTGCTCATCTCCACTCAATTCTTGCCACTCCTGAACCCTGTCATTTAAAAATCTCTGCTGTTCTTTGATGGGTGAAAAATTGTATCCAGTTGCTATAGCTGACATTCCATTGATTGCTAATGAGGTCAAATAAATGATAATCAAATATTCATTTGTTAGCCATTTGTGATATATTTGTAAGTTATATTTTCACAAACTTGCTCATTTACAACACTGTTTTATCCAGATGGGTTTGATGTTTGTTGGTTTGGTTTTTAGGAAAACTGGAACAGCTTATATAAGAAAGGTATTACAACATAACACTCGTGAAGGATTTTTGTCCTCTATTATTGCGGAAGTGATAGAACCTTTTGGAATAGAAGAAGAGAATGAGAGCTCTTGTTTGTCTAGTACCCTTTCCATTACTCAAGCTGAAAATGCCACCTATAAACTTACTCTTCAATCGCAAAGTAAGTATAATAATATAGCACATCTCTGATGGCTAAAAAAAATGAAGAATTATCTTTTGGGGAGGATTGTTCATGCTTATTTATAAAACAGTATATTTCAAAATTTGTCCAATTAACAATCTGCTGGTCTACATACTCAGGTTCCTGGAAGAAGTTTTGGTTTCTAATATAGTAAGACCTAGCTATAACATCATTAGTATTTCACCAATACTAGTGCCTGTCATTTATGCTTATAATGTTATTTCATCTTAAACAGTATTCGGGAGAAGTGAAAAAAAAATAGAAAGTCCAAAAAGAAAGATGTCCATGTAGATTTTGCCCTAGATACTAAAATGATTTTAAATCGTTGTTATGTAGGATATTTCTATTCAAAGGATTATATGTGACAGATACAAAGCCAAAGTTGTATAGTTTACTATAAGGATTTGGATTTTATTGTGAGTAAATGGGGAGTCATTGGAGGGTTTCATACAGAAAGTAACATGACTGGACTTAGATTTTAACAAGTTCACTTTTGTTCCTGTGTTGAGAATATACTGGGTAGGTGATGGAGAGAGGTCAAAAAGGAAAGATCAAGAGAAATCAGTTTCGAAATTGCAGTAATCAGGTGAGAGATTATATTAAATTTAAGGTGGCTGTTACTCATCCAAGTGGAGAAATGAGGTTCATATTTAAGAAGACAAACGTGGAGTTCAGGAAAGCCATCTGGACTGGAGAGAGAAATTTGACCCGTCAGTACATGTATGGTAGTTGATGCTATGAGACCAGATGACATCAGCCGGAAGATGGGTGTAAATATGGAAAGAAGAGGCCTAAGATGCAATCTCTAGCATTCCAACAAGTCAGGAAATGAGATTGGATGGTCTGCTCAAAGAAGAACTAAGAGAAAGTCTCTCTCAGAAGCCGGGTGAGGAAGGTTTTTCAAGAAGGAAGGAGGGGCGCCTGAGTGGTTCAGTCAGTTAAGCATCAGAAGTAGGCTCAGGTCATGATCTCATGGTTTATGAGTTCAAGCCTGTGTTGGGCTCTGTGCTGATAGCACAGAGCCTGGAACTTGCTTCAGATTCTGTGTCTCCCTTTCTCTCTGCCCCTCCTCTGCTCATGCTCTGTTTCTCTCTCTTAAAAATAAATAACATTAAAAATTAAAAAAAAAAAAAAGGAGGGAACCAGTAGGTCAGGTCAGATGAAGAAGGAAAACTAACCAGAAGATATGTGTGAAAGTTACTGACAAAAGCTTTTGTTGGGTGGAGTAGTGTAGATGAAAGTCTAGTTTGATTAGGTTGTAAACATTAGGAGAGCAGAGGAATTGAAGACAGTGAATTAAGGCAACTGTCTCGAGGAATTTTGCGATAAGGGGAGGAGAGAGATTATGTGGCAGTTGGAGGAAAAGTGGGAAAGGATTTTTGTTGTTTAAAGTGGGAGAAATTAGAGCATGTGTACATGATAGAGAACTGTGAGGGTCTCTTTTGATCACTTCTCTTTACTTTTTCAGAATGAGGAGAATATTGGTGGTGGTGGTATGTTTCATGACCTATCAAAGACATTTGATTGTAATGACCTCCCCTTCCTTGAAATAGCCTTCTTTTGGCTCCCTGCACATCCTTTCTGATGGCTTTTCTCCACTCATTTCTTCTTTGTCTACTTAGTGAAATCTTTCTCCCTTCCCATTCCTTACATGATGGTGTTCCTCATGGTCCTTCCCTAAAGCCTAGTTTCTTTTAAATCTTCATGATCTTCCTAAACAATCAATTATTCATCTACTCAGCAACTATTTGTTGAGGACCTTCTATTGTAATAGGCACACCTTTAGGTACTGGGGAGTCACTGGCTATGTTATCCTTCTCTTGTAGAATCATAAGAAAGATTCTAAATTATTAAGCCTCTTGGCAGTTCTATAGTAAAGAAATCAGCTGTCTTATCATTACTTAGCCCTATGTAGGTGTTTTTTTTTTCAGCTGAGGATTTTATAGAACTAATTTCATAATAAAGGTTAAAGTATAGGTTTGTGTTTGACATATTTGTGATACACATTCTACAAAATAATTTGAATTCTGACCTCAAAATCTGGCCAACGTGTTAAGACCATAGTTTAAAAACTCAAAATGTGTTTTCATCAGTTATGTCCACCAGTATGCTTGGAGAACACTGGCTATTTTATTTTATAATAAATGATTCCCATTTTAGCTCCAGGTACTATTTCTTCATTTCAAGATCTGGATATAGAGAAGACGGTGGTGATTCCTGGTTACAGCAGCTTCCTGATTATAAGCGTGTTAGATGATAAGAATGCTATAGCGATTGCTACCATGCCTACAGTAGTACTCAACAATATGACCTTCCCAGAAGACTCCTGGTTCTTATACAACTTTGGGCACAAGAATGGACGAACGTGGAAAATATATGCAAAACCATGTAATTACTGGTTTCAACAACATGATGATTCCCTATCCCTTAGTGTCCTGAAATACATTGATCTGGGGAAATCTTATACTGTAGAAGTTAAGGTCATACCTAATACAAAAGGTAAGCTTCTTTTTATTGGGAAACATCAAAAGGAGATGTTGTTTTTCTGGAATATAAAATGTACACTCTGATATTTCCTTTACCTTTGGCTTACGTAGTATCTGGCATTCTGTTAATAACAGTATGAGCTTCTAACGACTGAACACTTGCTTACTGTGTGCAAGCCTCTATACTAAATTATTTTTATGTATTTTACTACTTATAACAACTCTAAAAGGCTAGATTTTAATCCTCATTTACAAATGAGGAAAATGAGTTAAATTACCAGCCCCAGTTTACACAGGATTTTAGTTTAGATTTTTGCTGTCCTCCAAAAAGAAAACCTTTTAGTTACTTTGGTATTGTAATTATTTCAAGTACTTATTTTAAGGCCTCCCAAAAGGCTTTTAAAATAGAATTCTATATTTTTCCCTATTTTCCCATGGCATTTATTTATTATAAAGGTAATATGAAACTTATTAAAGATGATGGAGAAATGGCATACTGGAAAAATAAAACAAAAATTTTAGTAAATATCTGAGCTAGAAAGAGAGGTGGGAAAGATGGAAGGAAGGGAGCAAAAGGGAAGAAAAGCTTGTCACCAGAAGTGAAGAGGGAACTCAAAGCCAAATAAATTAGCTACTTTGTGGCTCCCTGAATGGTGTGAGATTCAGATATAGGCCGTATAGACAGAGGGATGGATTTTAATTCTCAAGCATTGGTAGAATATACTTTGTGATAGGAGGTTGGAACTAAGACCATTAAGTAAAGCTAAGAGCTTAAATCATGAAGAGGGGATTGTGAAAACTCTACCAACAAACCAAAGTGGGAACTCAGGGAGTTAACATCTCCATGAGACTCAAAGTGGAAAAAAAGATCTCCTGTAAAAACTTCAAACTCCGAGACTGTGTAATCCCCAGAGACTCCGTACCAGTTGCAGGAATCCCAAGCTGAGAAATAATTATAACATCTGGGCCCCAGCATAGGCAAGCGTGATAGAAATACTTTCATAACCCAGGGAGCATAACTTCCGTGGAAAAATCAACGTCCATTAAACATGAACTGAGGAAAAGAATTTTATTTTTTAATATTTAATTTATTGTTTATTTTGAGAGAGAGAGAAGAGAAGAGAAGAGAAGAAGAGAAGAGAAGAGAAGAGAGAATTTGCAGGGGAGGAGCAGAGAGAGAATCCCAAGCAGGCTCCATGGTCAGCACAGAGCCTGATGCAGGGCTCGATTCCACAACTGTGAGATCATGACCTGAGCCACTTAACCCACCCAAGCGCCCCAAGGAAAAGAAGTTTAAAACCATGTCAGAAAATGACCTAAGATAAGAGAGAGTCCACAAGATCTCTCCAAGAACTTGGTATTTAATCTCCAAGAACTTGAGATAATAGAAAAACCAGAAAGACACAATAGAACAAGTACATGTAAAACTCTCAAAGAGACAAGACATATGAACCATGACGAGAGGACAAAACACTACTTTTTTAAAAGGGCAAATTTGAAAAGCAGAACCGAATACAATTTATACAAATGAAAATTACAGCCTTTGGAAAAAAATGGAGGACATCTATTTCTGTTTCAATCAATATTGTGGACTTAAATTTTGCGGAACGCTTCCTCTTAAAACCCTTAGAATCCTCTCATTGATTCTATGACTCATTGTCCACAATTTTAGAGTTTTAAGTTTATAGTGTTAACTTTCCAGGTCTTTAATTATCTAGATTTTGCTTTAGAATATTGTAGGTGGCGAGCTAGTTGCTTGAACATCACTTCTTGAACAATGTGTCCTTTCTTAATTATTTCAAGCACAACTTTATCTTAGTAAACAATTTACCTATCACTTGGACCATTCTGGATTTTTAAAACTCTGTTCCTTTGTTATCTCTTTATATTCAGGCACAAATCCCACAGTGTTCTAATTACTGGAGCTTTAAAATATACCAAATTTGTTGTTGAA
Source organism: Cryptoprocta ferox (assembly GCA_028646485.1). Classification (NCBI taxonomy): domain Eukaryota; kingdom Metazoa; phylum Chordata; class Mammalia; order Carnivora; family Eupleridae; genus Cryptoprocta; species Cryptoprocta ferox. The sequence goes on from CM053560.1 coordinate 11,584,010, forward strand.
TGGTATAGTTTTACTTGTTAAGTTTGATGGAAGCCAATAGTAATCAGCAAATCAACTCAATTGCCTCTTTGTGAAGAAAAGCTTAGTGCATGCTATACAAGGTGTGGGTGCCTCCACCAGCCATATCAGCAGCATCTGGGTACTTGTACGAAGTACAGTCTTTTGTGGTTCCACACAAATTTTAGGATTATTTTTTCTATTTCTTTGAAAAAACCCTATTTTGTCTAATGCACTTTCTACATCTATTGAGACGATCAATGATTTTACCCTTCATTCTGTTAATGTCATATATCACGTTAAAGACCCTGAATACCTAAAGCAATCTTTAGAGAGAACAAAGCTAGAGGGCAGCTGGGTGACTCAGTTGGGTAAGTGTCTGATTCTTTCAGCTCAGGTCATGATCTCACGGTTCATGGGTTCAAGCCCCAAACTGGGCTCTGTGCTGACAGCACAGACCATGCTTGGGATTCTCTCTCCATCTCTCTCTCTGCCCTCCCCCACCTCTCAAAATAAATAATAAACATTTAAAAAAAAACAAAGAACAAAGCTGAAGGCATTACACTCCCTGATTTCAAACTATATTACAGCACTATATTAATCAAAACATTATGGTACTGGCATAAAAACAGACACATAGGCCAATGGAGCAGAATAGAAAGCCCAGAAATAAACCCACACATATATGGTTAACTAATCTTTGACAAGGAAGCCAATAACACAGAGTGGGAAAAGGATAGTCTCTTCAATAAATGGCATTGGGAAAACTGGATCATCACATCCAGAAGAATGAAACGGGGGCCCTATCTTACATCCCTCACAAAAATTAATGAAATGGAAATAAAGACTTAAATGTAAGATATGAAGCCATAAAACTCCTAGAAGAAAACATAGGGAGAAAGATCCTTGACATTGGTCTTGGCAATGACTTGGATCTGACGCAAAATTCAAAGGCAACAAAAACAGAAGTAAAAAGTGGGACTACATCAAACTAAAAAGCTTCTGCCCAGCAGAAGAAACCATCAGCAAAATGAAAAGACAGCCTACAGAGTGGGTGAAAATATTTGCAAACCATATATGCAATAAGGGGTTGGGTTAATACTTAAAATACACTAGGGACTCATACAACTCAACAGCAAAAACAAAACCCTGCAAATAATGCAATTAAAAATGGGCAAAGAACCTAAATAGACGTTTTTTGAGGAAGACATATGAATGACAATAGATATGCGAAAAGGTGTTTGACATCACGAATCATTAGGAAAATGCAAATCAAAACCATAGTGAGCTCTCACCTCATACCTGTTAGAATGACTAGTATCAAAAAGCCAAGAGATAGCAAGGACTGCTAAGGATGTGGAGAAAAGGGAACCCTCACGCACTACTGGCGGGAATGTAAACTGGGGCAGCCATTATGGAAAACAGCATGGGAGTTCCTAAAAAATTTAAAAATCGAACTACCATATGATCCAGCAATCCCACTTCTGGGTGTCTATCTGAAGGAGGTGAAATCAGTATCTCGAAGAGATCTCTGCACTCCCATATTCATTGTGGTATTACAGTAGCCAAGATATGGAAACAACCTGTAAGTGTCGGTTGATGGGTGAATGGATAAAGAAAACATGGTGTGCGTGTGTGCGTGCGTGCATGTGTGTGTGTGGGGGAATATTATTAAGCCATAAAAAGGAAGGAAATATTGCCATTTGCAGCAACGTGGATGAATCTGGAGGATATCATGCTAAGTGAAATGAAATCAGCCACATAAGGATAGACAAGTACTGTGTTATCTCACTCAGGTGTGGAGTCTAATTTGTAAAAAGTCTAACTCACAGAAATTGAGAGTAGAATGCCGGTTGCCAGGGGTTCGGGAGTAAAAAAAAAATTGGACAGAGGTTGGTCAGTAGATACTGCTCATTGTAAAATGAGTAAGTTCTGGGGCATGGTGACTGTAGTTAATAATCCTGTATTGTATCCTTGAAATTTGCTAAGAGAGTAGATCTTATATGTTCTCACCACATACACAAAGTAACTGTAAGGTGGTGGGTGTGTAATTAACTTATTGGGATGATCATTTGACAGTGTACACACACACACACACACACACGCACATATACACACACACACACACACAAAATAATATTATGCACTTTAAATATACATAGTTTTCTTTGTCAGTGATACCTCAGTAAAGCTGAGGGGGGATGTGGAACTTCAGTGCCCTGCATCGACCCTTCTAAATCAGAATCTGCATTTTACCAGAATACCCAGTGATAGTTTAGGAAGCACTGGCCAGATCACTTTGGTATAAGGGAAATTGTTGCAGATGAGACTTGAGGCTACTCATTTCCTACTTCTCAGCCCTGACTTACTGATTCGTAAGGATGGAAGTTAGACTTCTTGGTCTGCCAGATCTCTTTTTGTATTAAATTTCTCAGTATGGAGTGATTGCAAGCAGGTGGCCTGCAGGCAGAGACTGGCCTGATGACATGGCATGTTAACTGCCTAGTTTTGTCTTGGCAACAGTGGCTGACGGCTCTTTTAACTGAGCATGCACCCTTCAGTTTCTGCCCTGAGCCACCCCGTTCAGTGTGACCGGTACCGTCCAAGTTACCTTTCCATGCATTTGAGAACTTGACTGAAGCACAGGAAGTGGAGGGGAGCAATATTTCTGTGAGAAAATATTTGCAGAGTTGAATTTTTCTAAGAACCATCCAAGTTAACTCTATATAAATTCCTAACTGTATTTTTGGCCATTATGCCTCCTTCATAATAGATTCTGTAGATGTTCTAGAATCCTGATCGGTCAGTCATTACGAAATTGTTTAAAATTTTCATGATTATGGGGCACTTGGGTTGCTCAGTTGGTTAAGCGTCCAACTCTTGATTTTGGCTCTGGTCATGATCTCGCGGTTCTTGAATCAAAGCCTCGTATCGGGCTCTGTGCTCACAGTGCAGAGCCTGCCTGGGATTCTCTCTCTCCCTCTCTCTCTGCCCCTCCCCTGCTCTCTGTGTGTGTCTCTCTCTGTCTCGATAAATAACATTTAAAAATAAATAAGTAATAAAATTTTCATGATTTAATTTTTTTCATTTTGTTTAATTTCCAGGAAAAAATATATCTATATTGAGAGAGAGAGAGAGAGATACATATAGATACAGATATTTTAGTATAGTTGATACACAATGATTTAATTTTAACCTTTGGGCTTATTTCCATAGGTGTTCGAGTGCTTGAAATACCGCTACTGAATGTCATTGTTGGAAACCCAAATTTGTTAGAAGTTAAAGCTGAAGGCTCTTTTGATGATACTGATAGTTATGTAATGAAAATTTCTGCAGCTAGCAACGCTTTACGTCAAGTAAGATTTTAACTACCAAAAAAAAATCTATTAATTATGGAAAAATTAGACTATAAACTAAGAGAAAGAAGGGAATATCACACACAATCCTGTCTATCAAGGAAGACTAAGCACTTTTAACATTTGGGAATTGCCAAAAGGCAGTGTGGCGTTACAGAACAGAGGTTGAATGAGTTTTGCAGAAGACTGTATAGATTTTCCTTCTGGTGCTGTCTGTGAACTTGGGAAGGTCACTTTACCATGGCTCAGTACTGTCATCTCGAAAATGTAGATGGTAATGATAACACCTACTGCATAGGGGTGTTTTTGAGAGTTAAATGTAATAATTCAAGTAGCCCGCCCAAAACCATGTCTACGGGCACCTGGATGGTTGGCTGGGCCTCGGACTTCGGCTCAGGTCATGATCTGCAGCTCATGAGTTCCAGCCCCGCATCGGGCTCTGTGCTGACAGCTCAGAGCCTGGAGCCGGCTTCGGAGTCTGTGTCTCCCTCGCTCTCTGCCCCTCCCCTGCTTGCACACGCACGCTCTCGCTCGCTCTCTCGCTCTCTCTCTCTCTGTCTCTCTCTCAGAAATAAATAAACATTAAAAATTTTTTTAAGAAAATAAAACAACATCGGGGCGCCTGGGTGGCTCAGTCTGTTGAGTGTCGACTTCGGCTCAGGTCATGATCTCACGGTTCGTGAGTTCGAGCCCCGCATCGGGCTCTGTGCTGACAGCTCGGAGCCTGAAGCCTGCTTGGGATTCTGTGTCTCCCTCTCTCTCTGTCCCTCAGGCTCTGGCTCTCTGTATCTCTCAATAATAAATAAACATCAAAAAAATAAAAAATAAAAAATAAATGTCTGGCATGTAGAAAATCCTCAGTCACTATGAACTGACAGTATTTTTCTTTTTTCCCCCAAAACTGGGAGAGTTTGTATATACACTTTGAACATTTTGCCCTTTCCACTTAACCATGTGGTTTAATCCTTTTGAGTCACTAAATATTTTTCTACATACTCCAAAATTGTTTTGATCACGAAGACTTTCAGATACAGACACTAGTAGAATTTCCATGTACTTAAGACTCAAACAGTAGTCAAGACGTTGCTACTTTTGTTTTATTGTCACCCCCTCCCCCGCCCTGTGGTTATTGGTTTATAGTCTGAGATATTTTAGAATGAAAGCAAACATCATGTCATTTGACTTCTTATATGATTCAATATATGTGTATAAAAAATACATGATTATCTCTCACATAACAATTGTCATGCCGTTGTTTCTCCTAAAACGTTTTAACCTAATTTTTTGGCATCCTATAAAACCTAGTCCATAATCAAGTTTCCTCCATTTCCTTAAAAATAGTTTTATAATCGTTTGGTTTGAATTTGGATCCAAACAAGATTCATACAGCACATGATTATTTTTCTCTGAAGTGTCCATTTTCTTCCCTCGCCATTTCTTCCCTTGCCACTGAATTGCAGAAATCAGATCAGTTGTGTTATAGAATGTCCAACATTTTGGATTTGTTTTTGTTTGCTTCCTTGACTCTTATTTTTTTTTCTTTTATAGTTTATTGTCAAGTTGGTTTCCATATAACACCCAGTGCTCATCCCAACAATGGGCCCTCCTCCATGCCCATCACCCCCCTTCCTCTCTCCCCCACCCCCATCAGCCCTCAGTTTGTTCTCAGTATTCAAGAGTCTCTCATAGTTTCCCTCCCTCCCTCTCCCCAACTATTTTTTCCCCTTCCCTGTGGTCCTCTGTTAAGTTTCTCCTGTTACACTTATAAGTGAAAACATATGGTATCTGTCCTTCTCCGCCTGACTTATTTCACTTAGCATAACACCCTCCAGTTCCATCCACGTTGCTACAAATGGCATGATTTCGTTCTTTCTCATTGCCATGTAGTATTCCATTGTATAGATAAACCACATCTTCTTTTTTTTTGTTTGTTTTTGTTTTCTAGTTTATTGTCTTCTCTTCAATAAGATAGAATGTAAGCTCTGAAGGTGGAATGTCATTTCTGACCTCCTTCACCCCTAAATCCCCTAAACTTAAAACAGTGCCAGGCACACAGTAGATTCTTAACACACATTTGTTCAGTTAATTAATATAGACTTTCCACTATGCTTAAGACCTAATTAATCTTTTTTTTTTT
>CM053560.1:11589999-11639825 GCA_028646485.1 Cryptoprocta ferox
CTTTGGTTAGATTTATTCCTAGGTATTTTATGGTTTTTTGTGCAATTGTGAATGGGATCAGTTTCTTGAATTCTCTTTCTGTTGCTTCATTATTGGTGTATAAACCACATCTTCTTGATCCATTCATCAGTTGATGGACATTTAGGCTGTTTCCATGATTTGGCTATTGTTGAAAGTGCCGCTACGAACATTGGGGTACATGTGCCCCTATGCATCAGCACTCCTGTATCCCTTGGGTAGATTCCTAGCAGTGCTATTGCTGGGTCATAGGGGAGTTCTGTTCATTTTTTGAGGACCCTCCACACTGTTTTCCAGAGCGGCTGCACCAGTTTACATTCCCACCAACAGTGTAGGAGGGTACCCATTTCTCCACATCCTCACCAGCATTTATAGTCTCCTGATTTGGTCATTTTAGCCACTCTGACCGGCGTGAGGTGGTATCTCTGTGTGGTTTTGATTTGTATTTCATCTCAGTGTGGTTTTGATTTGTATTTCCCTGATGATGAATGATGGTGAGCATGGTTTCATGTGTCTGTTGGCCATCTGGATGTCCTCTTTGGAGAAGTGTCTCTTCATGTCTTCTGCCCATTTCATCACTGGATTATTTGTTTTTTGGGTTGGAGTTTGGTGAGTTCCTTATAAATTTTGGATACTAGCCCTTTATCCAATTGTCATTTGCAACTATCTTTTCCCACTCCGTTGGTTACCTATTAGGTTTATTGATTGCTTCCTTTGCCGTGCAGAAGCTTTTTATCTTCATGAGGTCCCAATTGTTCATTTTTGCTCTTGATTCCCTTGCCTTTGGGGATGTGTCGAGTAGGAAATTGCTGCGGTTGAGTCCTTGACTCTTATTTAACTTGTGCTTCTTCCATCCCAACCATATTTTTTTTAATAGTAGAATGAGCCCTCTTTAGATTCTGGTCCAATGTATTTTGCTAAAACTTTTTAAAAATCCCTCATGTTTAATGGCTACAGAATATGGGGACAGAGGTACAGAGTCTATGACATCACTACAGTTATTAATATTTCTACATTTTTAAAATTCCAAAAACACTTTAAAATTTCAAACAGATTTTATCCAATTTTGTTGAATATTCAACAAAATGTGTTCAAGGTTCAAACACACATATTGTGCATAAATTCCTACTAAAAACATATCTTTGTGAACTACAGCAATTGCTAAGTGTGTATCTTCTTTTCAAAATGAATACCAGTAGAAGTTATTTTATTCACATTATCCAAGCAAATCTCCAGGTGCTTGTCAGTGAAGGGGGGAAGTGTCATCATTCTGAGTAAGGGGTAATAATGGTGTTTATTTCATAAGCTTTCTCATTTCCAGTGTTGCCCACAGCTGTTAGAATGCAATGTGCTTCTTCCTGGAAGAGAAGGTGTTTTCTGTTATGATTTATTCTCAAACAGATCTTTATGGTCAAACATACCTCTCTATTTCTATTTTCACCCTTTTTCTATTTATTTTCATATATTCTTAAATTTTCTTAATGTTTATTTATTATTTTTGAGAGAGAGACAGACAGACCACAAGCAGCAAGAGGCAAAGAGAGAGAGAGATGGAGACACAGAATCTGAAGCAGGCTCCGGGCTCTGAGCTGTCAGCACAGAGCCCAACGCGGAGCTCAAACTCACGAACACTGAGATCATAACCTGAGCTGAAGTTGGACACTCAACCAACTGAGCCACCCAGGCGCCCCTCTCTTTGTATATTCTTTTATCAGTCTGTGTGTTAGTTTACTTGGGCTGTCATAACAAAACCCCGAACTAGGAGTCTTAAACCACAGAAGTTTATTTTCTCATGGGTGTGGGGGCTGGAAGTCCCAGATCAAGATGTCAGCAGTGTTGGTTTCTTCTGAGGCCTCACCCCCTGGCTCGTAGACGGCCATCTTTGTCTTTACACAGCCTTCACACTGCGTGTGTCTGTGTTCAAATTTCCTCTTGTTAGGACAGCCATCATATCGAATTAGGGCACACCCTGATGATCTCAGTTTAACTTAATCCCCTCTGTGAAGGCTCTGTTTCTAAATAACAGCCACATTCTGAGACACTGGGGGTTAGGGCTTCAACACACAAAATTTTTTTAAATGTTTTTTATTTATTTTTGAGAGACAGAGTCAGTGCGAGCAGGGGAGGGTCAGAGAGAGAGGGAGACACAGAATCCAAAGCAGGCTCCACGCTCTGAGCTGGCTGTCAGCACAGAGCCCAATGCGGGGCTCGAACCCACGAACCGTGAGATCATGACCTGAGCCGAAGTCAGACACTTAACCGACTGAGCCACCCAGGCGCCCCTCAACATACAAATTTTGAATAAACACAGTGAGCCTATAACAGTTACCTTAAGTAACCTTCATTTATTTGGATATTTCCAGGGTTCAACCTCATTGGCATTAGTTGTCTGGGGAGCATCTACCGAGTGCTTTGTCTCAACAGTCGTGCCGATGTTGAAAAACAGCTGTAGTTACCTCAAATCTATGCATCACATCCCAAGTGAACATATCCCACTGGAAAACTGGATTAGTGGTGTTCACAAAGACAGTCAGGGTTTCAATATGATCAAAACTTTGCCGGTAAGAAACCTAAGCACATTGTTGTAAGGGTGCCAGTGACATATTATTTTTGTGTGATTGGCTGGCCATTCTGTCTTAGCATTTCTTTCCTAAGATACTCAAAACACCCCGGTTATTTTTCACACTTCTTGTCATTTTGAGGATGTGATTATTACTTATTTCTAAAATGTAAGGACTTCCTGAAATAATGATTTTTCTTGGTAACTCAGTGCCACCATTTTAAAAATCATTTTATGCTATATTATGGTGGCATAATCTTGAGGATTTTGTAATATATAGTGATTTGTCATTATGTTGACCTGGCTCAAGCTGATACCTTACTGGTTCCATTCTGATGTAGTTACAGTTTTATTTTGTGCCTTGTCAGAATCTGTGACACCTTAAAATATATATATTATTATTCTTTGCTGACTAACTTATTACTTACAATTTTCTCTGTGACAAAATATCAAATAACCAAACTTGAAGATTTATTCACTAAAGACATCACTAAGACTTTTTATAAAGTGTTGAAACTTTATTGCATTTGTTTTATGGTAGCTATTTTACCTACTAACATTTTTTTCACTTATTTACAAGTCCCAAACAGTTCTATTACCGTGGGTTGAAGTTATCAAAATTCCAGAAAAATAAGGTGTAGGGAGTCCAGGGGGAGTAGAAATGGACTCTAATACCTGGAACTAAAAATTAAAAAAAAATATATTTGCTTTGAATGCTTTTATGGAATTAATTAAAAATTAAGATTTTTAAATTAAAGACTTAGTAAATAATAATGAATTACACGTTCTCTTTCCTTGATCCCTTATAGGTCAACTATAGGCCGCCATCTAATATGGGAATTGCCATTCCACTCACAGATAATTTTTATCATGCGGACCCTAGCAAACCCATACCAAGAAATCTATTTCCTAAGTCAAAGGTAAAGAATTTTTTCACATATAAACCAGCCCTTATTTGAATTCAAAAAATCATTCAGTGAAATTACAGATGGACCTAACTGCAGGGACTAACTGAGAAGGTGCATTCTAAACACTGTTCTCCCTGCCCTGATGTGTCAGTACTGTCATTATTACTATGACAACTACCCTGTTCCTCTTCCTCCTCCTTTAGCCCCCTCTCCTCTCACTGCTATTTCTAGATGTGGCTTTGAAGCCAAGAAGCCTAAATGGACCCCTTTCTCCTGACCTCTCCCTGTTTCCATCTGGATTGCCAAGGGGATGTGTGGGGTGAGAGCATCTTTCCTCAAAGGAAAGGAGCCCCCAGGCCCATTTCATGTCCAGCCTAGTGCAACAAATGGTTGTCCTCGAGGAAAGAAGACTGTTTGATCCAACCCGGGCACATTTAAAGTGCTGCCAAGGTTCTTCTAAGAGAACAACCAAACCCAGCAGCACCCTGCCTCTCTGGAGTGTGGAGTGAACATGGTAGAAAGAACAGAGAGAAACCATTGGGTTCGGAGGAAGAGTATGTGATGGGGCATGCACCTCCCTGCCTGTAGACATGCACAGACATCCACATCCATTCCACACCCGCATGCACTAAGTATGTACATGCACACATACACAAAGACACAAAGTGGTTCTTTCTTCTGTTCAGAACTCTCCCTTGTCACCCCATGCAATTTGGAGTCAAAGCCAAATTCTCACAATGGTCTATTAGGTCCTTCATGATTTGGCCTCGGCATTGTGTCTGACCTGGTTTCCCCGGGTTAATCTGTTCTAGCCACACTGGCCTCCATGTTGTTCTTCAAATATGTCAGACATATTTCCAGCTCAGGGCCTTTGCAGCTGAAAAAAATCCTGTCTGGAATGCTCTTCTGCCAGAGAGCACATGGCACATTCTGTCACCGTCCTCAGATCTTTGGTTAAATGCCACCATCATTGTGAGGCCTGCCTTGACCGCTCTATTTAGAATTGGAAGCCCTACCTCCATTGTTACCCACTCCTTGTGCCCCTTCTCTCCCTTATTGTTCCTTATTGCACTTATTACAATTTTACAGATTTTACTCATTTGTTTTGGTTATCATGATTCATAAAAAGATAAGCTACTGATTGTTGTTGCTACTGATTTGAATCTATCTTTTTTTTAAATTATTTTAATGTTTATTTATTTTTGAGAGAGAGAGACACACACAGAACATGAGTGGGGGAGGGGCAGAGAGAGAGGAAGACCCAGAATCTGAAGCAGGCTCCAGGCACCGAGCTGTCAGCACAGAGCCCAATGCAGGGCTCGAACCCACAAACCATGAGATCATGACCTGAGCTGAAGTCGGACACTTAACCGACTGAGCCCCCCAGGAGCCCCTGAATCTGTCTCATTCTCTGCTGTATCTTTAGTATCCAGAACAGTGCCAGACATGAGGAGTGCTTTAAGACTGCTGAACAAACTAATAATACACATTTGTGCATATATCATTACACACATACCATATGAGGAGGTTGACTTCTTATTGAATCTTGCATTTTGGTGTAAAGAGCTCTACTCCAGGCAATGACCAGCTATCATACTGAGTTCTTCTTTGATTCCCCCTTTTTTTCCAAAGATAAACCCTGTGGTGTCACTAGAACCAAGCTTCCACTACTGAAATGTGATTTTACTATATTTACATGGAAATCCTTAATTTGTTTGGGTTTTCAGGATTCTCTGGGGAGTTGAATAGTAAATGTATCTAATTTACAGCTAAGTCAGTAATTTTTTAGTGCACTTTTTATGTGCAGTGCAGTTGACACATACTCATTTCAGCATTTCTAGGGTTATCAGCTACTGTACGAACGAACAGATGTTCTCTGAGGATACAGCAACAAGATAAACAGATACCTTTATAGATCTTTACTGTAATGGGGGAGAATAGGAATTAAACTAAAAAGTTGTACGAACTAAGTACCATTTCTGAGCAATGGCCATGCATAACCTGAAACAGAATTATCTAGGCATATTTCTGCAATGTAGCTTTCTCCATTGTCCCTCACAGTTGCTGAATAAGAAACTATGGATGCAGTCCTGAAATTTGTATTAAAAAAATCTCCCAGTTAATCCTTACTTACTGTTAAGTTTAAGATAGCCAAGTAGTAGAAACAGACACAAAACACACAAGATGACTGTGAGTCAGGGGCATATAAGCTAGTCCAAGGGAGTCAGACTGAAAGAGGAGTGGGGGTGAGCCATCAAAGGAAGAGCAAGGCAGAGTGTAGAAGAGGGTAAGGGAGAGACAGAGAGCATCCTAGGAGAGCAGTCATGGGAAAGAGCTCCATGACTCAGGAGAACTGGGAGGTGTGGAGCACAGCAAGTGTGTCTGTGTAAAACAGAGAATACTCATTCCGTTCAGTCCGCATGAACCATCCTTATGAAGTGTCAGCTTACTTTGTAATAAAGTCTCCGTGAATTCCAAAAAGGCTTAATACAGTCTATATTCTAAACTTTAAATCATTCAAATTAAAGAAACACAAAAAATGCAAAAAGAAAATAGTACGTGCACGCACACATATGTCTTTAATTCACCCACCCCTAAATCTGTCTAGCCTGACTTGTGAAAAATCCTAAATTAAATACTACCAGCAAGTCAAGTGCAGGAATACACCAACAGCATAGTATATCAGGAGACTGTAGAGTTTCTCCAAGGTGAGAAAGTTTGAGCATATGAAAACATATTAAAATAATATACTTTATAAATGGATTGAAGGAAAACTAATCTCGACAGAAGCCATAAAACATATTTGATACAATTTAACATTCTTTTCTGAATAAATTTTTGTAAACCAGAAAGAGGAGTGATACCACCCAATCTAATAAATAAAATCTGTGAGAAGTCTTTAGCAAACATATAAAATTCAATAGTAGAAGCATTCATGCTTTAAGGGTTCTATTTTATTTTGTTCTGTAGGGTCAGACAAAGCCAATATGACAAAAAATAAATAAAGTGTAAATATTGTAAAGAGACAAAACTCATCATTTCCACATATAATTACTTACTTATAAAATATGGAAGAAAGGACTGAAGAAATATTAAAATGAATAATAATTATCACTAATGTAGTCCAATGGATATCAGATCACAAAGAAAAAAAAATCAGTAATGTTCCTATATATCTATACTAATTAATTAGAAGTAATAATGAAAAACAACCCACTCTTCATCTGCATACAATAATAGATGTAGAATTTAATCTAAACTTACGTGCAAGGCAGGTATGAAAAACATTGTATGATTTAGGTGAAGCACACATAAGGCACCTAATAAAGTCTCATGTTCTTGGGAAGCTTCACCATTAAAAAGCTCAGTTCTCTCCAGATTAATTGCACTACATTTAGTGCAATTACAATCAAAACCCATCAGGGCACATTTGAAGGAAACAAAATGGGCTTATTCTAAAGTTCATAGTGAAAAGAAAATTTGTATTAATAAATAATCTGGAGGGGCTCCTGGCTCAGTCAGGTAAGCGTCCAACTTCAGTTCTGGTCATGATCTTGCAGTTCACGAGTTTGAGCCCTGTGCTGGGGTCTGTGCTGTTAGCTCAGAGCCTGGAGCCTGCTTCAGATTCTGTGTCTCCCTCTCTCTCTGCCTGTTCCCCACTCATGCTCGCTCACTCTCACTCTCTCTCTCTCTCTCAAAATAAATAAACATTAAAAATAAAATAATAATAATAATAATAAATATCCTGAAGAACAGAAAATGAATGGATTTGTCCTCCTATACATAAAAAAGTAATTAAAATAACATAGTATTATGTTATTAAAATAACATATTAAAATGTATTGTAAAATGTATGTATTAAAATAACATAGTATTACCCACAGTAAGCAGATAGAAGGAAATAATAAAGATTAGAATGGAGGTGAATAAAAAAGGGAATTGAAAAACAGTAGAGAGAATAAACTTTTACTTCATTTTTAATGGATATGTTTGCCCTATTAACTTCTCAGGGATCTGATGCATTCAGGGAACAAATATTTACTGAACATTAACTCGGTTGGCAGACAGCCTGTCACAGAAAATAACAAGTCAACCTGTATTCTATTTGCAGAAATCTGGTAAATTCAAACAGTGCGCGAATGTGTCTACTCGGAAAGAGTGTAATTGCACAAATGATCAGAAGTCTTCAGATGCTGTTGCTTTCTCAGACTGCAAAGAAAAGGTAAGCTCATTTTTAATTACCTGGAGACAAAATACTTTCATATTAATAAGATTTTGAAATATGCAGTTTGATTAAACATGAGTGTTAAGACAAAGAAATGTCTCATTATGACACAGAGTTAAATAGGACACAGAGCTGGGAAGATCTGGATTTAAATGTGCCTAAACCAGTTAATGAACCACCTGTATAAAATAGAATAATACCCACACTACACTATCCACTTCATAAGATTCTTATGAAGATACACACACATGCACATATCTGTATGAAAAGTTTGTAATATGTCCTACACTAGATTATAATGAACATTGATTCATTAAAAAATGTGTATCTCAGTGTCAGTACAGGGACTATGGGTATCAGTGCCGGGAATATGGGAGATGAAGTCCTTGTAATCAAGGAGTTCAGTCTGGCAGCAGTGACAAAATAGAAGACAGTAGAGTACATTGGTTAAAAGAGTGGGTTCTGTGTCAACTATTTTATTCTGTTAGTCTCAAAGCATCCAAAAGTGTATTAAATGGATATTGTTGTTTGCAATCGGTAAGTTAAATGTCCACTTAGTATAGCTTTCGAGTAGATCTATTTCAAGGCCTTGTAAGACTATATAATAGCATTATAGACTATCTCTATCTATCTTCTATCTACCTATAGCATTATATTAAGTGATTTTATTTTAGAAAATCTTTTATATAAAGATAAAATCACTTAATACCATGCTGGGCGTGGAGTTAGCATTCAGCGAATTGTGAGCATTGTTATATATACCCTTATAATTCTCCCCTCACTGAATTACAATATCTCTTGAGCATTTACTATCCACTAAACACTGCTCTAAACATTCTCCATGATTTGTCTCCAATTCGAGGCACAGACAAGCCAGGTAATTTGCCAAAGATCACATCGTTAATATGTGAAAGAGCTAGATTTCAGCTGTGACTCCAGAGCCTGAGCTTAAAGAGTATGGCTGAAAGATCATGGCTGGCTGGGAGAGAGGTGTAAGAGAGGTGGCTAAGAGCCAATTCATGCAGTGCTGTTTGAGATGTGGGTTAGCCAAAAAAGTTTGAATACCATCATAGACAATTCCTGAAAAAGATCGATAGAAAGTCATGAATTTTGTTACCACAATGTTTGTGTATTACTCTTGGAGTTCACATTGATTCTCCTGTAAGACAGATTGTTTTTTATGCCCTGAAAAGGCAGAAACCCTGAGAGGCACACGTCCTTTAGAATGGCCAAACTCTTGGAGAATCTATCTATTCACTCTTTACCAGGAAATGAAATTGGTCTTGAATTGTCCAAATTGACATTCATTCTGGAATTTGCATTTTAGGTTCCTCGTTTTAAGTTTCCAGTTACACAATATCCAATTTCTTTGGAAATTTACAGTGAGGATGGACATATCCCAGTGGAAATGCCATATCTGCTTACCATAACTGAAGTAAACAGGAGGGAAAATTGGAAAATAAGTAGGATTTGCTTTCTTCTATAATTATTTTGTCTTATAAGTAATGTTGTTATTACCTAGGTAAGTGGCTTATAAAACCAGTTTACAAAAACCAGGAGTTCTTTGGAAAAGAATTCGAGTCTGTTGGCAACTTGCTGTTTACTCTCCTCCTCTTGTCTCCCACATATTTCGTTATTACCTTTGGTGCCCTGGATTTCATGGCATAAGAGCATTTTTGAAGAGTTTGAACTATAAAACATTTGAAAGCCATTTTGTAGATGAGTAGCAAACACGATTGATTGAATTTGTGCTACATGTTGGTCTAGTGTCTCTTTTGACTGGTTTTGCGATGTTACAGAGGAGGGTCTAAAAGGTGTGGCCAGATAGCCTATAGAATCTACCATCTAATATGAGCAAGGTTTTTTTCAAAATTCTATGGCAAAATAATTAAAAAGATGCAGAAAATTTTTTTAAATCAGGGGCATCTGGCTGGCTTAGTCAGTAGAGCATGTAACTCTTGATCTCAGGGTTGTAAGTTTAAGCCCCACATTGGGTATAGAGATTACTTAAAAATAAAATTGTAGGGGCTCCTGGATGGCTCAGTCGGTTGAGCGTCCGACTTCGGCTCAGGTCATGATCTCGCGTTTGTGGGTTTGAGCCCTGTGTTGGGCTCTGTGCTGGCAGCTAGCTCAGAGCCTGGAGCCTGCCTTTCGATTCTGTGTCTCCCTGTCTCTCTGACCTCCCCTGCTCACACTGTCTCTCTTTCTCAAAAATAAATAAAACATTAAAAAAAATTTTTAAATAAAGTTGTAAAAAAATAACATAAAAATTAAATTTACCACAATTCAATTTTACCTCAAATACACAACTTTTTCCTGCACATTTTGTGTTTATAAATACTTTGAGGCAATCGCCCACTCAGTCAGTAGGTAGGCAGACAAATTGATAGAATTATTTGATCAGTTATGTTCCCAAATATCCAGACATTGAGTATTCAGTGATTCTTACTCTGCCCAGTATATGCATTCTTGAAATGAAAAAATCTAGCAAAGAAAACTACTATCTATTTTACTTTAACTAACCTCCCCATTTTCTGTGATATGCCGGAGCCTAATGTTGCCAGCTTTTGAGCATCAATTGTTAAATATTCAAGCATTTTGTGTACTGGTTGTTAAGTCATTAGTAGCTCAAGATTAGCCATGGTGAGGCAATTTACACCATGGAAATGGGCAAATGCTACTATCAGAGCTTTCTCCCCGCTTAGATCCCATGTACCATTATACCACTGCAATTTCTAATACCCACAGCATGTACCTGGTTTTAGAAAGAATTGTAAGAAAAGCAAGAACACCTGATCGTTTCTTTCAGAAAAAGATTTAAATGATCCTATTGTGAAAGTTTTCTGCCACCTTGTTGAAAATCAGTTACCAACCACTAAGTTTGCATTATCCCATTGCCGAAGACACAAGTATGTGCAGGTTAGAACTTGTCATAGCATGGGGCTGGAAGAAAAAGTCAGCCTGAATAAAGTGGTCAGAGGTCTTGTCCTTCCTGACAATGTCCTTGAGAAGATGCATTGTTAGCTACCAGGCCTCATTTCCCTAAGTACATTTTCCATAAAGTCAGGCAGAACTGAAAGTCTGGGAAAACTTAGCCATGTTAATGGAGGCGAATCCTTCATGTACCTTGATGTATGTAGTAAGTTTTATGCAAAATGTGAAAACAGCATAATGTGCTTAAAATATACTTCATGTACTTTCAGAACACAGTGTACCAGATAATGTAAAAAAATTGAAAGATTACTTAGAACCACGTCTTAATGCTCCCGTGTATAATCCTATAGGCCTCAACTTAAGTATAAAGGTGAGTTGACAGCATTTTTGTTTTTCCTGCTTTGAGTTCAGATAAAATACATATGTCTAAACTAAGATTGGTTTACATTTTAAAGTATAGGTGTCCATTAATGGTAGAAATTTAATCTTTAAGGTATATGGAGAAGCATTTCTTTTCCCTCCGTTTCTCTTGATATTATTATGCCAAAAGATATCTGAAAGTTAAATGTAACATTTTACTGTTTTTTGCACTGATAGGCAAAACTAATAGATTGTTTTTCAAGGTAGAGCAGAAAAGGTGTTTCCAAAATTTAGGGGATAAATGGGTTTGGTATACTTCATGTGGATGTACACAGGTATGTCTTCAGATTGCAGCTGCCCATAAGAACACATGAAATTGATATAATCTAGGTAATTATAAAAATCAGTAAAAATGAGTGGACATATCAAAACCATGAATATGATGATTAGCCCAAAACACCTGTGGAGGCCATGTTAGGTCTTGTGTCTCTGTTTCTTCATTCTAAAAAGAAGTATCAGCTATTGTCCTTCTCTCTCCATTTTTATTTTGATACATAAAGTAGATGCGTAAGAGCCTTAGGAAGGGGACTGGATTTTTCTATGCATCATCTGTACAGAAAGTGGCCACAGTGTGTATTTTAGCTTGAAGGAACATGCATGTCCATGCTGCCAATGACCAGGAGTGTTTTTTCCACAGGGCTCTGAGCTTTTTCACTTCAGAGTGGCCGTTGTTCCAGGGGTCACTTTTTGTAACTTAGTTGAAGAATTTCAGGTATAGTAAATGCACAAGGTACTGATGGGGAGATGGCTGGGGAAGTAACATGACAAGTGTCAGTGCAAGAGACACTAACGAGAAAACCAGCATAATTTATGTGATACACGGGCTTGGAGACAAGGGATCCTGAAGAATGGTGGTGACATTGTCAGTAATGATGAAGGTAGAATGCATGACAGGTAGCAGGACCCAGCAATGCTGGGAAAATTTTAATAAGTGCTTGTATCATTTGTTTTTATTCTCTCTCCAACTTCCATGTTTAACTCAGTTTTCAGAATTTTACTGCACTTCCTCTCACCCCATCTCCCAATAGGAACATATGTCTATAACACTTAAGTTTCCATTACGATCTTCCCTTTGCTTATCATCGTTGTGATGGTAGTCTTAATACGTTTAAAGCTATCAGGATCCGAAAGAATTGGGAACCAAAATCAGTGTCCCCAAATTACACCATGATGTGCAATAACTTAATTTTGTTCATTTGTATAATGACATTTGCTACCTTTGGAGGGTTGGGGGCAAGGAATGAGGATTTGATTAAATCGATTAATGACTCATTCATTATGGAAAACTGATACCATGTTATCAAAAATAAATCTCTCTCTCTTTCTCTCCCTCTTTCTCCATGCCTCTCCTTTGCTATCCCGACCCTGCCCTAAGGCTTATCCCAGTAATATGTCCGCACTGCTACAGATGTATGTTAACTGATTAGAATTTAAATAAAACCTTAAAAACTCAAATAAAATAAAATTGGTGAAAATATTGTAACTCAAAACAAAAAGAAAAAAGAAGCATAGCAAAGGCTTCAAAATAAAAATGCAATAGACACGCCACTTAATGGCGTCACTTCTAGAATGACCCTTGAGTGACATAGAAACCAGGAAGACACAATAGCATAGCCAAGGTTTTGATAACTGAACTGACAATGGAGCCACCACAGAAAGTAAAGCAGAACCTGGGCTCTGAACTCAACCAGTGTGTCCAAATGCCAAAACAAATGAAAACCCCAACAGGGGGGCCTGGATGGCTCAGTTGGTTAAGTAGCTGACTCTTGATTTTGGCTCAGGTCATGATCTCACTTGTGAGTTCAATCCCCATGTCAGGCTCTCTGTTGACAGTGCAGAGCCTGCTTAAGATTCTCTCTCTCCCTCTCTCTCTGCCTCTCCTCTGTTCACGCTGTCTCTGTCTCTCAAAATAAATAAATAAACTTAAAAAAAAAACAAGAACACTTTCCAAAGAATTTGTAACAGGACTGAGTCTCACAACATAAATATCTTTTTTAATGTTTATTTTTGAGAGAGAGAGAGAGAGAGAGAGCAGGGGAGGGGCAGAGAGAGAGAGAGAGAGAGAGAGGGAGACACAGAATGTGAAGTAGGCTCCAGGCTCTGAGCTGTTAGCACAGAGCCTGATATGGGTCTTGAACACACAAACCTTGAGACCATGACCTGAGCTGAAATCAGCCACTTAACTGACTGAGCCACCCAGGCATCCCTCACAACATAAATATCTTAAATGTCCAGGATAAAATCTAAAATTACTCAATATGCCAGTAACTAAGAAAATATAATCAATTCTCAAAAGGCAATCAGCACTGGATGGCAAAATAAAATAATCAGACATTTTTTTGGTTTATTTATTTATTTTTGAGAGAGAGAGAGATAGAGTGAGTAGGGGAGGGAGTGGAAGGGGAGGGAGAGGGAGAATCCCAAGCAATCTCTATGCTGTCCACGTAGGGCCTGACGGGGCTCAAACCCACGAACCATGAGATCATGACCTAAGCCGAAACCAAGAGTCAGATGTTTAACTGACTGAGCCACCCAGGCGCCCCCAGACAGAGGTTTTAAACCAGCCATGATAACCAGGTTTCGTGGGGTAAAGGTAAACATTTGAAATGGCTGCAAAGGAACTGGGAGAAATTCTCAGTAGAGAAATGGAAGCTATAAAAAAGAACCAAATGGAAATTTTATAACTGAAAAATTCAGTATTTAAAACTTAAAAATCACTGGATAGACTCAGTAGCAGAACAAATATGGCAGAGAAAAAAAATCAATGACTTTAAAAATAAATCAGTAGAAATCCACCCTGAAGAAAAAAGACCTTATGAAGAATAGCCTCCTTTCTAACCATGGGTGCTGCCAAGGAAGCATGTCTCCCCTCCCACCGCCATCCGGTCTAAGTCAGAGTCTCTCAAAGAGCCCGAACAGCTGTGGAAGCTTTTCATCAGAGGTTTAAGCTTTGAAACAACCAATGATAGTCTGAGGAACCATTTTGAGCAATGGGGAACGCTTGTGGACTGTGTGGTAATGAGAGATCCAAACACCAAGCTCTCCAGAGGGTTTGGGTTTGTCATGCAAGCCACTGTGGAGGGGTGGCTGCAGCCATGAATGCAGGGCCACACAAGGTGGATGGAAGAGTTGTGGAACCAAAGAGGGCTGTCTCCAGAGAAGATTCTCAAAGACCCAGTGCCAAGTTAACTGTGAAGAAGATTTGTGTTGGTGGCATTAAAGAAGACACTGAAGGACATCATCTAGGAGATTATTTTAAAGAGTAGGGGGAAATGGAAGTGATTGAAATCATGACTGACCAAGGAAGTGACAAAACGAGAGGCTTCACTTTTGTAACATTCGATGATCATGACTCTGTAGACAAGATTGTCATTCAAAAATACCGTACTGTGAGTGGCCACAACTGTGAAGTAAGGAGAGCCATAACTAAGCAGGAGATGGCTAGTGCTTTATCCAGCCAAGGAGGACGAAGTGCTTCTGGAAACTTTGGTGGTGGTCGTGAAGGTGGTTTTGGTGGGAATGACAGCTTTGGTGTTGGAGGAAACCTCAGTGCGCAAGGTGGCTTTGGTGGCAGTCGAGGTGCTGGTGGATATGGTGGCATCGGGGATGGCTATACTGGATTTGGTAGTGATGGAAGCAACTCTGGAGGTTCTGGAAGCTATAATGATTCTGGCAGTTACAATAGTCAATCTTCAAATTTTGGGCCCATGAAAGGAGGAAATTTTGGAGGCGGAAGGTCTGGCCGCTATGGCTGTGAAGGCCAATACTTTGCCAAACCACGAAACCAAGGTGGTTATGGTGGGTCCAGCAGCAGCAGTAGCTATGGTAGTGACAGAAGGTTTTAATTCCTGCCAGGAAATAAAGCTTAGCAGGAGAGGAGAGCCGGAGACGTGACAGGGAGGCTACAGGTTACGACAGATGTGTGAACTGAGCCAAGCACAGTGGTGGCAGGGCCCAGCTGCTCCAGTACTCATGTGTACGGGCAAAACACTCAAGGACTATATTTGTGACTAATTGTATAACAGGTTTTTTTAGTTTCTGTTCTGTGAAAAGTGTAAAGCATTCCAACAAAGGATTTTAATATAGATTTTTTTTTTGCACCCATGCTGTTGATTGCTAAATGTAATAGTCTGATCATGATGCTGAATAAATGTGTCTTAGGAAAAAAAAAAAGAATGGCCTCAGGAACCTATGAAGTCTGAGGTCTGACCTTTATGGCACCAGAGTCAGTGAAGGACAGGAAAAAGGGACTGATGCAGGAAAAGAAGAAAGAAGGGGAGAAGAAGGAAGAGGAAGAGATGGGGGGGAGGTGGAAAGGGGGGAGAGGAGCAGAAGGAGAAGGAGAAATAAAGTCTGAAAATGTCCCAAATTTGGTTAAGACATAAATTTATATATTAAAGAAGCTTAATGAATCCAGAATAAAATAGAGAGATCCTTTATAAACACATCATAATCAAACTACTAAAAATCAAAGATGAAGAAAAAAAATCTTGAGAGCAGCCAAAAAAAAAAAAAACATATAAGTGAACAACAATTTGAATTACTGCTCATTTTTTCTCGGAAACTATAGAAGCTAGAAGAAAGTTGTCCAACGTCTTTAACGTACTGGGGACAGGGGTAATTTGGGGAGGAAGGGCTGCCAGTCCAGAATTCTATATCTAGTCCTTCAGGAATGGAAGAAAAGTAAAAGCATTCCCAGATGAAGGAAAATTAGGATAAGCCACTCTCAGCAGAAACTTTCTTTAAAAAATATATATATAAAGAAGTTCTTCATGCTGGAAAGAAGTGTCAACAGAAGGAAACAAAGCTTCAGGAATGAAAGAGAAACCAAAAAAACAAGGAATGAAAGAAAAATAGAGCCTGGGTGGCTCAGTCGGTTAAGTGTCCGACTTCAGCTCAAGTCACGACCTCACAGTTTGTAGGTTCAAGCTCCGCATTGGGATCTGTGCTGACAGCTCAGAGCCTGGAACCTGCTTCAGATTCTGTGTCTCCCTTTCTCTCTCTCTCTCTCTCTCTCTCTCTCTCTGTCTTTCTCTCTCTCTCTCTTTCTCTCTCTCTCTCTCTCAAATAATAAAAATTAAGAAAAAATTTTTTGGAAAAAAAAAGAGGAAATGATTGCACAGTTAATAAAGAAAAAAGAATCAGGGCACCTTGGTGGCTCAGTCGGTTAAGTGTCTGACTCTTGATTTTGGCTCAGGTCATGATCCCAGGGTCGTGGGATTGAGCCCCGTATCAGGCTCTGTCCTGAGTGTACAGCCTGCTTAAGAGTCTCTCTTTCTCTTTCCCTCTGTCCCTCCCCCGCTTATGTTCTCTCTCTCTCCCTCTCTCCCTCTCTCTCTCTCTCTCTCTCTCTCCCTCCCTCCCTCCCTCTCCCTCTCTCTCTCTGTCTCCTCTCTCTCTCTCTCTCTCTCTCTCAAAATAAAATACAGAAAGAGAATCATTAAGAAACAGTAGAAAAAGAGTGTAAAGTTTCTCAGGACTGTTGAGACCTGCATTTGTAAGCAGGGGATCCTGAAGCAACAGGGATTTTTGTGCACCATCAAGGACATTATTGGGATAATTGACAAAATTTGAACCACGTCTGTAGATTAGATAGCAGCATTGTCTCAATGTTAATTCCTTGACTTTGGTATTTACAATGTGGCCATTTTAGTGAATTCTTTGTGTTTAAGAAATGCACGGTGAAGCATTTTGGCAGTAAAGAGACATTGTGTCCAGAATATACTCCTTTATGATTCTGGGACTTAACCTTTTTTGAGACATGGTGTGGAATATTTGAATAGTCAAAGAAGATTGGAAGGGAAACGTTTGAAGAAAAACTGTTTTCAAGAACTTTCAAGGAGGCTGGAGAATGCAGAATTCAGAGGTAATACAGCTGTCTAGTCTCAAAAAATAATGGATGGCTTAACTGAACAAGTGAAATTTTTATAGTGTCTGGTGAGGTGACTCATTTTATTTTAGGTAAAAATGGGTAAAGAAGGGAACAACAGCAGCAAAGACACAGTTAAGGGAAAGTATAACTTATCTGAATAGCTTATAGCCATTTGTCTGGAATGCAAGGTTATGTACAAGAACATGGGTAGGTTAGGGTCAAATTGTGGGAGACCTCAAATGTTATAATGAGAGCTTCAGAACATTCCTGCCAGCAGTAAGAAGCTATTAAACATTTTCGAAGAAAGGTGTTCGGGGAAGGACATGTGGTCTACAGCAGCCTGGTCAGAGTGAGTCACAGGATTTTTGCTCCAAGTGCTGGGACATGGATTTGCTCTTTCTTGATGATGTTGAACAAAAAAGCTTGTAGCCTCAGGAACTGCTGCTGTCACCCAGGAGGGCTGTGGGGACTAAGAGGGGAGCTCCCCAACACCGAGGAGGCAGAACAGGAAGATGGAAACAAACCCTAAACAGACCATGATTATAATGGCTTGTTTCCTCTGGCTTTTTCTAACTTCTGGATAGAAAATAATATTCACTTTTGCAATTACATGTAGCATATAATTGTCTCTCTCATTGGCCACAGACAGATTAGGTCTTTCTTTCTTTCTTTCTTTCTTTCTTTCTTTCTTTTTGAATGGAAAATTGAGGGTTGTTGTGTGTTTTTTTTAAAGTTTATTCTGAAAGAGAGAGAGAAAGCATGTGAATGCATGAGTGGGGTAGGGGCAGAGAGAAAGAGAAAGAGAGAATTCCAAGCAAGCTCCATGCTGTCAGCGCAGAGCCCAACCCAGGGCTCTATGCCACGAACCATGAGATCATGATCTGAGCCAAAATCAAGAGTCAGACGCTCAACCAACTGAGTCATCCAGGCGCCCCAGATTAGATCTTTCTTAACAAAGCTAATTATCCAAACTCCTCTGATGGTCCAGCTTAAAAGGAAGATTTTTGTTTCTTATAGTACCACCCAGAAGATCATGAGGAGAATATCAATTCAGTATCTAATATTTTCTATCAAATTCCCAATAATGCCAGTATCACTGAGCACACACCATTGGCTCTAAAGTACCACAGGAGATGGTTAGACGAGCTGATCCATTATTGCAAGAGTAATTATCTGCCCGGATGGGAAAGAATGGTTTTTCACTGCTCTCCACACCACTCAGCCAGGTCCACCTTTTAAATTCTGCTGCTTACAACATCCCACTTCCAGTACCAGTTCCCTATGGTCAAGATTCTTTCAGTTGCAAATAAAGCAACTTCGCTTATAAAAAAAAAAGTGTTTTATGGACAGACTGGTGTCCTACAAAAGTGAATCTGGCAATATTATTATGTCAACATGGATTGACAGGGTGGAAAGGAGGCTGGGTTGTTTGTTTATACAAAGTAAAGCAATAAAGCTCACAGTAGCAGGACTGAAAATGGAATGGAACAAATGAATGTGAGAGAAATTGTAAAAGAATTGATGGCATACAAGGTCTGTTTCTAAGAAAAGGCATACCTCCTTAGGTCACTAGGAGGGACGGTGGTGGTCACTTTAAGTTGAGCTATATCCTAAAGCAATGTATTGATCCTTTTTCTTACCCTTGGCATTTTTCCACATTTGCTACTCTCTTATTTCTACTTATACCTGCTTTCTTCTACCTCAAAATATAGTCTTGCTTCCTGCCTCACAGAGAAAAACTAAGTCACCGGGCTCAAACCACCTCACTCTCTGTCCCCACTTCTACATTTAACATAAATGGTGTCCATCCTTGACTCAAGTCTCAGAGAAAAAGATGCTTCTGTGTCCCTCTGTTAACAATCCTGTCTCTCTTCTAGGAACTTGTTTTTATTGGTTATCCTTAGTTACCCATTCAGGTGTAGGAAGCATTTTGAATATACAGAAGTTTCCCTATGTTAGCACGTAGAGGATTTTCTAAAGAGATGATAGCTTGAAAGAGCACATACTGATTCCCCCTCCTGGGAATGACCATTCTTCTCCTCCTCTTCTGTGGACCCAATTATTCTTCAAGATCCAGCTCAGGAAGTGCCATCCCTGGTCACCCTAGGCAGTTAGTTATTCCCTACTGGTGTTCCCAAAGCACTCTGTCCATTCCTCTGTAACTGAACACAGAACGTTTCTCTCCCATATCCTGCCTACCTCTGCTGTTGAAGACCGACGATGACGGTATAGGATGGTAAATAGAATTCTTATCCTGTATTGTGTGCAAATCATTTCTTGCCGGATTGTCAAGTGACTGCCGAATGTCACTTGCGGATGCCGAATATCTGAGCAGCAGTTTACAAAATTGATTAATAATATCTCTACTGTTGGGAAAATTATATAAAGTTCAGTGTTTTGAATGACTAGGTTCAGAAAGCTAACGGACTTTGCTTTTCCATTGCAGATTTATGTTGATGAAGTACCATTGCCATTTCCAGGACACACACTTATTGCTGTTGCGACAGCTGTAGTGCTGGGGGGATTGATTTTTATAACGTTTATATTTCAAATACGTAACATCCACCCAGCTGAAATGTGCCAAAACTGTATGACAACGAACACAGTGAACTTACCAAATCTTAGCATCAATCAGCTACCTTATAGATGAACATCTGAATAGTGAACAAACGATAACCACAATTCTTTCTTTATTTCTTGGTTTTATTAGACAACTCCTAGAACAATATATTTAAATGTGAATATGAAAATGAGATAAAATATTGCAGAATTATAACTCAACTTTCTATTTGTCGATATGTTTGCCATTCTATTTTCTTATTTGAAATACATGGAAAATTTCTTATTTATTTATTTATCTAATCTCTACACCCAACATAGGGCTCAACTCACAACCCCAAGATCAAGAGTCACATGTTGTCTGACTGAGCCAGCCAGGTGCCCCCAAATATGTGGGAAATTTCTTATGTTAACCCGCACATAGACTTTCCTTGAGGTTTTAAAAACTGTAAAATAACCATCTCTGTGTGGAATGGGTTTTCTGGATTTTTTAGCTTTTATTGACTGGAGCCCACTCTGTAGGATCAGAACACCTGAGCCTTGCTCTGTTCAAAAAAGAGTATAAGCAGAATGCAGTCCTGCCAGGGAAAGACAGGTGTGGAGGAGACCCATCCACAGATGCACTATCAGAACCTCATGGGAATTAAAGATGAAGCCATTTGGGTTTCTTGAAGCAACTTCAAAACTAGATAGCAGTCCCTAAAAAGAGGGAGATGTGACCTCCATTATGGGGCGTGTTGGAAGAACACTGTCTGCTCAAAGTATTGGTTTACAAACCCCATGCAGTATATGGAATTCCAAGACATATACCTCCAAGCACATACGTGCTATCTCAGAGCACCTGCTCCCACAGAGTCGGAAGACTGCCAATACATTCTAAGATCAGAGCTACACTCTTAGAAAAGCCCGGGACGGGCAGCGCACTGCTTTGACAATGTAAGGAGAAACTAAACATCTGGTTGAGAAGAGCCCAGTTCTGAGAGCTATCAACTGTGGCCATGCCTGTATATCAGGAAAGTTCTCCTGAGGTGGCAGTGAGCAAGGTGGCTCCAAGAATCAGACTCAGAAGCTAGGCATCCAGAATTGCCACTTCCTCCATTTGTGACCTGGGCAAGTTACTTCTTTGTGCCTGAGTTTCTTCACCTGTAAAAAGGAAGTAGTCTTAATACTTACCTGACAGGTAGATTATTAATAGGCAGGTTATTGTGAAAGACAAATGAATAGATACGTGTAAAGTACTTAGAACAGTGCCTCACTTCGTGAGTACCATAATCATTAGCTGGTGTTGTTTGGTTGCACATAAAATAGAGAGTGATTGTGTCTAATTGTAATAAAAAGGGACATTTATTGAAAAATACCATAGAAAGATAATCCCAGCAAAATCTGGACAATCGGTTCTTGTCATGGGCAAGAATGAGAACATTCTGGGGACCTAGAAACAAGAGTTTTTCAACTCTTCAGAGAGTCGCTTGGGCCAGAGGTCTAGAGATAAAACATGGCACAGTGGTTAAAAGTGTAAGCTCCGGAGTCTAACAGCCTGGTTTTTTTTTTCTTTTAATAAATGTTTACAATTTTATAATATTTTTAGATTTATATGAAAGCTGTGAAGATACTACAGAGGCTTCCCATATAATCCACACTTGGTTGACCCTGATATTAACATCTTATAGCCTGGTTTTTATCTAGCTCCATCATTTACTAGCCATGTGGCCATTGGTAAGTTATTTAACCTAAGATTCTGTACTATGGTCTATAGATGCACACATGTGTCTTCCTGTACGTTCAAAGATGCTGCTCCTTCTAAGATAATCCAGCTATTGTACATGCACCCACAAATTCATTTACCTCTTCTCCCAAAAACGACAATCCAAAGTCTAGGTACTATCAATTTCTCTTAGTTTCTTCTTGAAGACGGCGGGGGCGGGTGGGTAATGGTGATAACTAAACACTTTAGCAGAAAACAAGAAATGCGAATAGAGTTTATGACCCTTGTTTCTGTAACACATACTAAAGCTGATACTAGATTTCTCTCTCCACTATACATTCCATGGGCTCCCTTGCCTTTGAATCTCAGGAGCTCAGCTGACTAGGATCCTTTGCCCAAGAGAATGAACTGTCTTCATTTCCAGAGGGTCTGAGCCTTTGGTAAACCTGCCTTTTGGTTATTAGGTGTCCATTACTTTCCATTGATCCTTATCCTTGGGTATTTTTGATAATAAATGTTTGTGGCCCAGGATCTACCCAAGTTAATGTTGGTCCTCACTGTGTTATAGCATCTCTGCTTTTCCTCAGTGAGATCAATTATCCTCCCTTTGCTTGTTTTCCTAACATACTAGGAACCAAAGAAGGCTACATGGCAGTCTTGGTTTTCAATTCATGGAATCAATATCATGTTCACTGCTAGAAGCATTTCTACACTAGCTGGAGAGACCACTTGATTGTCAGAGCCCAGAATTCGGGGCACAGAAAGCAGAAATATCAGGGCACAGAAAGCAGAAATATCAGGAGTATTTTATTAAGCAAAATCTTAAAAAGAACCATTCATTCTCCATCCCTTGTTTTCCAAATGAGTGTGTTATAGTGATAGGGAACATACTGGGTATTATGGCATAGGAACATATGTTTTATCCAGCCAGGGAAACGGCCAGTGTTCAGGGGCCATTGTGCATGAACTTTCAATAGACTTTCTCCTTATCATAAGATCACCTATTTCTGGGTGACAGAGTAACAATAATGCAGTGAATTCCAGAACATCAACCCATTGCCCCACTTGTTTTTGTGAAGTTGAGGATAAGGCCACAGGCAAATCATGAGGGATTGAAACTAATAAAGTCACAAAGTACTGAAAAGAATATCATGTCTCCTCATTTGTAACTAAAAAAAATTTTTTGTCATAATACAAAACTTCAATGTATGTAGAAACGAGAATAACTTCTTTACAGACTTTCTGATTGGAAAATTCTGAATAAATTCATCAGGGCTTCACTCTTCTCATTTGTGGGAGAGGGGACAGGGATTGCCCCATTCCTTGTGTTGGTATATAAAGTGGAAGAGATGGAAGAATACCATGACAGCATATAAGGCATCCAAAGCAAATGGGCAGGCACGATCACTGTGTAATAAAGATAACGTCTCTTTCTAGAGCAAAAGGCAGCATGTTTACTGCCTATTATAAAGGATTCAAATTCCCTAAGTTCAGGGTTCCTTTTGCACAATGTAACTCACTACATGTGTAGATGTCACCCTACCCTCTCTGTGTTACCCTGAGCCTCAGGTGCAAAATGTGGTGCCCAAATTCTGATATTCTGGCTATTGCTATTGCTGAAAGTGATAAATAGTCCTTTGTTCTATCCCAGGAGTCTTGTGTCTTTACCCAGCACCCAGAACTACCTTGTAACTTTGCATGTGGGATAAAATCTCAGACCCTTCACAGTGATTGACAGAAACAAGACTTAAATTTGTTCGTAGGTTAGCTGGATCATGAGACTAGAGTAACCAGATTTGTACTGCAGCCTCTATTGGGCTAGATGCCGCTCCAAGCTGTCCACTGTTTGAACCAAAATGAAATAGAGCAGAATATTCTAAATGTCATGTGGTATATGCTGCCTCACATTTCCAAAATGACCTACCAGGTACTGTTTGTCCTCCTTTGTGGTGGGAATGCAAGGTGCACTCGCCTGCCCTTTACTTTGGATTGAGAGGCCCCCGCAGGCTCCAGAATACGAAATCAGCCCAGACTTTGCTAAAGTGTATTCTTGTAGAGTTTGAGTTTCTTCTCCATCACACATGTATCCTATCAAGATATCTTAAGAACTTACTTCTACGTGCTTCTCAGGGCCATGAAACATAATATTCTATAGCCTAGTGAGGTGGTCCACTCGCTCCCCACCAGCCTGGGGTGCAGAGTCAAAGGGGGCAGAACAGTAAAGGTATATTGCTGCCCTTCCAGGGAAAGGCCTGCACTTGAACTAGAGCAATACGCCAAGTATCAGGCCCTTCATTAGCTGTCTCTGCACCATGATTTCTGTGCCTACTGCTCTCATTGGAATGACCATGCAGGACATGGTCCTCTAGCACCTCCCATCTCCATGAACGCCAGGATCCAGCTCTCCCTGCAGAACCACCCACCGTCATCCAATCCTATTATATAATGTGGCAGCTAAGAGCTTGGGCTCCACAGTAGGAACATCTAGGTGGGAATGCTGTCTTTGCCGCTTTCTAGCTGTATCATCTTGAGAAAACTATTTCTCTGTCTTGGTATGTCAATATAATAATGTTACTTACCTCATTGGATTGCTTGGGAATTAAAGGAGATAATACACAAAGTCCTTAGAACAGAACCCGGCACCTAGAAAGTACTATAGATGGGTTAGCTACACACAGAGAAGTTCAGGGAGCTTGCCTTGAAAGAGTCGAATACTTCCCTTAGCAATCCACTCCTAATGACACCAAAAAGAGAAAAAAAAGAGAGAGAGACTTCCAGGTGTCATCAGTCTGAATTCCTCTCCACTGACCAGGTGCTATATGGCCTTTCAGTGTCCTGGCATATTGCAGATATTGGACCAGATTTACATAGTTCATCCAATCCCTTAGAACCTCAGCTAGCAGCCTCAGCATACTGAATACAATATCACTATGACAATAAATTGAGAATAACCAATACTATGTTCTTCAGTCTTTGGTCAAACATCTCAAAACTCTTGGCCCATAAACATTTCCCCAGAGTTTTGACAATAAAATGAGCACATTTCTCTATCTGCAATTCTGTGATGTAGCTCTTTTCTGTTTAACACCTTCATGTTTATTTTGAGTCAGAATCCAACATTCAATAAGGATTTGGGCACAGGAAAGATGTTGAGATTCAGCCTGCAAGAGAGGCCCATCTGGAAGCTACAAAGGTTTCACCGAAAGAAGAATTTAGATGATATTTGGTTGGCCAAGCATATTGGATTCTAAAGAAGCAGCAACCCTCACATCTCAGCTCTCCATGACTCATGACAACAAACATGTATTTCCTGCTCACTGGTCTGTGAATTGGCTGTGGTGCTTTTTGCCTCGAAGCAAGTCCTACATATCTGTGGTTCTGGACCGCAGACTAAAGAGCAAGGGTCACCCAGCCAGCTCTTCTCACAGCACAGGGCCAGACACAAGAAACCCAGCCAACCGATCTTAACTACTTAAAGCAAGAAGTACACATTACATTTGCTCACATTCTGTTAGATCAAACCACGTGGCCAAGCCCAACAATACAGGCATGTCCATTACTTTCATTCTAAATATGAAGTTGTAAGATTCTTCTCTTACCTGATTGCTTCTTTTATCTATTGCTGTGTAACCAAGTCCACAGTTTAGTAACTTAAAATAATAACCATTACATTTGCTCAAGATGGTGCAGCCTGAACCTGACTTAGTTAAGTTGTTCTGCTGATCTTGCCAATGGTGATGTCTGAGCTACTTTCTCTCTCCATGTAGTCTCATGGCCTCTCCTTTTCAAGAGACCTGTCCACATGGCCTCTCTTTGTGGATTCTCTACCGGGGTAGCCAGACCTCTTATGTGGCAGCCCAGGTCTCCTAAAAATGTCCTAGGGGAAGCTGACACACTTGGGCCAACTACTGGCACATATTCATCCATGCTCTATTGGCTAAAGAAAATCACCAGGCTAGCCCAGATTCAAGGGAAGAGGACTATGCCCGATCATGAATATTCAGAGATGAGGTTCCTTGAAGGCCACTAATGAAACAGACCTTAGCAAGTCTAAGTTCCTTCATACGCTGGGACTGAAACATCCCAGATGGCTTCCTAACTCACATGCCTGGCTCCTCAGGTGGCCTAGCCGGAACAGCTAGGGGCTGGCTAGGCACCTGCCTCTTCATGTGGCCTCTCCATGGATCTAGCCTCAGCTTACTCACACACTTCTGGAAACATAGTTGGACTTCTTACATGGCAGCTGGCTTCCGCCAGAATACAAAAGCAGGAGCTACCAGATTTTCTTCAATACTTGGACTTCAAAGTCTCACAAGGTCACTTCTGCTTCATTGTAATGGTCAAGGCAGTTCCATGGGCAGCCCAGATTCAAAGGGAGGAAGAGTAGAGTCCACCTGTTTTGTGTGGCAAGGTGGTATGGCCAAGAGCCTATGGGTCCAGTGGGATTGTTGCAGTTTTCTTTGGAAATACAAGATGCCATTTTGATGTTCATCAAAGAAATATACCTGGGCTCTGAACACAATTGGAAATCCCTAAAATCATTTCTGAACCAGGTTTTCATATCTCAGCTTTTGACCATGTGTAATGGGAGCTTCATTCAGAAGAGTCACAAAGTAGTCTTCTGGCTGAGACTATCTTGTCTATACAACTACTTTTGGGATAGTCCCTCTGCCCCAAAAGCAACCATCCAAACATGAAGTAGCCACATTCCTATTTCAGTAAGTCAGGTAATATCCATCCTGCTCCCCACCCGACCCCATCTCATGTCACACTCAGTGGGCTCAGGACCCTGCACTGACCCAGGCAGCTCCAGGCAAAGCAGCAAGGGGTTCCTGGTGAGAGCTTTTCACATACTGCCATTGTATGACTAAGCTCCCACGCATAGACCCACACAGAACTACAACTTCTGTCTCAAGTCTCTGAGTCAAGTAAAAAATCCTTGGCAGGAATCAGGCTATAGGAGTCTCAATGAGATGGTTATCCTGAGATCAACCAGCTGTGGTCAAGTGACAGGGACATGAAACTCAGCATAGCCCTTCTGTTCATTGGGGTCATCCCAAGAAGACAAAAATTATTATTATTACATAACTTAGTCTCAGTTAACATATTTTGTCTGGAACTCAAACTTGTGGAATTTTATTTTGATTTCTGCTTTTTTTTTAATTTAGAGAAACATATTTATATGCAAGTTAAATACAGTTCTAAGAATTTTGCCAAACTTATGTAAACATTCATGTAACAACAATCACAATCAAGATCTAGGGTGCCTGGGTGGCTCAGTCAGTTGAGTGTCTGACTTTGGCTCAGGTCATGATCTCATGGTTTGTGGGTTTGAGCCACACTTTGGGCTTGCTGCTGTCAGTACTAGGCCTGCTTTGGGTCCTCTGTTTCCCTCTCTCTCTGCCCCACCCCTGCTCATGCTCTCTCTCTCTCTCAAAAATAAGTAAATATTTTTTTAAAAAAAGATCTAGAACTATCCCATCACTCCAAAAAATTTTCTCTTGACCTTTTTTAGTTAATGCCTCTCCCACTCTTACTGCCTGGGAACCATGGATCTGTTTTTGGCTCTACAGTTTTTTCTTTTCCAGAATGTCATATAAGTGGAATCATATGATATATAACCTTCTAAGTTTGGCTTCTTTCACTTAGCAGAATGCAGTTAGAATTTGTTTATATTGTGTGTATCACTACTTTGTTCCTTTTTAGTGCCTAGTGTTATTCTATTGTATGGATGAACCACAGTCTGTTAAACCATTTACCGATGAGAGCATATTTTGGTTGATTTTGGCAAATAGGAATAAATGTGCAATGAACATTTGTATACAGATTTTGGTGTGATTTCAACAAAAAATATGGGATTTTGATTGAGATTGTGTTCAATCAATAGCTAGATTAGAGGAGAATTAAATTCTTTCTTTTTTTTAGGGGAGGGGAGAGAGAGAGAGAGAGAGAGAGAGAGAGAGAGAGAGAGAAAGCGAGCAAGCATGTGCATGCACTTGAGCAGGAGCGGAGTAGAGGGAGGGGAAGAGAGAGAATTCCAAGCAGGCTCCATGCTCAGCACAGAACCTGACACAGGGCTTCACATCACAACCCTGAGATCATGACCTGAACCAAAATCAAGAGACAGACACTTAACTGACTCAGCCACCCAGATGCCCCTGGGGAAATTGAAATATTAACCAAACTGAGTGTTTCAACTCCTGAATGTGCTACCTCTCTCCATCTACTTAGATCTTCCTTCATTTCTCTTATTGGTCTTTTGTAGTTTTCAGCATATAGGACTTGCATACAATTTAAGAGACTTTTAGCTAAGTATATCACGGTTTTGGTGCCATTGTAAAAGGTACTATTGTTTTAGTTTCAATTTCCATTCTCTTTGAGAAGAAGAAATATATATAAACAAATCTAAAAATATACATACAGGATCCACATGCTGACAACTACAAATGCTGATGAATTAATCAAAGAAGATCTAAGTAAACAGAAGAGATACAATGTGTTGGTTAATTAAAAACTCAGTATTGTTAAGATGTCAACTCTCCCCAATTTGATCAACAGGTTAGATGCAGTTCCAATCATAATCCCACACATTTTGTATAGCTATAGACACGCTGATTCTAAAATTTTATGGAAAGGCAAAGGAACTATATTAGCCAAAAGAATTCTAACAAGAAGGATAAATTTGGATGCTCAAGCTGCCCAATTCCAAAACTTACTAGGATTCTACAGTAATCAAAGGAGCGTGGTGGTGGGGAAAAGATAGATCCGTCAATTAAGGGGACAGAATGGAAAGCCTTTCCAGGAAATGGTGCTCAAACAACTAGATGTCCATGTGCAAAAAAATCAACCTCAACACATACTCCCAATATTATACAAAAATTAACTGAAAACTATCATGGAAAAAGCTTCTAGGAAAAAAACATAGGCGAAAATTTGCATGAGCTTGAGTCTGCTGATGAGTTTTTAGATGTGATACAAATGCACCATCTAGGAAAGAATAATGACCTGTGCTTTTTTGAAATTAGTAACTTTTGCACTGAAAAAGACCTTATGAAGAAAATGAAAAGACAAGCCAGACTGGAAGAAAATATTTGCAAGTCACATATCCAGTGAATGCAGAGAGGTGCCTGGATGGCTCAGTGGGTTAAGCATCCAGCTCTTGTTTTCAGCTCTGGTCATGATCTCATGGCTCGTGAGTTCAAGCCCCACATCAGGCTCTGTGCTGGCAGCCTTCTTGGAATTCTCTCTCCCTCTCTCTCTGCCCCTCCCCTGCTCTCACTCTCTCAAAATAAATAAACTTAAAAAAAAAACTTGTATGCAGAATACATAAAGAACTCTGGAAACAAGAAGAAAATGAGCAGGCTCTAAAACGGGCAAAAGATCAGAACAGACACTTGACGGAAAAAGATACACATATGGCAAATAGAGATTAATAGAATGTGGTGGTTGTGGGACACCTGGGTGGCTCAGTTGGTTAAGCATCAGACTTTCAATTTTGGCTCATGTCATGATCTCACAGTTCATGAGTTCAAGTCCAGTGTCAGTCTCTGAGATGACAATGCAGAGTCTGCTTGGGATTCTCTCTCCCTCTCTCCTTTTCTCTCTTTTCTTCCCCCACTTGCGTTCACACTCATTCTCTCTCTCTCTCTCTCAAAATAAATAAATTAACATTAAAAAAAAGAATGTGGCAGTTGCGAGGCAAAGGGGGAAGCACTGTGATGATGTCAAATACTGGTGTGGTTGCAAAGTCATAGTAACTCTTAATCTTTGCTGATGGGAAGGCAGAACAGTACAGCCACTTTGAAAAACAATTTGTTAGGTTTACTAAAGATAAACATACACATACCCTTTGACCGAGTAATTACACTCCTAGAAATTAATCCAAGTAAATTGAAAGCTTATGTTCACACAAAACCTGAATGTAAATGTTTATAATAGCCTTATTCATAATTCCCAAAACTGGATTCAACCAAGCCATTCTTCAGCTAGTGTACAGATAAACAACCTGTTTAGAGAGAATCCTATTCAGTGATAAAAAGGAATAGACTGAGTTTTTGTTTGTTTTTGAGAGAGAGAGAGAGCATGAGCAACGGAGAGGGGCAGAGGGATAGAGAGAATCTTAAGCAGGCTCCACATTCAGCACAGATCCCAATGCAGAGTTCGATCCCACCACCCTGGGATCATCACCTGAGCCAAAATCAAGAGCCAGACGCTCAACTGACAGAGCCGCCCAGGCACCCCCAAAGGAAAGGACTGTTAATTGAGGTGCTTGGGTGGCCCAATCAATTAAGCGTCCAACTCTGGATTTCGATTCGCTTCAGCTCCTGATCTCATGGTTCCTTGGGTTTGAGTCCTGCATCTGGCTTTGCGCTGACAGTGCGGAGCCTGCTGGGGATTCTCTCTCTCCCTCTCGTTCTGCCCCTCCCCCCCCAATAAAAAAGGAATTTTTAAAAAAAGGAATGGACTGTTAATTGAGGCAATAACATAGAGGAGTCTTACATGTATTTGGCTAAGTAAAAGAACCCAAACCAAAAGGCTATTTTGACACTTTCATACGATTCCACTTACATAACATTCTGGAAAAGGCAAAACTATAGGAGCAGAAAACAGATTGGTGGTTGCCAGACACTGGAGGAAATTAGAAAGGTGGACCACAAAGGGGTCATAGTTGGATATGTTCAGCATGATGGAAATGTCTGTGGTCCTATTGTGGTGGATACATACTCTACATTTATCAAAATCCTTAGAAACGTATATACCATGAAAAGTGAAGTTGACTGTATGCCATTTAAATAAAATAAAACATCATCCAGGAAGTTGAGACATCTCAGAATAGAATGTACTTTGTAATAAATGAATCTAACTGCATTGCAAATGTCTGATATGACCTTAATGAAATGGGTGAAGGAAAAGGAGGTGACCTGAATAATTTGGGAAAAGAATGTCTTGATACTGTCAGGCTAAAGACAGCATGAACTGGACGTACTGTACTCTGGTTGTTAAAGTTGTTTCTTAAAGGGGGTACAATTGGAAATTCAGAAACTACTTAATGCATATTCTAGGGTTGAGCAAATTAGTAAATAAAGTGTAGACTATAGGAACCAGGTTTCTCACTGTGAGAGAAAGAAATTACAAAGAAGCAAAGAAGGAGCCCCTGGGTGGCTCGATCCATTAAGCCTCTGACTCTTGATTTCAGCTCGGGTCATGATCTCGGGGTTGGTGAGATCAAGTCCTGTGTTCGACTCTGTGCTGGGCATTAAGCCTGCTTAAGATTCTCTCTCTTCTCTCCCTGTGCCCCTGCCCCTGCCCCATTCGTGCTTTTTCTCCAAAAAAATAAAAATTAAAAAACAAAGAAGCAAAGGGAGAGAAGCTAGAATGAGCCCTGTGATGCTAGATTAAAGAGGGAGACACTAGTATAAACTCAGAGGTTTTTCTTAAATTCATTTAATTAAAATTCCAAGATAGTTAACATAAAATGTTATATTAGTTTCAGGTGTACAACATAGTGATTCAACAATTTTATACATTACTCTGTGCTCATCATGATTAAGTGTGCTCTTCACCCCCTTCACCTGTTTCCCCCACACCCCATCCACCTCCCCTCTGGTAACCATCAGTTCTCTATAGCTAAGAGTCTGATTCTTGGGGTGTGTGGGGGGATGCCTGGGTGCCTCAGTTGGTTAAACCACCAGACTCTTGATTTCAGCTCAGGTCATGATCTTACGGTGTGTGCATTCAAGCCCCTCATCCGGCTCTGTACTGACAGTGTGGAGCCTGCTTGGGATTCTCTCTCTACCCCTCCCCCACTCTTTCTCTCAAAATAAATAAACTTAAAAAAATTAAAAAATTAAAAAAATCCATATTGCTACTAGCTAAAGACAACTAGTCTTAAAATATGCAGTACGTGCATATATGCATTTGACTTAGATGATATTATGCTGCAAATCTCATTCTGTTTCTTCCTTTGTCACTCAAGATTTTGTTTGGTGTACACCTAGTCTGTTGCTTCTAACTAGTGCATAATAATTTTTATCTTAA
The DNA here is from genome assembly GCA_028646485.1 of Cryptoprocta ferox. Classification (NCBI taxonomy): domain Eukaryota; kingdom Metazoa; phylum Chordata; class Mammalia; order Carnivora; family Eupleridae; genus Cryptoprocta; species Cryptoprocta ferox. The sequence goes on from CM053560.1 coordinate 11,621,239, forward strand.
ATGTGCATTTACCACATTCTAGGTATCCATTCCCTTAATGATAAAACCTAGATTTGTCTCCAACTTCGCAATCCATAAACACTACCACAGCAAGCATCCCGTTATATGCCACCTTAGCGCAGAGATGGTATATGTACCATTGATTTCTCTTTGCTGAGTCAAAGGGAATTTGCATTCTTAATCCACTAAGTACCTCCAAATGATTTTTTGTAGAATGTCCTAACCAGTTTATACTTGCATCAAAACTTCAAGAGTTCCCCTGTACCCTAACACTTAGTAGCATACATCTTTTTTATTTCTGTCATTCTGGTGTAACATAGTTTTAAAATGTATTTGCCAGATTACTAGTTAGTTAGAGCACCTCTTCATATACTTGTTAGCTATTCAGCCTTCTCTCTCTGTTCACTGCCTTTTGGTACAGTTTGCTCAATTTTCTGTTGAGTATCATTATTTTCTCTGCAATTTGCTTGAGCAAATATCAAATGGTTTTCACCATTTTGATCATAATTGACATAAGAATATAATATTACAATCAACATATATACATTATCTATAATATATATCATATTGGTATATGTAAAGATTATACATGAATATATTAATTATAGTATATATTGATTATATTAACATATAAGTGTATATTAAGTCTATGTAAGTAATTGTGACTAATTATTATGCATTAATATATATGTATATGTAAATATTATATTCTCCAATACACATTATGTATGTATATGTATATTTTAATTTGCATTTTATTTACATAACCAAAAAGTTGATGAGTATACTCCCCTAATACTATGATCTCTGATATTTTCCATTCTATTCTACTTTTTTTTTAATTGTGTAAGTTTATTTACTTTGAAAGAGTGAGCGAGCTGGGGAGGGGTAAGAGAGGGAGAGAGAGAGAATCCCAAGCAGGGTCCACACTGCCAGTGTGGAGCCCGATGTGGTCCTCGAACTCACAAACCAGGAGATCATCACCTGAGCTGAAATCTAGAGTTGGACATTTAACTGACTGAACCACCAGGTGCTCCTCTACTTCATTTAAAAAAAAATTAATGTTTATTTATTTTCGAGAAAGAGAGAGAGAGAGACAGAGCATGAGCAGAGGGGCAGAGAGTGAGGGAGACACAGAACCTGAAGCAGGCTCTATGCTCTGAGCTGTCAGCACAGAGCACAACGTGGGGCTCGAATCTCTGAAGGGTGAGATCAATGACCTGAGCCAAAGTCAGAGGCTTAACCGACTGAGCCACCCAGGTGCCCCTACTTCATTTTTAAAATGCTGATTGCAATCACTGAATTTATCACCCAATGATTGTCTACAAATGATAGTCTACAATCAATTCTCCTTGATATAATTCCTACTCAGTCTGTCGTGTCTCTGTTTATTTTGCCAGTGGGTTCATTGTTTATCAGAAAGTTTTAATTTTGAGGGACTCAAATTCATCCATTATTTGAGTCTTGCTGAGGAAGTTTCCCTCCACTTCTAGTTCACATAGATATTTTCTTACATTTTCTTCAATTTGATTTATAATTTTAACTTTTGAATTTAGGACTTCAGTCTGAGACACCTCCCCCTTTTAAAATATAAAGTGGATATTTAACTGTATTTTCTTTATTTTTCTCCATGGAATGAGCTAATTTCCCCAGTACCATCAATTAAACAAAAAAATTTTTGCCACCCCTTTGTGGTGCCTTATTTATCATAGCTGGGTGTTTTTGCCTTTAGACTTTTTATAAGGAGGAGTAAACAAGTTGCAGATAGGGTGATTTATAGTCAGAGTTGTTTCTCAAGCAGGAGAAGTTTCAGTCATTTATGTGAACAGGAAATGTTTTTCTCTGTGGTTAGCTAGTTTCAGGGGACAGTTTTAATCTTAGCAAATCAATCATGAGACAAAGAATGGGGAATTGGAGGATCAGTGTCTGGCCCTGTCAGCAGGTTCAAGCAAAATGGGAAAGGTCTGTGTTTGGCCTTGTCAGTGCCCCCTCTTGTGCAAGACAGACATCATTTGTCTTAGAACACTCTTAGGGGTTAGAGTAATCTCTTCGGGGTCTTGGTCAAGGCTCAGTGAAATTGTCATGGAGTCAGCAATTCCTTGTTGGCGCTCTCTTTGGAGCACGGGCTGAACCATCTGTCGAGCTCTGATGGTGGTCTGGAGCTGAGAAAGAGTTCTGGAGAAAAGGCATTTAGTTGGGAATATAATTGTAGGAAAGAGGAGACAAGTGATAGAAGCTGTATTAAGAAGCACAACCAGGATTCAAGGCCAGTGGGAGCCCATCTAGTGGATTCAGAGAAATTGGTGTGGAGAGGTCCTTTGATAATGGGTCAGGACTATGGTTGCCATGCAAAGACATTTCTTGATTAGCATCTCAAGTGTCCTTGCTTATGGTGTGGAGGTCAGGGAAGTTTAGAGGAACAAATGTGCAACAATCAGGGGCCTTGAGTGTTTACGGGTAGATGAGGAGTAGAGAAAGAAATGGTAAGGAGGGCTGAAATGAAAAGGAAAGGGAAGGCATGCCTCACAGAAGTCCTGGAACTAATAGGGGATAGACAAATGAAAGAGTAATGTAAAGGAGATGAAGGAGGAATACGAAGAAGACTAGATCGGAGAGTCTGAGGGACTTGTGTTCCAGAGTCACGGGCGGAAGCTGGCCCCACTGTCATGTCATCTACTTGTTCCAAAGTTAGTGGGAAAGTAGTCTGTCTCATGTCATTACCTACTTCTGACAGCTCTCAAAAGAGCCTCAGTTTAAGGTCTCCTGTTGGGGTGAATTTCCCCAACTTCAAAATAAGACTGGTGGGTTTTTTTTTAATGTTTTTATTTTTGAGAGAGACAGAGTGTGAGTGGAGGAGGGGCAGAGAGAGAGGAAGACACAGAATCCGAAGCAGGCTCCAGGCTCTGAGCTGTCAGCAGAGCCCGACGTGGGGCTGGAACTCACAAGGCGTGAGATCATGACCTGAGCCGAAGTCAGACACTTAACCAGCGGAGCCACCCAGATGCCCCTAGATGGATGTTTTTTAAATTGTGAAACATGGACCCAAAGCTTTACTCCTTATAGTTTTTTATAGCAGTCAGTGTTTAGGAGGGCAGTACGATTGGCCCGGGTTCGAACTGTGCAGGTCCTCATATACACAGATTTTTTTCAATAAATAAAGTCCAGTACTTCAAATGTATTTTTTTCTTCCTTTTGATTTTCTTAATAACATTTTCTTTTCTCTAGCTTTCTTTATTGTAAGAATACAATATTTAATACATATAACATACAAAATACGTGTTAATTAACTATTTATGTTACTGGTAACACTTCTAGTCAATAGTAGGCTACTAGTCATTAAGTTTTTTGGGAATCAGAAGTTCCCCCAAGGATTTCTGACAGTGCAGGAGGTGAGTGCCCCTACCCCTCCACATTGTTCAAGGGTCAACTATATTGGTCTTCCTAAGATTGGGTTCAACATTGGTCTTTTGGCAATATCTATTCCAGAAGACTAGGTCTTCAACCTAAAGATAAGGGCTGAGGTGAGATGTCTGGGGAAAAAAAACCAGATGAACTACTGGTAATAAATAAGAGTATATTGAGTAAGGCTTGGCAGTGTTTAAGAATATCAGATTGGGGGTGCCTGGGTGGCTCAGTCGGTTAAGCATCTGGCTTTGGCTCATCATGATCTCACAGTCTATGAGTTCGAGCCCCACGTTGGGCTCTGCACTGACAGCTTGGAGCCTGGAGCCTCTTTGGATTATGTGTCTCCCTCTCTCTCTCCCTCCTCCGCCTCAAAAATAAATAAACATTAAAAAAATATCAGATTGGATGAGATTTGAATCTTCTATCGTCCAACAAGAATAAGGAATCCCCATTGGCTTGCCAGTAGTTATTTCATAAAGAGATAATTAATGTTGAGAAGAGAATCAGGATCAAAGGGTCATCAAGGTTGATTGCAAGACCTTGCGCTAAGTCAGGTTGAGTTCCTCAGACTAGGACTGGTTTAAGCATAAGAGCACCATTGGCCCATTCTGGTTTTGGTGGATTGAGGGTGATAAGGACCATGCAATTTTTGTAAGACGAAAGACCGCATTGAGTATCTTGAATAACTTGAGCTATGAGGTGAGTTCCTCCATCCCTAGAGAGGAACACAGGGATTCCCCAAGTGAGGAAAATCCTTTCTATCAGTGACTTAGCTAGAGTTGTGGAAGTAGCCTATTTGCAGGGAAAAGCTTCCAGCCATCCTTTTTCAAATTTAGACTATGATTAGAACATATTTGTACACATGAGACTTTGAGAGTTTAATAAAATCCATTTGCCAGTGGAGAAAGGGACCTGAGGAGCTGGCTGTCATCCTTGCTCTACCTTTACATTTTTACCAGGACTGTGATGCTGGCAGATGGGACAAATTAAGGTTACCTGTTCAATATGAGGGCTTAAGTGTCCTCATCATTTTTGGAGGAGACCCATTTGTGGAGGAGACCCTTAAGATTTCCACTATCACAATGTGCAATATTATGAAGGGTGTGGACCAATATGGAAACTGCTCACAAATAAGAGGGAAGTGTCTGACCACTGGGTCTAAAATGAGTTTAAAGAGCCAAACAGGTTGATGGCTTGTTGTGTGTTTGAGTGATGATGCTTTCATGCTTGTAAATAGAAAAAGATAATGAGTTTTCATTTCAGGTCCTGGTGAAATAAGACAGGGCTTCAGTCAACCCCTGAAGTATGCAGTCCATGCGTATTGTTGATCTGTACATGTGAAGGCAAAAAAAAAAAATATTGTGAGTTGGGGTGAAGAGGTATATCGAAAAAAGTAGAATATAAGTCAATGACTATGAAATGAATAGTGTGTGGGATAGAGCAGAACAGTGTGGAATTAGCAGCTGGAGAAAACCTGAGTTTGACTATTATGTTTCTTGTTCATGAGTCTTACGGGGTCCAGTATCTCTTGGCAGTAAGTGTCCTTACTGGGAGTATAGAGGCATTACAGGAACTGCCTTCAGTTATAAGTTGGAAACCTTGGAAGACTTCTGCTTTTAGAGGATCTTATGGTAATCTTGGAAGTGGCATGGGCTAGTTTATTTCTACTTTGAGAGATTCAGGCTCCCAGATTTGGCCTATAAGTGGAATGAGCAAGTTCAAAGGGAGTCAAGTATCTTCGTTAACCTAGCTAGTACTTGTCTTAGTCTGTTCAGGCTGCTATAACAGAATATCAGACACTGGGTGGCTTAGAAGCAACAGAAGTTTATTTCTCATCGTTCTGGAGGCTAAGTGCAAGATCAAGGCACCACTTCCTGATTCATCATCAACAGTCATCATGGTGGGAGGGGCAAGGGAGCTCTTCTGCACTCTCTTTTATTAGGGCACTAATCCCATTCATGAAGGCCCCACCCTCATGACCTGGTCACCTCCCAAAGACCCCACCTCCTAACACCATCACATTGGGTTTAAATTTTCAACACATGAATCTGTGTGGGACAGAAACATTCAGCCTATAGCAGCACTTAAGGGGATCCAAAGGGTTTTGACTCAAACAAGAAGTTAGATGGTGAGTGAGCATCACTGAAAGGCAAGGATACTAGGCATGGAGTCAGGGACTTGAGGGTGAGGTTATCAGGAGAGAAAAGAAGACTGATACTCCAATTGGAGAGTAAACATCTTCCCAGAAGGTTTACTGGGCAGTGGGCTAAGCAGAAGTCTGTGCTGTAGTGAGGAGTTCTAGTGAGGCAGAGAGATGCTTAAATAAAAGCAAATCATGTGGTAGATTATCTAGTCTTGCCACAGATATGGCTTTTATACTCCAGGGAATGGTGGTAGGGAAATAAGAAATGCTGGTTGTGGAATGTGTTGTTCCTGTGTCCCCTGAGAAGGTGGTGGGATCATTATTTCCCCTTCCACACTGAGAGTCACTTGTAGAGACAAGGGGGAGGGTCTCTCAGGGAAAAGGAACTGTTCTATTTGTGTTTCTTTTTTAATTTTTTCTTACATTTATTTATTTGTGAGAGACAGAGAGAGACAGAGCGTGAACAGGGGAGGGTCAAAGAGAGAAAGAGACACAGAATCTGAAGCAGGCTCCAGGCTCTGAACTGTCAGCACAGAGCTGACGCAGGGCTCGAACGCACCATCTGTGAGATCATGACCTGAGCCGAAGTCAGACGCTCAACCGACTGAGCCACGCAGGCACCTCTCTATTTGTGTTTTAAGGTCAGGTGACTCAAGTCTGAGATCCCTTTTTTTATAAGATTTACAAGTATCCCTATGTGTGGTTGTTGTGGAAGGAGATGATCGTCCTCATTTGTTTCTAACTATTTAAGTTGTGAAGCCACAAAGCCAAACAGAAAGAGAATTCAAATCAAGAATTAAAATCAAACCCTAATAAAAATCAAATATATCTCAAAATTAAAAGTACAGTGATTTACTATACTTTTATTTTTTTAATTAAGTTTTTAATTTTAATTCCAATATAGTTAACAGACAGAGTTATATTTGTTTCAGGTGTACAAAATCAGTGATTCAACAAAAACTCTATATATTGCTTAGCATTCATCACAACAAGTGCAATCCCAAGTCCTTATCACCCATTTTACCTATTATCCCCCCCTCCCACCTCCCTGCTGGGAACCATCAGTTTGTTCTCAAGAGTCTGTTTCTTGGTTTGTCTCTCTTTTTCCTTTGTTTTGTTTCTTAAGTTCCACAAATGAGTGAAATAATATTTGTCTTTCTCTGACTGACTTATTCCACTTAGCATTATACTCTCCAGGTCTATCTATGGTGTTGCAAATGGAAAGATTACATATTTATGGCTGAATAATATTCCATTGTATATATATACCACATCTTCTTTATTCCATTCATCTAGCGATGGATACTTGGGCCACATCCATAATTTGGCTATTGTAAATAGTGCTGCAATAAATACAGGAGTGCATGTATCCTTTCAAATTAGTGTTTTTGTATTTTGGGGGTAAATTGCACCCAGCAGTGCCATTACTAGATCATAGGGTTCTATTTTTAATGTTTTTTTAGAAACCTCCATACTGTTTTCCGCAATGGCTGCACCAGTTTGCATTCCCACCCCGCGTGTGTGAGGCTTCCCTCTTCCCCACATCCTCACCAACACCTGCTGTTTCACACACAACCATTAGAATGGGTCCGTTTCAAGACTGACCATACCACGTGTTGGATGTACAGGTCATACAGTGGTTGTGCAGGAACTTTGGAAGACAGTTTGATCATTTCTTAGAAAGTTGAACATCTGCCGACCATACTCCTAAGTATTTTCCCAAGAGAAATGAAAGTACATATATCCATACAAAGATTTCAACACAAACGTTCATAGCAACTTTACTTAGAATAGCCCCAGACTGGAAACAACACAAATATCCATCAACAAGTGAATGGATAAGCCAATTAGGCTATGACCACTCAATGGAATACTGCTCAGCAATAACAGGGAATGAACTATGGGTATAACCAACAACTGGGATGAACCCTAAATCATGATGCTGAGCAAAAGAAACCAAAGAGAATACACACTGTATACAAACCAATCTATCGCAAGAGAAAACAGATCAGTGGTTGCCCGGGGGGGTAGGAGGGGGGTGGTAGGGTGGAGCAGTGGGAGGGACACTGAAGACAGTTTAGGAGGGGATGATTGTGGTGATGTTTTTTTCTGACATACGCATTTGTCAAAAATTACCAAATTATACACTTTGTATATATGTCTTCTGTTATATTTCAATTACATCTCAATAAAGCTAATAAAAATAAAGAACAGAAACGTGAAAGACAATATAACCACGAATCCTGGCAAGATTAAAAGATATATGAGACTTCCAAGGGCAACTGGACAGTAAAAGCAAATTTAAAAGCTGGAAGACGGTGCCTGGGTGGCTCTGTCAGTTAAGCGTCTGACTTGGGGTCAGGTCATGACGTCACCCTTCATGGATTCGAGCCCTGTGGCGGGCTCTGTGCTGACAGCTCAGAGCCTGGAGCCTGCTTCAGATTCTGTGTCTCCCTCTCTCTCTGCCCCTCCCCGTCTCGTGTTCTCTCTCAAAAATAAATAAACATTAAAACCTACAATGAGACACTACCTCACACCTGTCAGAAAGGCTAAAATCAACAACACAAAAAACAACAGGTGTTGGCAAGGATGTGGAGAAAGAGGACCCTCTGACACTGTTGGTGGGAATCCAAGCTGGTCCAGCAGCTCTGGAAAACAGTATGGAAGCTCCTCATAAAAGCTAAAAATAGAACTACCCTATGATCCAGCAATTGCACTACTAGATCTTTATACAAAAACACTAATTCAAAGGGATACATGCATCTCGATGTTTACAGCAGCATTATCTACAACAGCCAAATTATGAAAACAGCCCAGTGTCAATCAACTGATGAATGGATAAAGAAGTGGTATATATATATATATATATATATATATATATATATATGAATATGAATACAAAATGGAATATTACTTGGCCAAAACCTTGCCATTCATTCTTTGGATGGAGCTAGAAAGTATTATGCTAAGTGAAATAAGTTAGAAAGACAAATACCATATGATTTCACTCATATGTGGAATTTAGGAAACAAAACAAACAAGCAAAGGGGAAGGGGGGACAAACCAAGAAATAGAATCCTAGCCATAGAGAACAAATTGATGGCTACCGGAGGGGAGGTGGGCAGGGGGATGGGTGAAATAGGTTGGGGATTAAGGAGGGCACTTGTTGTGATGAGCATTGGGTGATGTATAGAAGTGTTGAATCACTATTTGTACACCTGAAACTAATATTACACTATATGTTAACTAACTGGAATTTAAATAAAAACTTTAAAAAATAACAAACTTAGAAAATATTTTAAAAACAGAGAACAAATTATTTTTGATCCCTAAGTATACAAAGAACTCTTACATTTCAACAAAAAGGGATTAGGAAGCCCAATGAAAAAGTAGATTGTTCACAGACAGGCAAATCCAAATGACAACAATAATGAAAAAGTGATCAAATTTGATGATATTCAGGGAAATGCAAATCAAGATAACAATGAAACGTTCCTTTTTACTAGCAGCCTGGCAAAAATAAAAAAGACATATTGCATCTATTCCTTATAGGGATATATGATTAGAATATTCTCCCATACTGCTGATAGAAATGTTAGCATCAGACTTTCTGGAAAATAATCTGACAGTAACCAGCCGTCCTTTTCCTGGGGACCTGGCCCATAGAAATAAAAGAATATATGTTCTGTGAACTTTATTGTAACATTGTTTATACTAGCAAAAATAAAACAAGTACAAAGAGAATGTGTTTATCAATAGGAAAATAGATACATGCCCCAAACAATGGAATATTATACAGTCTTTACAAAGACTGAATTAGAGGGGCGCCTGGGTGGCTCAGTCAGTTGAGCCACCGGCTTTGACTCAGGTCATGATCTCACGATTTGTGGGTTCGAGCCCTGCATCAGGCTCTGTGCTGACAGCTAGCTCAGAGCCTGGAGCCTGCTTCAGATTCTGTGTCTCCCTCTCTCTCTGACCCTCCCCTGCTCATGCTGTCTCTCTCTCTCTCTCTCAAAAATAAAAAAAAATTAAAAAATTAAAAAAAAAACCCAGACTGAATTAGAGACATACTGCTTGACTTGGATGAACTTCCATGAGATATTATAAAAAGCAAGATGGAGACAAGGGTGTTTAAATCTACTCTTATAAAATAATATATATTTATGGATATGTTTATTTTGTATGTGATTAAACATAAGGAAAAGACAGGATGACATCAATTAAGTCTTTCACATAAATGACCCTGGTGTGTGGTAGGAAAGCAGGGAAGGATGTAGTAGAGGAGACGGAGAATGAGAAGGGAAACAACCAAAAAGCTAAAGAAAAAATGCTGCATTAAAAAAAAGCATATATGTATTTTTGTAAAATTATAAGTGGGTGTTTTTGCAATTTTACATATGGTTGATTTTTACGTGCAGATGCTGTATTTTCCAGTTTGCCTACTTACTAAAATTTATTTGTAACTCCAAATCAATCAATAGAAACACACATTAAAGCAAGGTTATGATCAGTTGACAAGCATGTGATGACCAGAGGCTCACAGGAACCTAAGTCTGTATTTCATTGGAAGCAGTGATGCACTATTCACTAATTCAGTGTCTGCAGTGACCTTGGAGAATGTAACTACCGCATACAATGAGAACTGACTGTGTTTAGTACCCATTTTTTAAAAGATGAGGTAAGGGAGAAATTATCTTATGTTTTTCATGCTAAAATACTTGAGTATTATTAACAGCTATATTTATCTTATTCACGTTAAATCTTATTAAATCTGATTAGTTCTGAGAGTTTGCTGATTTCTTTGCTAATTTCTGAGTTTATTTATTTCATACAATGAGGTCACATTTTAGTCTCATCATTTCCAACAGCTACTTCTTGTATTTTTTAATGCTTTTATATATTGTCAATGCTTTTTGAACAACAGAACAAATGGTGAAAAATGAGGCTCCTTGTAATATTACTGAGTTAAAAAAAGAATGATTTTGGAGCACAGGTCACAAACTCAATGTCCGTGGAGCCAGCCTTGTCATTTTGCTCAATCAGGTGTCCCAGAAGCACCCCCTTGTGGAAACTTCATGACAGGCATTGCAATTTTCAGCGTTTGCAACTAATTCAGAATTTTTGAATAGTGTGTGAACCAGATTAATGGGAGGTCTGCCAGCTTATGGTCTCCTACTCTAGCATCTGCCACATGTTGACTTTTTTAAAAAGTTTTTTTTTTTCCACTATCTTACCAGGTGAATGTTAATAGCTGTTCTTTGTTCCACAGCAGCTTCTGGTATATTGTATCTACCATTTATTCAAGGTTAGTGGGAAGTCTAAATGTGCTTCAAATAAAAACAACAAATTATCTGGATGATACTGATAAGCTACACAGTAGAAACAAAAGCTTCTCGTAAGCTCCACCATTAGAAGCATGTCTGCCTGATTCACAACTCAATGGTAAAAAGAAAAAAAAATATTAATCACTTTAGAAAGAAAAAAATGTCTTTGGTAAAGATTTTGGATTACTTCGATTAAATGTTTAGTTTCAGTGAAATTTTCTAATGTTCTTAGCAAAAGAAAAACACATTAGATAGATAGGCAAATGAATTAAAGAATTTCAGAAGGGATATAAAACAACACCACCTAGAGGAATTTTCATCCTTTTTAATTAAGTCTGCTGAATTTCTGGAACTTCTTTTTCTTTGTCTTTAAACCGCTCTACTGGCTCATCTGCATATAGTTACATATTGTTGCTACAAGGCAATTACTGATTCTTCTAAGAATAGTCAGAAACATAAGGGCTTACAGGGGGCCAGGCACTGAGAAAGAAGCAGGACAAGTGAACCCTGACAGGTGTGCGTGCCCTTTCTGGACTTAGTTTCTACTCTGTGTCACCTACCTGTTGTCCCGTGGTAATGTGAGCAATGTGGCCAGATTTCCCAATCCCTGAAGAGAAGTCAGAAGTCCGAAGTCCAGATTTTTTACATAACATTTCCCAGTTTTTAAACTATGCAGGCAAGTGTAATAGGTCAGTGAACTGGATTTGACCCTCAGATTAGTAGTTTGCAACCCCTAGTCAAAGGATTAAAAGGTTAAGCAGGCAGAAATCAGAAGCATGTTGGTTATTAGAATATTTACTGACATTAGTGGCCCAGTGGTGCCCTGGACCATAATCTCTGTTCTTTATCTCCTTCTCCTCCCTTTGGAAATGTAAAGATATTTTGAATTTCAAATGTCTTTTGAAAATGCAGCTCTTTGCCAAGCATTCTTACATATAGTTTATCAAAAGAGCCAACACTCTCTTGATGTTTGTTCTATTATTTAATGTTTTAAAAACTCCATTATGAAACATCAAAAAGCTGACTCCCAAACTCAAAAAGATCACGTTTAACTCTGGGTCAAGAGTTAGTGGAGGTATAGAGGGAGGCATGGCCACTCTAGTAAGAAATATCTCCACCTTCTGGCTGATACATGAAGTGCAGCAGAAAACAGTATGGGGAGCCAGTTAGTGCCTAACTGCTTACAGAAAAAGTTAAGTTGGGTCGCCTTGGTGGCTCCGTCCATTGGGTGTCTGACTTTGGCTCGCTATGGGCGGGTTCGAGCCCAATGTTGGGCTCTGTGCTGACAGCTCAGAGCCTGGATCCTGTTTCAGGTTCTGTGTCTCCCTCTCTCTCTGTCTCTCCCCCACTCATGCTCTGTCTCTCTCTCAAAAATAAACATTAACAAAAAAAATTCTGATGACAGCCAGGAACATTCGAGTTGCTCTGACAACCTACTCTACAGGAGGCTTGTCAGTGTATTCTGAATGGGTATCCAGTTCTGGAGCAATCGTTGTTAGCGTTTCAGCGATAACATGCCCAATTTCCAAGCAGCTTGATTTATTTTTGTATGAAAAACATAGTGCACATGTAATTACTCTCTTTTTTGGTAACTGGATGTGATAGGAAGATATATCAATTGGGGTTTAAGAAGACACTTGGTGAAGGTGGAAGGATGAGGAAAGTATAGGGAATAAGTAAGACACTTTACAATTTAATGTTTATTTATCTTTGAGAGAGAGAGCATGCAGGGGAGGGGCAGAGAGAGAGGGAGAGAGAGAATCCCAAGTGCTTAACCTACTGAGCTACCCAGGCACCCCAAGACACTTTACAATTTGACCAGAGCAGCCCTGATCATGCAAATTATCTTGTAAATCTTTTAAGCATGGGTTTGATTAGTTCCCAACTCTGTTAAAAAGACAGAAGATTAAGGATAAAGGATACTCAAGTACTATTGCATGCTTGTAATCCTATAAACTTTTTTCAATGCAACATGGATTCTTCGGGACTATTTGGCAGGTTTTAGTTTTAAAATTATCTAGTTTGGGGCACCTGGGTGGCTCAGTCAGTTAAGCATCTGACTTTGGCTCAGGTCATGATGAAGTTTGTGAGTTCGGCCCGCGTCGGGATCTGTGCTAAAAGCTCGGAGCCTGTAAGCTGCTTCAGATTGTGTCTCCCTCACTCTCTGCCCCTCCCACACTTGTTCTCCCCCCACTCCCCCCTCTCTCATAAAATAAAATAAAATAATCTAGTTCAAATGAAATCCCAATAGTAAACACCTGGTAGGTAATTAAACTGTCATATTGGGTCCATATTCTGCTTAAAAAGTAAATCTGTTGCTAAGCCATATGGGAGGGTGATACAAACTTTTTTTTTAACCTTTATACTAAAGACTTGACATTCCTTCCATACTTCATGATAACAAGTAAACCATGGTTTTAAAAAAAAAATAACAGGGGTGCCTGGGTGGCTCAGTCGGTTGGGCATCCGACTTCAGCTCAGGTAATGATCTCATGGTTCGTGGGTTCGAGCCCCGCATCAGGCTCTGTGCTGACAGCTCAGAGCCTGGAGCCTGCTTCTGATTCTGTGTGTCCCTCTCTCTCTGTCCCTCCCCTGCTCATGATCTGTCTTTCTCTGTCTCTCAAAAATAAATAAATGTTAAAAAATTTTTAAAAAATAAAAAAATAACAGAGAATATACTTAACACTCCTTGATATATTATCATATACTCTTAATAAAAGAGCTTCTTTAGAACTACTATATTCATTATTTGAAGAGGAAAAACAACTTTTTGATGAGTAGCTTCCTGTGGTAGAAAGAACATTGGATTCAGGGACGAGAGCCCCACCTTCAAGCTTTAAGCTTCAAACTCCATCTTCTCACGTGCCAGCTCTGAGAAGCTTGGGTGAGTTCCAAATCTGACAACCTCGTTTTCCTCACCACTAAAATGAGAGGCTTGGATTTCATGATTTCTGGGGTTCAATCCCACTGCAACCACGTTTAATTGCACTAATTTTTATTCCAAAGAGTGTTTCCTAGATATTGTTAGGCTAATTGATGAAAACTGTAAAATAAGAAAATATGAATCATTTTTTTAGCAGAAGACACATAGGATATGAAATTGTGAAAACCCCTTTAAATACAGAATTATCTTATGAACCATCATATCCCCAGAAAAGTTAAAGTATGACAATCTTAGGAGGCATCCTATGCTTTACATATAATTTAAATTCCTCTTCAGAAGCCACAAAACATTCCAAACTTTTTAAAAGGTTTATTTATTTTATTGGGGGGGGGGCAGAGAGAGAATCCCAAACAGGCTCAGTCCAAGCTGTCAGTCAGGAGTTGAAGGCGGGGCTCAAACTCACCCACTGTGAGATCATAACCTGAGCCAAAAACAAGAGTTGACCACTTAACTGACTAAGCCACCCAGACATTCCAGAAGTTCCAATATTCTCAGATAATCTTTCTATATGCAAAATTTAAAATTAAATATGGGAAATACAGGCTTCAGCTATAGAATCATAGGCCATGGGAATAAAAGTCACATCCTATGGAATGCAGTCCGTGATACTGTAACAGTGTTGTATGGTGACACATGGTAGCCACACGTGTGATCAGAGCGTAACATACACACTGGTTGAATCACTCCATTGTACACCTCAAACTAATATAACATTATGTGTCAACTACAATTTAGTTTTCTCAGGCAAAGGTTTCTTTTTTTAATATGAGATCTTACAAAATACACCAACTAAGAAGCAAGAAAATGCAAAACAAGATCAGGATTAGGTGTAGCTGTGAGTAACAGCAACTTAAAGTAACTATGGTTTAAACAACATAGAAGTTTGTCTTTCACATGAAAGCCTATAATTAGCAGTCTAGACCCAGTAGAGTGGCTTTACTCTTTGATGTTCTTAGAGATCCAGGTTTTCTGTAATTTTTTTTCTCCCTAGCTTTAATGAGGTATACTTGACAAACAAAATTTTCTGTATTTAAAGTATACAACTCAATAACTGATACACTGTGAAACGACAAGCACAATCAAGTTAAATCATGCATCCATCATCGTACAGTTACTTTTTTGTGGACAGGGGCGGGGGGCAGTTAAGAACACTTGATACCTACTTTCTTAGAGAATTTCAAGTATATAATACATTATTATTAACTACACTGACTTTGTTGTACATTAGATCCTCAGAACTTATTCATTTTATAAGTGTTAAGTTTGTGCCCTTGAACCAACATCTCCCCATTTCCCCGACCTCACAGTCCCTGGTAACCACCATTCTGTTCTCTTTCTTCTACGAGTTTGACTTAAGAAAAAGTGGAATATATTGTCTTTGTCTTTGTCTGGCTTTATTTGGTTGTTTGGTTTTGTATTTATTTATTTGTTTGTTTATTTTTCCAAATTTTTATTTAAATTTTAGTTTAACATACAGTACAATATTGGCTTCAGGAGCAGAATTTACATACAGTGCAATGTTGATTTCAGGAGTATAATTTAGTGATTTCGCACTTACCTATAACACCCGGTGCTCAACACAAGTGTCCTCTTTAATACCCATCACCCATTTAGCCCACCCCCTGCCCACCTCCCCTTTATCAACCCTCAGTTTATTCTCTGTAGTTAGGAGTCTTTTATGATTTGCTTCCCTCTCTTTTCTCCCCTTTCCCCTATGTTCATCTGTTTTGTTTCTGAAATTCCACAGATGAGTGAAATCATATGGTATCTGTCTTTCTCTGACTGACTTATTTTGCTTAGCATTATAAGTAGTATACTCTTTAGTTCCATCTATGTCCTTGCAAATGGCAAGATTTCATTCTTTTTGAAGACTGAGTAATATTCCATCACATATATACCACATACTTATACTTCAATGTTTTAAAGAATTCAATTTAAAATTTAATATTTAAAAAATTTTTAAGTTAAACTAAATAGGAAAATGTTCAAATATGCAAACAGTTGCTGAACATAAATTCCTATCATCCATAGGCTACTAAAAGGATGACAAGTTCTGAGCACATTTGTTCTCTATATACTATTAGGTTTCTCATTTAGGTTGCTCAGTGAGTTGGTATTTGCATAATGTGGCGTATAATTTAGACTGCTGAATGACATGTCGATATTTTAACAAATTGTATTTATAAAATGGTGTTTATAGAGACAGCAGTTAATGTTAGCATTCAAATTCCAGTTAATCAGTATTGTATTTGATCTTACAGTCTGCTCGTGTTTAGCACTTAACATCCTTTTTCCTAAAAAAGAGAATGACTTCATCTTTTTCATTATAGATAGTTCAAAAGACATCCTTACAGTAAACATTTTTATATTGAACTTTCTGCTCTTTAGTTGGCATTAAATGTAGTATAATTATGACTCTTTCCCAGGGTTCAACATCTCTTGCCTTGGTTATATGATGGGATCACCTGAATGCTTTGTATCAATAATTGTCTGAAACTTGAGAAGTATCTTTAGTTACATTAAAACTTTACATTTCATTTTCAGATATTCTATTCTTTTAAATGATTAGGATAGTGGAGCACACCAAGACTCTAATGGTTTCAGTATAAGAACAACACTGCTGATAAGAATTTAAGTAAATTAGATTCAAGTAAACAATGTGAATTAGTGATATAAGTACCAGGCTATTCCAATCTAGCTCCTTTCCTTTGAGATGCTTAAACCCTTTATGACTATTTTATGTATTATATATAACATATTATAATTACATATATTTTTTCTATATTATATCTTATATGTTATTATTAGAGACTACATGTATGTATATGTATATGTATATGTATATTTATAGACAGAGGGAAAGAGAGAGACTTTTTAAGACTTACAATTTAGCCAGACAGATATAGTGATAAAACAATATTCAAATGAATTTTCTAATGACTATTAGACATCTTAATGATATGTAATCACCCAAATAGCGATACCTAATTTTATTTTGCTTCATATCACCTGTAGTGGTCTCAGTGGTGGTCCTTAAAAAGATCTGGCCATGTCCTAATCCCTGGAACCTGTGAATGTTCCTTGGGGTAAAAGCCTTGCAGATGTAATTCAGTTAAGGATTTTGAGATGGGAAGATTATCCCAGATTACCTGAGTGAGACTTAAATGCCATCACAACTGCCTTTGTAAGAGGAAGCAGAGGGAGACCTGATACACACAGAAGAGAAGGAAGCAATGTGACCACGGTGGCAGAGGCTGGAGTGATGTGGCCACAAGCCGAGGAACAGCTGCAGCCACCAGAAGCTAGAAAAGGCAGGGAACAGAGTCTCTCCCCTAGCGCCTCTGGAAGGGAGCACCACTCTGCTGATGCCGTGATTTTGGACTTCTCGCCTCCAGAACTGTAAGAGTTGGATTTCTGTTCTAAGCCAGTTTGTAATGATCTGTTATGACAGCTCTGGGAAACTAATACCTTACATAAGTTACACTGCTTTCAGATGTGTTTCTAGGACATCAACTGCCTTTAAATTTTCTAGTCTTCCATAGTTGCTTATATCTATATGTTTTAATGGTAGAAATTTAAAAGAGCATTGAAGAAAGGATTATTATATTCTGGATTCAACGATTATTTAATCCGTGACAACAAATTGTAATATTTCCGGATTTTATGGGGCGCCTGGGTGGCTCAGTTGGTTAAGCGTTTGACTTCTGCTCAGGTCATGATCTCATGGTTCATGAGTTCAAGCCCCGCATTGGGCTCTGTGCTGACAGCTCAGGGCCTGGAGCCTTCTTCAGATTCCGTGTCTCCCTCTCTCTCTGTCCCTGCCCTGCTCACACTCTTTCAGAAAATGAATAGACATTAAAATTTTTTTAATATTTCCAAATCTTATCAAATGAGGTTTCAATTATGCATTGTTCCTTCAGATCACATTGTTTAACTATGTAGAATGTGGTAGCTACTGAGACTTTTGTATCTACTTTAAAAAAAAGATGCCATATGTCATCCTATCATGGAAAGCTGATTTGGTGAAAATAACTAAAATTGGTGAGTAAACATCTGTAAATAACACAACCAATGATAATACAGTAAGAAATTATAAGACCAAAAGTGACAAGAAAAAAGTTCCCCAGGAGAGAAGGACAGAATCAAAGCCCAAGACATTAGGAGGAAGTTTTATTGGACAAAATGGACCAGAAGCAGAACAGCCTTCACAGAATTATAGCCAGTTTTCACGTCACCTGGTGTGGCACAGATATCTCAAGGCTTAAACTTGCTTTAATGTGATTCTTAATTGGTAGTAACCCAGGAACCTGGCAAAGGCAAATAAAACTCTTCTTTGAAGTAAAGTACCTCCATTATATCTACAAATAATTTTCAAATACAATGCCCAAACTGCAGCCGAAGAAAATCAGGAACCCCCAAAAATCAGACTCTGAGAAAGAGAAAGCAGAAACAGACCTGCAAACTCTTCAGGCTTTGAAGTTATCAGACGCAGGCTATGAAACAGCTGTGCAGGCTAAGTTTCAATAAATAAGAAACAAGTTTGGAAATATTTCTAGGAAACGAGAGGGTTAGTTAACTGGATCACAGATTGTTAAAGCAATCCAGATAAAATGTAAAGGATGTCGGGGCACCTGGGTGGCTCAGTCGGTTAAATATCTGACTCCTGGTTTCGGCTCAGGTCATGGTCTCAGAGTTCATGAGTTTGAGCCCTGTGTCGGGCTCTGCACTGATGGCTCAGAGCCTGCTTGGGATTCTCTCCTTCTCTCTCTTC
>CM053560.1:11639925-11704363 GCA_028646485.1 Cryptoprocta ferox
TCACTAAGTGTGGAGCCTTCTTGAGGTTCATTCTCTCTCTCTCTCTCTCTCTCTCACTCTCTCTCACTTTCTCTCCCTCCCTCCCTCCCCTCTGCCCCTATCTAGCTCATTCTCTCTCTCTCACTCTAAAATAAAAAAAAAGAGAGAGACTAGAAGGTAGTACTTGAAGAATGATGGTTGAGAATGTCATATAGGTGATTAAAAACAGCACGTTAGCCAGCTGTATATAGTGGTTACATTGGTTGTTTGCTTCATACTAATAGTTCTATTTATTGAAACTTTTGAGATAATTAGAACTTTACATGCAGTTGTAAGAAATAATACAGAGGGATCCGGTGTAACTTTGAATCCACTTTCCTCCAAGGAAATAACTTGCCAACTATATATGGTACAATATTACAGTCAGGATACTAGGCATGGATACAGTCAAGATGCTCAAAGACCATGTTTCCATCACCACAAGGATCCCAGCTTTGCTCTTTTATAACCACACCCACCTCCTTAAGCCCTGGCAACCACTAATCTCTTCTCCATTCCAATCACTTTATCACTCAAGAATGGTCTATAAATGAGATCCTAGAGGATGCAAACTTTTGGGATTGGCTTTTTTCACCCAGCAAAGTTCTCTGGCAATTCATCCAGGTTGTTGCATTGCTTTTCATGAGTGAATACCATTCCATGATATGGATGCCCGGTATCTTGTTTAACCGCTCACCCATAAAAGAACATCAGGGTTGTTTCTAGCTTAGGGCTATTATGAAGAAATTGCTGTAAATATTTGTGTACAGGTTTTTATGTGAATGTAAGTTTTCAGTTCTCTACAACACATGTCCGGGAGTGCAACTGCTGGCTCATAGTTCATTTTCCTTTAAGAAAATAACAAACTGTTTTCTACCAGTATTATGAGTGATCCAATTTCTCTGCATCCTTAACAGCATTTGGTGTTAACATTACTTTTTCATTTTAGCCATTAAGTTTCTAGAGACGTCTGATTGTAGATTTAATGTGCATTTCCCTAATGGCTAATGATGGTGACCATCTCATGTATATTTCCTGTCTGTACATCCTCTTTGGTAAAATGTCTGCTCATATCTTTGGTCATTTTCTAATTGGATTGTATTTGTTTGTTTTTGGGGTTTTATTC
Organism: Cryptoprocta ferox; assembly: GCA_028646485.1. Classification (NCBI taxonomy): domain Eukaryota; kingdom Metazoa; phylum Chordata; class Mammalia; order Carnivora; family Eupleridae; genus Cryptoprocta; species Cryptoprocta ferox. The sequence goes on from CM053560.1 coordinate 11,641,070, forward strand.
TTATTTTTACTGTTTTGAGTGTTCTTTATAGGAAAAAATATTTTGTCTGATATTATGGTTTGGAAATAAATTCTCCCAGTCCTTATCTTTTCATCTAGAATCTATCACTGAAGAAGTTTTTGTTTTTGATGAAGTCCTTTTTTATAAACTTTTTGACAAAATTCGAGTCCAAGAATTTTTTTCCTTTTTCTAGTTCCCAAAGGAATTTCTCATATGTTTTTTGGGGTTTTTTTTTTTTTTTTGCGGTTAAAAATTTCATAGTTTTACGTTTTACCTTTAAGGGCAAGATCCACTTTTAGTTAATTTTGTATAAGGTATAAAAATTAGATCAAGTTGTGTGTATATGTGTGCCTATGGATGTGCTAATGCTCCAACACCATTTGTTGAAAAGGCTCTCTGGCCTCCATTGAATTATTTTTCACCTTTGTAAAAGAAAGAATTCAGTGAACATGTTTATGTGGGTCTATTTTCTTTATACTCTCTGCATGTCCCTTCACCAATACCACACAATCTTGATTACTGTGGCTGTATGGAGTAGACTGAATGGCAGCCCCCAAAAAGATATCACATCCTAACCCCCAGAACCCATGAATATCCCCTTAAATGGCAAAAGAGTGATATTACCTTATATGACAAAAGGGGTGATTAAGTTAAGGGTCTTTATAGGAAGTTTCCAGTGAAACCATCTAGGCCTGAAGATTTCTTTCAGGGGAGGTTTTTAATTACAAATGCATAGGGTTAACAATCCGAGGGCTATTCAAATGGTCTATTTTATATTAGGTAAGTTGTGGTAGTGTGTGTTTTTCAAGAAATTGGTCTATTTCATCTCAGTGGTCAGATTTATGTGTACAGAGCTGTTCATAGTATTCCCTTCTCACCCTTTTGATGCCTGCATGGTCTGTAATGATATCCCATTTCATTCCTGATATTGATCATTTGTCTTTTTTTTCCTTTGTCAGTCTTTTTAGAGGTTTGTCAAGTTTATTGATCTTTTCAAAGAATCATCTCTTTTTTTAATTGACTTCCTCTATTTTTGTTTTCAATTTTATTGATTTCTGCTCTAACCTCTATCCCTTCCTCTTTCCAGTATACTGTGGACTTATTTTGTTCTTCTTTTACTGGGTCTTGAGGTGAAAGTTTAGGTGACCTGACAATTTTCCTCTTTTCTAACCAATGCATAACTATAAATTTTCCCTCCACTCTTCTGTAGCTGTGTCCTACAAATTGTAACATGCTATTAAAATTTGTATTTTAGTGCTCGCTTCGGCAGCACATATACTAAAATTTGTATTTTAATTTTCATTCAGCTCATTTTTATCGTTGTTAAAATAATGTATTTTTATTGTTCTTCAGTTCAATTTTTCTTAATTTCCCTTGAGACTTCCTCTTTAGTACATGGGCTATATATACATGTGTTGTCTAGTCTCCATTTGCTAGAGACATACCTGTTCTCTTTTTGCTACAGATTTCTAGTTTGAGTCTATTGTGATTGCAGAACATACTCTGTATGATGTCTATTCTTTTATTTATTTATTTTAAATGTTTGTTTATTTTTGAGAGAGAGAATGCACGAGTGGGGGAGGAGCAGAGAGAGAAGAAGGTAGAGAATCGAAGCAGGCTCTGTGCTGTTCGGCTGCCAGCACAGAGCCCATCACAGGGCTCAAACCCACAAAATGTGAGATCATGACCTGAGCCAAAGTTGGATCCTTAACCACCTCAGCCACCCAGGTGCCCTGATTTCTATTCTTTTAAATTTATTGAGGTTTGTTTTAGGGCCCAGGATATGTTCTACCTATATTTTGTGGGCACTTGAAAAGAAAGTTTATTGTGCTTTGTTGGATGGAATTCTATAAATGTCAATTGGATCCTGTGGTTGATGGTGTTGTTGAAGTTCTTCGACAGCTTTGCTGATTTTCTTTCCAGTTGCTCTATCAGTTTTGAGAGTGGTGTTGAAGTTTCCAGCTGTAGTTGTGGAGCTGTTTATTTTTCCTTTCAGTTCTATCCACACATTCTGAAGCTCTGTTGTTTGGATCATATACATTTAGGATTACTATGTCTTCTTGATGCATTGACCCTTTTATTATTAAATCAAGTCCCTCTCTGTGTCTGGAAATTTTCTTTATTCTTTATTCTGAGTCTACGTTTTCTAATCTGTAGCCCTCCAGCTTTCTTGTGATTGTCTGCATGATAATTTTTTTCTATCCTTTTACTCTGCCTACATTGTTATATTTAAAGGGAGTTTCTTGTAAATGACATATGCTTGAACTGTTTTCAACCCATCCTGCCAATCCCTGTCTTTTAATTGGTGTATTTAGACCATTTAGACCATTTATGCTTTATAATTATTGGTGTGTTTGGGCTTAAGTCAGTTATTTCATTTTTTTGTGCTTAGTTGTTTTCTTTTTCCCACTATTCTGTGGGGTTACTTAAGTAGTTTTTAGAATTCCATTTTGATTTATCTGTAGTGTTTTAAGTGTGTTTCTTTGTATTGCTCTTTTGTGTCTGCTCTGTGTGTGTGTTTTGCGTGTTGTGTATGTATACGTACAAGAGTGTGTGTACATGTATATAGAGACATACACAAGTATATATATATACACACATAAATAAATTATATATGTATGTAGTCTTATCATAGTTGACCAATGTCATCATTTTACCAGTTCAGGCAAAGTGTAGAAAGTTTACCTACATCCCTTTACCCTGTTGGATATATTTATCTTAGGTATTTCTTCTTTATACATTTATATACACATCAGACAGCATTATAATCTTTTCTTCAACCATCAAATGTAGTTTAGAAAACTCAGTATGAGAACAGAGGCTGCTTGTATTTATCCATATTTTTGCTCACCATGTTCTTTTTTTCTGATGTTCCAAGATTTCTTCTTTTATTGTTTCCTTTCTGCTTAGAGAATTTCATTTAGTCATTTTCTCAAGGTAATTTTCCACCAACAGATTGCCTCAGTTTTCCTTCATCTGGGACTGTTTTGATTTCCCCTCCATTCATGAGGAATATTTCCCCTGGGTGTAGTATTCTGGGTTAACAATTCTTTCAGTGCATAAAAAATGTTTATGCCATTTCCTTCTGGCCTCGTTAGTTTCTGATGAGACATTTGCTGTCATTCAAATTGTTTCCCCCTATAGTTAAGGTGTTTCTCCCTGCCTTCAAGATTTTTTGTCTTTAGTTTTCAGAAGCTTGACTATAATGTAAATGGTGTTATGTCTCTAGGTTTATCGTGTTTGGAGTAGACTCAGTTTCCTGAATCTGTAGGTTTATGGATTTTGCCATTTTGGGGGAGTTTTCAGCCATTATTTCCTTGAGTACTTTTTCAGCCCAGTCTTCTTTCTACCTTTCTTTTGAGTCTCCAATAACATGAATGTTAGATCTTCATGATAGACCCACAGGTCTCTGAGGCTCTGCTCGTTTGTTTGTTTTTTTTCCCCAGCCTATTTTCCCTGTTGCTCAGATTGAGTAATTTCTATTGTCCTGTCTTCAAGGTCACCGATTCTTTCCTCTGTCTCCTAGATGCTGTTACTGGGCTCATCCATTGAGTTTTTTATTTTAGTTTTTCATTATATTATTTTTTTCTAAAAATTTCTGATTGGTTCTTCTTCTGTTTCTTTGCTGAGACTTTCTATTTTTTCACTTGTTTCAAGTGTATTCATAATTGCTAGTTAAACATTTTTATGATCATTGCTTCATAATGTCTGTCAGGTAATTCTAACATCTCTGTCATCTCAGTGTTGGCATCTATTGAATGTGTTTTTTCATTCAGTTTGGGCTCTGCCTGGTTCTTGATAGGACAATGATTTTTTAATGGAATCAGGATGTTTTAGATAATATGTTGTGAGACTCTGGGTCTTACTTAAACCCTGTCTAGCTTTTTCTGACTCCACTTCAGCCATGGAAGGGAGTGCTGCCTAATTACTGCCAGGTGGGGGTGAAAGTGCTGGTTCCCACTTGGCCTTTTCTGACCTCCAAGCTGGGATGCTCCTCATGACTGCTGGGAGAGAATGGGAGCTCCAGTCCCCACTGACACTTCCCTATTTGGGAAAGAGAAGAGTACTTGAAATCTACTCCTTCCCCTCTCTACTCACTGGAACTGCTTTAATTCAAGAATTTGTCATTTCTTGCCTAACTTGGGACAGTTAATTGATAAATGAACCCTCTGCTCTGATGTCATTTCTCTTCAATCCTTCCTCCACAATGCTTCTGGAGTGATCTTGAAAAAGCATAAACTCCAGTTATCATATTCCCCTACTTAAAATCCTTTCATGGGGCACCTGGGTGGCTCAGGCGGTTAAGTGTCTGACTCTTGATCTCGGCTCAGGTCATGATCTCACGGGTCATGAGTTCAAGCCTCACGTCAGGCTCCCCCTGATGGCTGGAGACTGCTTGGAATTCTGTCTCTCCCTCTCTCTGCCCCTCCCCTTTTCTCTCTCTCTCTCTCTAAGTAAATAAATAAACTTAAAAAATAATATCCTTTCATGAATGCCTGTACCCTCCAGAATAAAATCCAAAACGAAGAGAGGCCTTCAGGATTTGGTCCCCACCAAATTGCAGCACCATCTCACTCCACTATAGACCCCTGCAGTCCAGCCACATTAAACTACTTGTCCCTGACAGAACTGAAGGAAAAAGAGGACAAAAAAAAAAATACCACAATCACTTTCTCCTCCTGTCTCTTCCCCCCTCAACAATCTCCTGCCATTCCTCCTACTGACTGAACCCAACCGGAAACAACAAGCCGCAGGGCAAGAGAGTCTGGGTGAAACCCTTCATGGGGATCAGTACCCAAGCCACAGACCCAGGGAAGGCAGTCAGGTGAAGAATAACTAGCATATTTGGCTTCAAGCCAAGGTAAGGCCTAGAGTGGCTATAAACCAAAGATCTGATCTTGCCAAATGCCATTCTTATCCCCTATGATCATGAAATTTTCTGACAAGAGTTCACCAGTGTGTGAATACCAGCATCCTACGTCTTAATTCAAATAATATTAAATGCATTTTACGAAATTCCATTTTTATTTTATGGTTGGAGCCATGGATAGAGAGCTTTGCTCTCTGTGGTTTCAAAATTCTTCATAGCTCAAAAAGAAATTAGATAATTATACCCAAGATCAGACTCTGGTTGGCAGTATAATACAGATGGTTAAATATGTCCTATTGTCCCTGACCAAAACATCTTTTAATCCCATTTACAATAGCCATTTCTTAGGATGTGAAGTGTTTTCATGATTTTCAGGGGGGAAGAAAAGTTTTTTTTCAGCAGAATGGCTTAAATCTATCGAATAGGTTTTAAACAAATCATTATCCTTGCCATTCTGTATAATTATATGCTTCACAATAGCTGCTAGAATCTATAAGTAGAGGAACTTGTACTATATGCTTTGGATACCATTAAGTAAATATAAAAAAATATATATTTAAAAAATAAACTTTTAATATTTAGAAAGAGAATATGGAGTATTTACATTCTCAATAAATTTGAAAGCCAGATTTTTAGACTGGATTCACACAGGTGTGACTGAGTAGCCTCCACCTGTGGCATGCTTCTTCCCTCCAGGGCCTCTCCAGTGCCATAGCGTGGGGTGCCATGAGAAGCTGCTCTATGTTCAACCATGCATACCCCGGAAGTGCAGGGGAAGTAACACTCCATGGGGCAAACTTTTGACTAGGGACATGAGAACTATGATAAGTGCTGCCCATTTCATCCCCCAGATTAGTGGTTCTGTGGAACCAAAGAATCTTCGTCCGTGGCAGTGGTGATGTTTGGGGAACACCTCCCTGTATCGGTGTCTCCTCCTCCTTGGCTTTGTTCCACTCTTCCTTGCTTTTCTTCACATTCCCCCCCAAAATACTGATTTTCAAGTCTTTGTCTCAGGCTCTGCTTTCTGAGGCACCTTAGCTAGGACACCTCAGCTTCAACTATGCTTCGGTTCTCTCCTTTCCCACACTAATTCGGCAAGCCTGTGTTCTTTGCCTTAATCAGTCCTGCGCAGAGCCTGAGAAAGGAACACTGGCCTTTAACTGCCTCTTGGAGAAAACACAGTGTTCCCATAGTCACTAATACAAAGAAGGTTCTGCCCTCATTTTTTATCATCCTCTCCCCCTTCTTTTTTCCCCTCCTTTGATCCAACTTCAGATAGAAAGAAGTAAAAGTTAAGTTTAATGAAACAAAATTTTTCAAGGCCATTTTTGTAAAATAAAAAAAAAAACAAACCAAACACAGAACTTCGGTATTATAAAATATCTATACAGTTCCTGTAAGGTTGATTTAAAAAGACCTGATCTATATTTCCCAAATCAAATTTTGGAACCAGAGTCAGATATTTAAATCTAGACTGTGCTCAAAAATCCACTTCATCCAGTCCTTGTTATCTACTTAAGAAGTTCTATAAGAGATAAGGAACCTATCGGAAGAAAGTTTAATTTTTTAAATGTTTGTTTAGTTTTGAGAGACAGAGAGACAGAGCATGAGCAGGGGCGGGGCAGAGAGAGAAGGAGACACAGAATCTGAAGCAGGCTCCAGGCTCTGAGCTGTCAGCACAGAGCCCTACTTGGGGCTCGAACTCACAAACCGCGAGATCGTGACCTGAGCTGGAGTTGGCCGCTTCACTGACTAAGCCAGACGCCCCAGAAGGTTTTTTAAAAATGTAAAATGATTTAAATTCCATCTATTCCACCAGTGGAAAGTGTGCTGCTACATCTCTTTGCGATTAGAATAAACTACCCAAGCAAACCTATGCTCTAGTGACTATTGCTATGTAACAAAATGACCTCAAAACTCAGTGGTTTAAAGTAGCCATTTTATTTCGCTCTCGATGTTACATGTCAGGAATTGAGGAAGGGTTTGGCTGGGTGGTTCTCATGTGAAGGCTGTCATGCTTTCGCTGTCAGATGGTTGTGCTGCTGTCATCCAAGACCTCAACGGGGCCATGGTTGTCTAAGATGAAGCATTCGCAAGGCCAGCAGCAGGTGACACTGCCTGTCAACTGGGATCTTAGCCAAGACTGTCCACCAGAGCAGCGACATTCAACCTAGTAGGAGAGGGGAGCTTCTCACCTGATGGCCCAGAAAGCAGTCTGAGAAAACCAGGCAGAAAGCATTCCAGAAAACCATCGCTTAGCCTCCCACGTCACACAGCGTCACTTCTGCTTCATTTTATTGATTACCAACATGTTGCAGAGACCAGCCCAGGTTTTAAAAGAGGAGACAGAGACTCCTTTTCTAGTGGAGAAAAATGTCAAAGAACTTGAGTGCAAGTTTTTAAACTATGTTAGTTGATGTTTACTCATGGAGTTTTAAGGCAAGAGATTGCATTTATGACCAATCATACAAGGTAAGTGTCAGAGGCTAAGGTAGGGTAGAGATGAAAGGACTGGCTTCTCTCTCTTCTTAATAGACCTCAAAACCGCAAAAGACCTGGGATGGTTTGGGAGATAACTGGACTCCCAACAGAATGTTCTTCTTTGCTCTCTCTGATGCAGACATATTTGCCCACACTGGGGTTTGGGGTAGGGAGGCAGGGAACACTTGAGTACAGGCAGCCCTATACCACATCCTTCTAGCTGTGATGTTCAGGAGGTAAGAACATTTCTCACCTGGTGATAGTCTGAAAAATCCAGGCAACATTTTAATTGCCCTGGCTTCTCTCAAGTACTAACCTAACCACTGTGGTCAAGGGGTAATGTAATTTTGCATCACTTAAGTATAACCACATAATTTTCAAATACAAAGTGAGAAAGAATATTAGGAATGACAAAAACTAAGCCAGAAACATTTAATTTCTGATTTAAATATAGTTAAATAAATGTCATGCTTTCATATTGATACCATTGTTCTTGGCCACCTATACTTCCTTTTGGCTGTCGAAAGATGAAAAAACAAACTGGGAATAATGAAATGGGTGGATGCATTTTTACATTCAGAATATACTTACATCATTTCTTCTGTGCCCAATAACCTGAAAAAATTATCTACCACAAAAAACTCCCTAAAAATAAAAAGCCCTTGTGATCTGGTCACCAAAGATATTAACATGACTCAGTCCCTTTGGGGATGAATAAAGTGCCAGACATTTAAAATTTAAAAAAAAGAAAAAAAATCCAGATTTGACATGACCTAAAAGGGATCTGGTCTACTCAGATGAGAGCAGGGAGAATGCACATGAGGGGTTTATCCTGAAATCCTTTTCAAAACTCAAGCCGATTTAAATTTGAAAAAAGAGAATCTCTTTTTCTATTGCAAATCTTTTGTATTAGACAGAAATCAGAATTCTTAAGAAAGATCTGAGAAAGAACAAAGTGAAGGTTGTATTCAAAACCTTATTCTGGGGGGTGTCTGGGTGGTTCAGTAGCTTAAGCATCCAATTTCGGCTCGAGTCATAATCTTGCATTTTGTGGGTTCAGCCCCGCATTGGGCTCTCTGCTGTCCACTTCAGATCCTCTGTCCCCCTCTCTCTCTCTGCCACTCCCCTGCTCAACCATGCACTCTCTTTCTCTCTCTCAAAAATATATAAACATTAAAAAAAAAAAACTTCTCATTCTGTAGAAAAGCTTTAGCAAAGATTATCAAAGTCAGATACATTAAGTACATATCAACTCTCAACATAGAACTCAGCAGGCCTCAACATAAGCATAACCGTAGGTAAATTTTTGTTTTCTCATTTCTAGTTAAAATCTTATATAATGGATAAGTCAAGATTTGTCTCTTTTTACATTTAAAGACTTACTGCATACAAGAGCTGACTTTAGCACTAGTCTGGGTCCTCCAAAAAGCACACACCAAGAGCAGATTAACATGTGAGGATTTTATTAGAGGAAACACCTGTTTGAAAGGAACTAGAGAGCCCGAATGGCTGGGAGAGGCATGCGTTTAATCCTGAGGGAAGTAAGAGGGAAAGAAGGTCAGGTGGAAGCATCCTGGAATATAGTGCGCACTCTAAGGAAGGTTTGGCAAAGCTGGTAAGAGAGACCTTGAGCCCAAGTCAGCCTATAGGAGAGATGTCTCCCAGGTACAACTGCCTGTGTATCCTGCTGCATCCAGTCACTGGTGGGGAGCACCCTGTGGGAGGTATGCTGTACCTAAGCACAGTGATAAATTTCAGAGTGCAGCAGCTGGGGTCTTGGGTGAATTTTATTCCTTGTAAAAAGAGGTCTGCAAGGCATGTTCTCATGACTGCCGCATTTGCCATCACTGGAATAATGTACAGCACTAGAGCTATTCAAACACCTAGCAAGCAGCAGAAAGGGGCTGTGAATTTGTGCCCAGAGCCCTGTGGGAAATGTACAACACTAAGAAAGCATGTGTACCCTGAAACCTCCCACGGTTAATTCCAATACCCATCTCCTCTTTCTCTTTATTGCTATAAGTACTTCCTTTGGCCATTCCTCAGGAATCCTTGCTTTTACCTCTGGGTGCATAGGCTGTCAGGCATGAGGACTTGGGGGACAAAGTGGGAGACTTTTTGCAGCATACAGACTGAAAGAAGTCTCTGGGTTCTCCATTGCCTTGCAAACGAATATAAATTCATTAATGAATTATCGTTAATATAAATGATGTTAATGCTGCTACTTTCTGCTAGTGCTTGGGAGTGTTTTTCACAGGGCTCTGAGCAATTGAGTATCAACAGTTTCTGGAGTCACCTTTTATAACTTAGTTGGAGAATTTTAGGTACAACAAATCCTAGGGTGATGACCAAGGAAACAGAGAGCAGAATCAAATCCAGGGGATATAAAAGAGAAGTAAGTTAGCAGGCCCTGATGATGGACTCGGTGCAAAGGTGAAAAAAAAAGTGAAAATGACTCAAATTTTGATGTGAAGTATTAGGAAATGGCTCTGGGCTAATGTGTTGCAGATAGCTCATTTCAAATCTTCATTACCTACCTGTGCATCTCAACCAACTAAAGCACGTTTTGACACCAGTCTCGAATAAAGGGTGACAGAGGGGACTTATTTGTCAAATGTGGTAGAGAAAAAGGAGAGGATACATGGACATCAGCCCCCCCCACCCTCTGCCCAACCTGATGTGCTTTTCCCCCAGATCCAAAACAATCTCAGGAACTGGGTCTTCTAAGACAGATGTGCATGCTGAGAGACAGGAAGTTAATGGCCCATTTCAGACCATGATTTAGTTCATTCTAGACCTCTATTTTCAGGTGCCTGGCTTGTTCTTACCTGGGAAGTTGGCTTGGCTACAAAAGAGTCCACTCAAGGAACACGCTGTATACCGCAGCATCTGCCACCTGACTAGAGACACCAGTTTTATCGTGTTCGGTTCCACAGGTCCCCTCCCACTAACACCTGCCATCGTGGCAAGGCCTGGTTTTCACTGGTGCCCTCAGAAGGGAGAGGAGCTTTCTTTCAATAGCTCAAGTTCTTTCTCTTGACCTAGAGTGGGGAAAACTACAAATAGTAGAAATAAAAACATTGGCTGACTAGGTCGTACTTAACTTGGACAAAAGCACCACCAGTTATAAAATGGAGCATGTTTTAGGAGGGAGGTGAGAGTGAAAGCAGTGAGACCAGCTGATATGAATACATGAATATATATATATATATATATATATATAGCAAATGAATATAGTGATGTCTCACTGCATCCAAAGTGGACAAAATTGCTGTCATGCCCTGATGCTTGAAAGTATTGCATTTTACGTTTTAGAGAAAACTGCCTTGTTTTTATCATTTTCTACTTTTGTTTGCAAATCAAAGTCAGCAGCTGTTCTTTGTATTTGACTGGGGGAGGGGTGGAAGGGAGGGAAGGTCCCAACTTCTGATTTTAAAACAGAAAATCCCACATCCTGGGAAAACCCTCAGCCCAGGTCATGCTGTCAGGGCCTCTTTCTGAATATAGACGGGTGGTAGGTGAACTGCACTGCAGGCTCCAGATGAGATTCTTGGTGACGTTAAGCACCTGAACCTGCCATAATGGTGCCCACTAGACACACGTGGTTACTTACTGAGCACTTGAAATGTGGCTTGTGCGGGAATGAGGAACTGAATTCTAAACTTAATTTTAATTAAATTTTGCGTTTCAAAATTGATGCTTGTTTTTGGAAAATCGTTTTTGAAATAACTTGAGCACGTGAATCTACTTTTTCAGTTGTAAATTTAATAAACTCAATACAGATTAGGTGTTTGCAATGAAAATTTAGCTTCCAAGTAGGAACTTACACCACGAGTTAAACACACCTCGCCTCTTGAACTTAGTTCGGAAAAAAGGAAGGTAAAATGTCATTAATTTTACATAAATATTTTGAAGACACTGCACTCAATAAAACACATTAAAGCAAATTTCAGTAGTTTCTTTGTGCTTTTTTCAAAGAGTGGCTGCTGTAAAATTTTACATTACACGTGGCTCATTTTATTTCTAGTGGACAGAAATGACCTAGTCGGCCTGGCAAGTGGGAAAAGCCCCCCAAACGGCGGCTCTCACTTTCATGAGCATGAGAATTTGGAATGAGAATCTGATTCCTTTGTGAAGATTAGCAGTGCTTAACATCTAACGTTGAGAATTAGTGATCCCGATCACACAGTATTGGATCCGTGTCTGGTTTTGAAAGCCCTTCCAAGATTTTTTTCTTTTCTTTTTTGCAACATGGAGGACTAAAAAAGAACAGTTCTGATGAAGAATCAAGGAATGGCGGGAGCAGCCGGGATGTAAGATGAGGTTTTAGACTTGTCACTTCGGGTCTGGCGCCAGCCGTCCCGTTTCTTCGCCACACCAGTGCGTGCCCCGCGGCGGGTCCCAACACCCGCGGCTGACCTTGCCGTGCAAACCTGCGGCCTTTCCCGGAAGCTTTTCAATGTCTCCCCAAAGGAGAAACGCCTCAAGTTTCTTCCCCGCGCTCCGGGAGCCCAGATCAGCCCCAGGGAGGCCGGGAGAGGACACTCGCGGAGGGGGACGCGCCGCGACGGAGCCCCCTGGGGACGCGGCCCGGCACCTGCCTGCAGGCCAGGCAGGAACAGCAGCCGTCTGACCGCGAGCCACAGCGAAGGCAGCCACACCGGGAGCCCGAGACGCCAGGCGCGCGACGGGCGCGCAGCGGGCAGGCGCGCCGAGGCCGGAGGCGAGTTCCACGCCCCTTTCGAATCCCCGAGCGGGGCTGATGACGAACACAGGGCGCGACGGCGCACACAACGCCCCGCGCTCGCACGACGGTGCGTGCAGGGAGCGCGAGGGAGCCCCGGGCCGTCACCGGCGCGACCAGCGTTCCGCCTCCTCCGCTCCCTGCGCTCCCGCCACCTCGGCAACTCGGCGCCCGCCTCCCGCCTCCGTCCGAGGCCTCCGCCGCAGCGAGGCTCCCGGCCTCGCTCCTGTCTCTTTAAATGGTGGAGCCAACGGGCCGCCCCTGCAGCTGCTGCCTGGGTGGCCCCGCGCGCCGCTATTGAGGGGCGAACCAAGATGGCGGCGGCTTTGGCTCTGTGAGGAAGACGGAAGAGGCGGTGGCAGCGGCGGAGCGAAAGGGACTTCCAGGAGCCAGGAGGGCTCGTGCGCCTGGGGGCTCTCGTAGTCTCCCGCGCAGTCGTAGCAGCTGCAGCAGCAGCAGGCGCCCCTCGGCTGGGGACATTTGAAGCAGGGGAGCGGAGCGGAGCCACTGGCTGCGGTGGCAGGGCCGGGTACAAGGAAGGAAAACATGGCGGCGGCGGCCTGAGGAGGCGGCGGCGGCGCGGGAAGCGGCTTCGCGGAGATCATGGCGGGGGCGGGAGCAGCGCAGTGACCGGCGCCCCGCGTTCCTACCGCATCGGGGCGGGAGGCCGCGAAGCGCTGCGCGCCCCTGTCGGGGCGGCCGGGCTCGCCGGGCCTGGACAATAGTGCCGAGGGGTCGGAGGCGAGGAGAGGCCGGGGCCCAGAGCTCGGGCCCGGGAGCGGGCCATGCGGGCGGCCCCGCGGCCCCGCAGCGGCCAGCGGCGGCAGTGAGGCCCGGGAGTCCTCCGCTCGCGGGCGTCCTCCGGCCTTGGCTCCCGCCTGTCCCGGCCCCCCTTCCTGGGCGACTCCAGCGGGGCCTCTGCCCCGGCCCCCGGGCGGCACGATGACCGACACCCGGCGGCGGGTGAAGGTTTACACGCTCAACGAGGACCGGCAGTGGGACGACCGGGGCACCGGGCATGTGTCGTCGGGCTACGTGGAGCGGCTGAAGGGCATGTCCCTGCTTGTCAGGGCCGAGAGCGATGGTGAGTGAAGCCCCTTGCGGCGGGGCCCTTGCCTCCCCCCGCCCGGCCCCGGGCCGCCTCCCCGCTTGGCTGGGGCTCGGCTCGCGGCGCTCTGCGCGGAGGGGGCGCCTGGGGCCGGGGGCGCCTGCCGCCCTCGGGGAGGACGGGCCGCCAGCACCCCGGTCCTCCCGGCGCGTAGCTGCACGGAGAGCGCTCGAAATGTCCTTTCCGCCCCAGCGCTTGGTGGCCCTTGCGGGGACGCGGGGGAGCCCAGCCCGTTCGAACTGGGCCGCCTGGGCGTGTGGAGAGGTCGGGGGCCGAAGATCGGGAGCCGGGACTGTTCCTTTGCGCTAGAGTGACCTTGAGAAAGGCACTGATTAATCCGATCTTCTGCCTTGGTTCACTCATCTGTAAAGCAGGCGTGAAACTTTCCCTCGGAGCGAAGAAAGTTCTTAGGTGTTTCACTCTTTGCAGAACGTTTTGCTCTGCCCTCCCCCTCCCCACCCTCCCCCTTAAAAAAAAAAACACACTATTTTTCTGCTACATTTTTTTGATCGTGTTGCAGGTTGGCAACACTGGTTGCCTAATCTGGCGACGGCAGAGAAAATGCTGCTTTGCCGTGAGAAGATCGATTTGTGTTCCTCAGGGTTGTCTTTTCCACGGATAATACCGATTTTTGTGTGTACTTTGTGTAAACCTCTTGCAAGCGTGTAATCGTTTTATATGAGCTTTTTTTTTTTGATTGCTTAAATGTATATTCATAATTTGGTCGGTTCAATTAACAGGTGGGGAGAAATTGGCCGATAACTTTAAAACCTTTAGAATCTGCCTTAGTGCCTGCGCTTCACACATATTTTGAGGCAGCCCTCAAGGTTCAAAGACCAAGTGTTTCCCATTTTTTAAGACTTGCTTTCTTTAGGGATTGCCACTTCCCTCTGTGGCATACCTTGAGTTTCGCTTAAAATGTTCACATCAGGTGAAAGTACTTTTCCGATTGTTTCTTCCGAATTTGAAAACTTGTCTTGTTACATTAGTCTGTAATTTCACTCTAGCGCTTTCAGTTTATTAGGATTGTAGTTCTGTATCAGACTTACTACAAACTCGTTTCAAGGAATTTTACTTGGACTTTCAACCCAGAACTCCCAATTCCATGATAAACAAGCAAGACTCACCCTTCTGTGATTGAACACTCGAGGGACATCGAATTTCAATTTGATTTGAAAAATTGTAATTTGCAGTAACGTCCACAGGTTTTTATTTTTTTATTTTTTTATTTTTTAATGTTTGTTTATTTCTGAGAGACAGACAGACAGAGCATGAGCAGGGGAGGGGCAGAGAGAGAGGGAGACACAGAATCCGAAGCAGGCTCCAGGCTCTGAGCTGTCAGCACAGAGCCCGAAGCGGGGCTCGAACCCATGGACGGTGAGATCATGACCTGAGCTGAAGTCCCATGCTTAACCGACTGAGCCACCCAGGCGCCCCCACAGGTTATCTTTATAAGGCTGCCCAAAATAACTTAATTGGAGAGATTATTTCCTTTGGGAGGCATTTTAAATGATTTTGAATACATTGGGTATATTTTTCTGGGGTCTATTATTTGCCTCTTAAAAATACAAGTTTGAATGTGTTAGTGTGCTTTTGTGTGTGACTATCACATAGTCACTACTCTAACATCTCCTCCTTTGGATTAGAAAACTTACATAATGAGTTGAAAGTATGGGCTTTGTAGGTTCCGTTAACTTCCAAGTGAAAGTGTGGGTAGATTTGAGGTCAATTCTTTGAAATCTCATAACTTAAAATCACATGTATAATCTTCACATCATGTATTTAATTGGACTCGTTTTACAGAGTTTTTTTGTTTAAAGTATTAAGTGTTATGGCTTAACGTCCTACTATCCTAGGGAGTCCGACTTTTCTAACGTACTAATGCAGGGATCTGGTTGTTTTCCATTTTTATTTTTACCTCTTTAGAAATAGCCCCTGAACTCCCTTCCTCTTTTTGGAAAGTTTGGAACTCTGCAATAAAACAGGTTGAATGGCAAAAACAAAATGGTTTTAATTTTTATCTATTAATTTTATTTATTTTTATTTATGGATAGAGAAAGAGCTGAAATAAATATAACTGATGTGCCTTTGTTAAGATGTAAGGAAAACTAAATCCAAAGAGTGGGCTTAGAAAATTCCAGCACAGTTATGAAATAATGTCATAAGTAATCTCTAGTTTGGGGGCGCCTGGGTGGCTCAGTCGGTTAAACGGTCGACTTTGGCTCAGGTCATGACCTCTCAGTCAGTGAGTTCGAGTCCCGCATTGGGCTCTGTGCTGACAGCTCAGAGCCTGGAGCCTGCTTCGGATTCTGTGTCTCCCTCTTTCTGCCCCTCCCCTGCTTACACTCTGTCTCTGTCTCTGTCTCTCTCTCTCTCTCTCTCAAAAATAAACATTAAAAAATTTTTTGAAAAGTCAAAAATTATTGAGTACCTACTGTGTGCCAGAGACTATTTACTTGTATCATCTGGTATAGGTACTATTATTAGCCATATTTTGCAGATGGGGAAACTGAGGCTCAGCCAACTAGCCTATGGCTTGAGACTGTTTCTATTTAATTATCATTAACTGTTTATAATGTGTTTAAACTCCCATTATTGCTGTCTACTTGCATTTGCTGCTTTATACTTAACAGACTCAAAGTTTATTTCAAAGAACATACAAATAATTTTTAGCCTAAAGATATTTACAATTATAGTTTATCTCCAAGCCACATGGAAGTTTTTATATGGACTGCTAGTTTGGGTCGTCCATTATTGTGTGCCTCTCCCATTCTCCATGGTAGGATAATTGAGAATTTCTGTATTTTTTGTGGTGAACAAAATGCAGAGTATTTCTGATTTTCCATCAAATGAGCCCTTTATCTTGTTAGAGGTCTTTATACCCTACACTGAAAATTAGGAAAGCCGTTTCCGAACGGAAGTACTCGTGGCCTCCCTGTTGACAGGACACCTCTTTCTGAGTAAGTGTGCCTTTCCGCTCTGAACTGAGTGGCTTGGCACATCTGTAGCCCACCTTGCCTTGGAGGAGAGGGGTGTCCTGCAAGCTCTTGAGCCCAGTTTTTAGGTTGCATCCTTATTCAGTAGGTTCCTACTGGGTAAATACATTGTGTGAACATAACCCTTTCTTTAGCGAAGATAGATTACCTCATTTCTCAAGTACCTGCAAAATTCCATCTAACGATAAAAATTACTTGGTATTGTTTTTTTTTTTTTAATCTTCTTTCAGCTTAGGCTGTACCTGTTAAGTTGCTTGAAGTGAAGGCTAATAATGTCATCCCTTACGTTGCCCTCTCAGTTTATTGTTTCAGATCATTCTAACGTCTTCATTATGGCTTTTACCACTTCCATCTTCCAATTTTAGAATTGATAAAAGAATTTGGAATTTCTCCACACAGTGAAGGATGTCTTTTTTTACATACGATCATAGCCATGCTCTTTATTCTGGATTACTTGCCAAAATCAAGAATAGTGTTCTTATTTTTGGTTTTTACCTTAAGTTATATTAAGTAATTTTTACATTTCAGAATAGTTTCATCTGTTGCCTGACTTACTCGTTTCAGAGATTAAAAGGTTAAATTTTCAGGGGCGCCTGCGTGGCTCAGTCCCTTAAGCGTCTGACATGGGCTCAGGTCATGATCTCGTGGTTCGGTTTGTGGGTTCGAGCCCCGTGTCAGGCTCTGTGCTGACAGCTTAAAAGAAAAAGGTTAAATATTCAGTATTATTTGAGGCATGAAGAAAATGAATGTTTTTGTTCAAGGTAGCACTGCTAGCTGATGGTAAAAACTAGAATCCTGTGCTTTTCCCTCTTACAGAACTTAGTTGTAGGTAGTGCCTCACCCCCACTATACTTAGAAAAGGAGGTCAGAATACTTGAGGTGGAGAGCCTGTTTTGTTTTGTTTGGGCGGTTGTGGTAATTTGAACAGAGATAGTATCAGCATTTTTTTTCTCTCCTAAATTATTAAGCAGTATAGAATCTTGTGTACAGTAAGCATTCCAGATTTAACTACTAAGAAGAGCTCAGTATCAGTAGTGGGAGAAATAATTCGCTTTGAAAAGTTCACTTAAAGACCCCTCTTTTTTAGAAAAATAGTAGGTGTAGGGTAAGCAACCCGTATTTATCTTCTGTTGTTGGTGGTAACTTCTGACAGCTTGAAGTCCACCAGCTAGGTTGGGTAGAGGTGATCCGGCTGGACTGGAGTGAAGGCTTGCACAGGTGTGGAACCTTTTAATGTAATGCTACCATTCCACCGCGCCCCCCCCCAGCTTCATTTCAGTGTTTAAATGCTGTGTGTAACTTGAGCCACAAAATCAGGAGAGAGGAACTTGGAACACAGAATTGCTATAGGTTTAAAGTGTACACTGGTGTCCTATCCAGATGATATTTTGGACTTGGGAGAACTCATTTTTGATGGTGTTTTATTCTCCTCTAATGAAGCACAGTTTAAGCTCCTGCCCTTAGTTTTGAGCATTGATTAAGGACAGTATATCAGAGACGAGGAGATGTGAAACTGCTAACTGTGGAGTGACAGAGCTGGACCTGTTCATTCTGAAATCTTTAAGTTAATTTGTACAAATCTAAACTGCTTCTTTAACAACCTGAACTTGATTGGTTGGTTGATACTGAAAATAGAACCATAAAAGTTATAGAAACTATGATATCTCATTTCTCCAGTGAAAGGAAGTGCTATCTTCTAATCAAGCAAACTTGATCTATCTAAATCTAGCTAAATAACACTGTATCAGAAGATGAAAAATCTTAACAGTTTTCTTGGAATGTTTCCTAAGTTATTATTTACTACAATAGTTTTCTTAAGCAATATAATAAACCTGTTGATTAACCTCTCATTGTAATGTGTTTCTGGATCATTGTTATCATTACTAATTTTTCTACTATTCAACAGCACAGTGATGCAGTGAAATGATATTTTGACCATGCTCTAAAAAAGATAAAGTACTGAGTGTTGGTTATTAGTAGATGCTGGGATCAGCATTTTAATTTTTTGGTTAATACAGCAACCCTGTGAGGTATTGTTTTTTCTAACCATAAGTCTCGCTCTGTTGACTCTTCGATTAAAGAGTTTAGTTCTGTGGTCTTTTTTTCCTGTACTCAGCCAGAAATCTAGATTTTTTGAAATGTAAAATCTTTCCATTTTAAAACATTTGCATGAATTCAGTGTATGAATGTGTGTTAGACTACAACCCAAACGGGCTGTCTGCTGGCTGGATCGAGGCGGCTGGCACTAGTAGTAGGTTCTCTGATTCAGACACTTTTGGAATGATACTTGATTAGTGCACTACCAACTACTTCCCACCCCACTCCCCGGAGCTACTTGTTTTGATAGAGGTGTGTTGGGAATTGGCAGCAGGATACAAGAATATAGAGTCAAGGATACATTTCATTTTGCAGGAAGAACAAAGATGTTGTGAAGCAGTGAGGTAACCTTTTAATGAGCTCAAACCATCTATACTCGTAGTTGTACTAAATGTTCTATTGTTCATGTTTCTTGGTTGTCTGTGTTTGACAGCTTCTACTTCCAGTTGTCTTGGTGATGTTCTAAGTGGCATTTCCCCTCCTATACCATTGTTCCTCCATTTTCTGAGTGTACAGACCCCTTTTTGTCTATGTATTTAGGGCATCTATTTATGTTAAGATACACAGATCTGTCATCTAAAAGCATAGTAATTCACTGCATATATTTAATTCATACAAGTGTACTGTTGGTGGCATAGAGGAGCATTTCTGTAACTTTCTTCCCCAGATATCTTTATACTGTTAGAACTCGGGATCCCCAAAAACTTTTGTTTTATGTGGGTTGTATCTACTGATATTTGCCATATTAGAATTTAACGCTAAGTCTTTAAAAAGCTTTTCTTAAGTCAGAATTTAGTGAGAAGAGTGTCTCTTGTTTTGCAGTTTTACAAATCTCTTTAATGTCTGGTTTAATTTCTTAACCTGCTTCTGCATTCAATCATTTGCAATATCAGCGTCGACACTGAGAAAAATAAGGGCAAAAAAGGTAAATAATCTTTTAGTAATATTACAAAAATAGTTTTGATTTTCCAGACTCCTTGAGGTCCCCCACTTTGAGAACAGCTGGCATAGAGATTGTTTCTGGGTTTTTACCATTATGAACACCGCTAGCGACCCATTTGTTCATATACTTGGCACTGTGTGAAGATGTAGGCTAATTTTTTTAAACATTTTTTAAATATTTATTTTTGAGAGGGAGGGAGAGAGAGCGAGGGAGCGAGCAGGAGTGGGGGAGGGGCAGAGGGAGAGGGAGACACAGAATCTGAAGCAGGCTTCAGGTTCTGAGCTGTCAGCACAGAGCCTGATGCGGGGCTCAGACCCACAAACTATGATACCATGACCTAAGTCTGGTGCCCCAAGGCTAATTTCCTAGAACTGTTAGACCAAAGAGTAGTAGATATTTAAAAGCCTGGTAGATATACATAAAATGACCCTCCCAAAAAGTTGTGCTGATTGTCAGTCTTGGTAAAAGAAGAATTAAGGACCTTCTTGATTTTTTTTTTTTTTTGAAGTCTCTGTGCAAATATGGACTTGTAGGCCTATCAGAGCTTCTTTGGAATAGACTCTGACAAGCCTTTGCTGTGTAGGAATACACTTTAGTTTACCTGAGGGTGGTTAATTTTGCTAGTGGTCTGAATGATAGATTCTGCAGTGACAAATTGAATTCCATGTATTGATGCATTCCCCTTAGTTTGATCATGGTCTTGATTTTTCTTTGCATCCCATATAGCCTTTCCAACTATTTAGGTTGAAAGTGGGAAGGCTTTTCTCAAGTCTTTGATATTGGAGTTTGCTGTGTAGGCTTGTCTTTCTCTAGTCTATGTGACAGAGTGTCTTTGTCAGATGATGAGCAGGTATCATGGAGAGGGTGAAAGTGAATTCTTGGGGGATAAGGCATCTTTTATTGGAGAGGATGGGTATGTTTCTCAAATTAAGTTTATGTGGGGATTATTGTGCAAATGTGCTTCAGTTATTAAGATAACATTGGACCTACCTGGTATGAAAAGCATGTGTTCTCCTTAATGAGAACCATCTCTGTCTCCTGCAATGTTGCCTAAGGTCTGCTACTAAGGATCATCTTCCTCATTTCTCTCCTGTTGTCTCTGTTACCATGATAAATGCCTCTCACCTACAGTTGAACTCTGTATCCCCAGCCATACCCATATATTACTAGGATGAAATCGCTATTCCGGGTACTGTAGCTATAGCAACTGATACAAGTAAACTTGGGAGAAAGGATTGTGTTAATACATATTAACACTCAACTGGATCTTTTTCAGTTAATCGGAAAAGTGCTCAGAACTTGATTCAGTAGAAACTAAGAGATGGGGAAGGGAACCTACCTAATAGATGGCCTAAATATAGAACTAGAAATATGTCTTTGTTATTACCTTAGTCCCAAAACTAAAAGGCAGTTTCCCATGCTCCACCCTCTACAGCCTACTGATTTCTTAGGGAGCATGGTATTTGGGGACCAGAGCTGGACTTCCTAAGGTGGTATCTTAGACTAAAGCCATGGGATAGGACTGAAAATGTGTTTCAGAAGAGATACTTTCCTTTAACATCTTGAGTGGCCCAGAAAGAAAGAAAAACTTGCCAACATCAGAAGCTTCTAGTTATGTGCTTTTTCTTGCTTCAGCTAGGGCTTTTGGAGGGAACACTTCAAACTTTGAATTTGCAGTTTTTCCTTTCTAATTATCCTAACACTGTAACTTTATGGAGAGTTTTGAAGTAAATGCAAAAGGGATTGGTACATGAAAAATAATAGTTATACCACTACCACTTTTCATTTTTAGAGCTGCCAGGTCAGGTGTGTGTTTTTCTTTCCTTTTCTTTCTTTCTTTCTTTCTTTTTTTTTAAAATTCAAGTATAGTTGACACACAGAGTGACAGGTGTGTTTTTTGAAAGCACAATTTGAAGTGATAACTCCACCCCTCTGTACCATATGTTGTTTATCCCTACTCTTAAACTTAAAAAAAAACTTTTCAAGTATAATACATCAAAAAGGTGCACAGATCGTAAGTATTCTGCTTAATGAATCTTTGCAAAATAACCAGCACTCTGGAAGCCTGTTTCATGTCCCTTCTCAGTCACTGTCTTCACCCGTGCACTAACACCACAGATTAATTTTGGGTACTCTTTAAATTTTATGTAAATAGAATTATATGGTAGATACTTGTAAGATTCACATATTTGATTCATTAACATTGCTATGTGGTATTCTGCTGAATGAGTATTTACACTTTTTTAAAAACATCATTCACATGCCATATAATTCACCCATTCAGAGTGTATAATTCAGTGTTTTCTAGTATATTCACAGGGTTATGCAACCATCACCACAGTCTAATTTTAGAATATTTTGTCCTCTCTGGAAGAAATCCTGTACCCATTAGCAGTTACGACCCGTTCACTCTCCCTTCCTCCCAGCCCTACACAATCACTAATCTACACCTCTTCCTCTGATTTGCATACTCTGTACATTTCATATAAATACGGTCATATAGTGTGTAGTCTTTTACGATTGGCTTCTTTCACTTGTAATGTTTTCAGGTTTTATCCGTGTTATGGCATGTATTTTTTGTATAGCTGAATAGTATTTATTCATCAGTTTTTGGACATTTGAACTGTTTCTACTTTTTTGCTGTTATGAAAAAATGCTACTAAGAAAATACATGTACACATACTTGTGTGAACATGTACACATATTTGTGTGAACATATGCTTTCATTTCTCTTGGGTATATACCTAGGAGTGGAATTGCTGGTACCTCTAGCAATTGAGGAACTGCCAAACTGTTGTACAAAGTGGATGCCTTTACCTCAAGCAAAACGTATAAGGGATCCAGTTTCTCCACATGGGTGGCAGCACTGTCTTTGATTATAGGCATCCTAGCAGGTGTTAAATGGTCTTATTTGTGGTTTTGATTTGCATTTCTTTAATGACTAATGATGTTGAGCATCATTTTATATGTTCATGGTCCATTTATATATGTTCTTTGGAGAAATGTCTATTCAGATCTACTGACCATATTGACCATTTTAAAAATTGGGTTCTCTTTTTATTAAGTTGTCAGAGTTCTGTATAAAAATCCCTTAATCAGATATATAATTTACAAATATTTTTCCCATTCTGTGGGTTGTCTTTTCACATTCTTGATGGTATTATTTATAGCACAGATTTTGATTTTGATCATATCTAATTATCATTTATCAATGATGTCCAATTTTTTTCTTTTGGGTAGATTGTGCTTTTGTGCAGTTTAACTTTTTTTTTCCATTTATTTTGAGAGAGAGCCCACGTGAAAGTAAGGGAGGGTGAGAGAGAGAGAATCCCAAGCAGTTCCTCTACTGTCAGCAGAGCTTGACGCAGGGCTCAAGCCCACAAACCATGAAATCATGACCTGAGCTAAAGTCAGATGCTTGACTGACTAAGCCACTGGTGCCCCTGTGCAGTTTGACTTTCATTCATTCATTCATTCAAATGTTTGCTTATTTTGAGAGAGAGGGAGACACAGAATCCAAAGTAGGCTCTGAGTCGGCACAGAGCCCGATGTGAGGCTTGAACCCATGGACCATGAGATCATGACCTAAGCCAAAGTCGGATGCTTAACCAACAGAGCCACCCAAGTGCCCCTGATTTTAAACAGGCATTACTTAGTTTGGTTCTAGGACATAAGACCTCTTGGATCTTTAATCCAGTTTCATTGTGTTATTTATGTAGTTTCTTGAAGATGGATTGTTTTTGAGGACATAATAGGTATTTCAAAGTAGGTTTTTTGGAATGTATTTTCTGCTAGAAACCACATTTTGAGTATAATTATATGCCACAACTCATCTTTAAAAAGTTAAGTTTGATCCATAATGTACCTGAATACTCTCATTTCACTGGGAAATGATAGATTGCAATTTCTGTTCTAGTATTTACAGAAAACAGTGGAAGAATTTTACAAAGATAGCTGAAGACTTTTAATAATATTGACTCTAGATATTCATGTGCTTGCTGCTTTTTTTGTTATGAATGCAACACTAGACAACTTAACTACTTAAAAAATTTTTTTAATGTTTATTTTCGAGAGAGAGAGAGAGAGAGACAAAGTGTGAGTGGGGGCGGGGCAGAGAGAGAGGGAGACACAGAATCCGAAGCAGGCTCCAGGCTCCGAGCTGTCAGCACAGAGCCCGACGCGGGGCTGGAACCCACGAACCATGAGATCATGACCTGAGCCGAGGTCAGATGCTCAACCAACTGAGCCACCCAGGCGCCCCTAGACAACTCTTAATAATTACAAATGTTAAAAATCCAGTAATTGTGCACAAAGAAAATTGAAGCATGGGGAAATTTATTTATTAAAGTTTATTTTTTAAGGGGTGCCTGGGTGGCTCAGTCAGTTAAGCATCTGGAGCCTACTTCAGATTCAGTGTGTCCCTGTCTCTTTGCCCCTCCCCTACTCATTCTCTCTCTCTCTCTCTCTCTCTCTCTCTCTCTCTTTCTCTCTTTCTCTCTCTCTCTCTCTCTCTCTCTCAAAAATAAACATTAAAAAATTTTTATTTCTGAGAGAGAGTGTGTGTGTGCAAGCAGGGGAGGAGCAGAGAGAGAAAGATCCTCAGCAGGCTATGAGCTGTCAGTGCGGAGCCCAACACGGGGGTTGAACCCACAAACCATGAGATCATGACCTGAGCTGAAATCAGACACTCATCTGACTGAGCCACCCAGGCGCCCCAACAAAGCAGTAGTTGTTTTCTAAATATCACAAGTCTTATGAAATAGCTGGGGCGGGGGGGGGGGGAGAAATGAGCAAATTAAAATTAGTTTACTGTAAGAAAATAATTGATGGAGAAGTGTGGTAATTCTGAAACCGAAGTAAGAGACTTTCTGAAGGTGAAGTGTAATGTGCGGATGTACTGGGGAGATGGATGGTATCCAAGTCTGATGTATTTCAGAGATGGAAACCCAGGTCATCCTGCTTCATGCTGTGCCATTTCACTACCCCATGCTGCCCATGAATTGTTAGATTTCTTTTACCATCCATTCCTCACTCTTCAAATAATTGTGTCCTTCTTTTTAAAAGTAAACATAATATATCAAGTATTTTTTGGGTTACAAGTTTTATTATATTTAAAATTGTTTTTAAAATCCTATTTCCTTAACTGAAGTTACATTTGTATCAAGTGTTCAGGAAAGGAAATGTGTGTATATGTAATGGAATGTAATTGTGCTGCTTTGCAATCACATAATGGAATGTTTTGTTTTGTTTTTCTTTGTTTCCCAGGTTCTCTGCTTTTAGAGTCCAAAATAAATCCTAACACTGCATATCAGAAACAACAGGTAAAATTTTGAAGGTGTTATGTTGTACCGTGTATATTATCCTCTCAGTTTGGTGATTAAATGAAAACTTACCACTGATTCCTTGCAATGAGAAGTTCAACATACTTTCCTAGTCTAATTCTAAAATGTGATTTCAACCAATCTCTATATAAAGCAATCATTTTATTTTAAATTAAAAAAATACTTCAAGTTAAACTCAGTTTATATTCCAGATATTTTAGCAACTAAGATTAAATTCTCAAAAGTTAAAACTAAAACAATACAGTTTTCTGGTTTCTCCCTAAAGAAAAAAGTGGCTACTGATGTAATTAGCTATTGACACAACAAAATGGTAGAAACTATTTTCTTTGCTGTTGTAGATGCTAGTGCAAGAGACATTTCTGTCCCTATAACAGCAACCCGGTGTAGGTAAGAATCTGATTTTTTGCATAGCCTGAATAGGACCTTATAGTAATATAATAACGATGCAGTTTGTTAAGGCAACTTTTAGTTTCAGTACACTCTTTCTTGTATCCTTCAAAGAGTAAGTGATACCAGAAAGTAAATCTTTCTGTACTTAATATCTACTAGCACGATCATCAAAGGGTTTTTATTCAGAACACACCCACACATAGATCCACTGAGTACAAAGCCAGTGAAAGCAGTTACCAGTCCCCTCATTGCCCTGAAGGTACAGATATAAAATAATTTAGAATAAAGAATATTACTGATGCCGTCATATGTATATATTACTTTATAAACATATTACTCTATAAATAAATTATAAAGTGCTTTGCTTCATCACTGACCATTAAAATACTACTAGAAGGAAGTTAGTGTTGGCTTTACATTGCACATTAGATGATCCCTAAAGATTGTGACTTGCCTGAGGTCACACAGATAGTATATAGGAAAGCTGATATTAACTCCTAAATCTATTTAATGGTGAGTATTTGTCCAACAAACATTTGGTACAATTTGAAATATTTTCTTGATAGTTTAATGTTCTGCTAACACTGTTGCATTTAATGATCTTAAGAAAACCGTAAGGTTTGACTGGAGTGGCTAGAGGCTAGGTATTTGCCTTTGCTATTCTATTCTTAAATACATAAATTAGTGTTCTGAGGTTTTAGTTGAAGAGTAAAAGCCCATCCAAAGAAAAAGGAAAGATCAAGGCTATTTTGAGGATGAATGAAGAACTCCTTATGTCTTAACCTATAGGTTGTTGGATGGTAAACAAGATGATTTTGGTGAAAATTAGGCTGTTTAAGGAAGACAGAAGAGCAATTCCTAAAAATTTTCAAACTTGTCAGATGGGCAGTTAAGAGCATATGTCTAGCTGTGCACTGATTTAATAAGCCTGCAGATGAATCTGAATTTACATTGTATCAGAGTATTTGCTTATGGTGTATTAAATTTTATTACTAATGTGATAATTGGTTTTAGGTTTGTTCCAGTGGGTCTTATATTATCAGCAGTTTTCATAACAGTATGTATTCTACCTATTTTAAAGATGAAGCAGATTCAAGGGGGTTTCCCAACTGACTAATTTCTGGTGTGTTGACCTTACAGTATTAATATAAATTATTTTGAGTTTGAACTGCTACTCAGTCACTGTGTAACAGATGGCTGCCTAGTATCTGTGATCTCTAGGAGTTCTTGAAGATAATATAAAGGAGTCTTTGAGCTCTTTTTTAAAATTCTGAATAAAAATTGTGAATTTGTTCGATTAGTAATACTGCACAGTCTATACAAATGATCATTTATTGAATTCTGGTTGGCATCACTGTAGTTGAGTGAGAGACTAGTGGGCCTCATGATTGACAGTTACATAACTGACTGAAAGGAATCAATATGCAGTTTAGGAGACACATTTTTAATCAAGGTGTCATCTGTATCCAGTAAGGGCTATCTTTGAGAGGGGAAAGTATTAGAAGCTGCCTCCATGTAGACATATCTTTTAAGTTACCTTAAAGATGGTCTAGTCATGTTTCCTTCTTAAATCAGGAATCTTTTATCATCCTGGTAGATGCTTGCCTAGCCTTTGCTTGGCTCCTTGCCGTTACTTCTTAGATTGAATTATTTTCTTTATCGTGTACTCACATTCTCCTAACTCTAACTTCTCCTAATTCTTTTCTTTGGGCCAGCCTGAAAAAATGCTACATGAGAGCTGTTCTGTTAGGCTTTTTTCTAAATGTAATTCTCCCTGGTACCATTCAAAATTTCATATATGAGTCACAAACGTCTCCCACCTGGAGGGCTCTTTTTTGAAATAGTTGATGGCTCCAAAACAGTGTATATGCTTATTACTGTCAGTAAGTTTGAAATGATATCTTAGACCCTATAAATATTTTTAATCTTACCATGTATCTTGTAGAATAAAGACTGTACTACAGAGAATGTAAAATGGTCTCAGTATTGTAAGTGTAGTGTCTTGCCGAAATTATATCTTAATAAAAAACTGTTGAACTATTCACTAAACTTACTACCATTAAATAAAAGCCTGTCCGTGTAGGAGCAAAGGGGTTGTGGGTGGTAGGAGCATCTTACTTCTTGAACCACAGCACTTTGGTGAAGGTTAAAAAACTTGTGTCCAAATAAATGCTTACATATTACAGATTTAGCCAGGAATTTCATGGGCTTCAGGTGCCCTAGGTAAAGAACACTCGATGTTGACAATAGAGAGATGAGAGAAGGAATTTTGCTTATTAATCCCCATTCTTCTAACATACCCTAGTGAATGAATGCTCAGGCTTCCTTGCTGGGCATTTGACTAGAGCATAAATTGTAACTAGTGTGCAGGCAAAGAATTGATATGATGTTTAGGTTTGTATCTTTTAGTACATTTAGATTGGTCACTTTATAGTGCTTTTCATATATTTGTTAACTTCTCCTTAAGGAAAACATTGTTTTCATTTTCTAGCCAGGTGTAAAAAGGCATTGGCAATTACCAGTATCAATGTTGCTGAGTACTGTTTGCAATTCCTTGTTGCATTGTTTATTTAAGCCTTATACTTTGAAGTAGTTTATGATAACTGATATTAATCAGACTTTTTTTTCTCTCAAGGACACTTTGATTGTGTGGTCTGAAGCAGAAAATTATGACTTGGCCCTTAGCTTTCAAGAAAAAGCTGGATGTGATGAAATTTGGGAGAAAATATGTCAGGTAATTTTAGAAAACTAGAAAATTAACGTGTTTTCTGAGTATATTGCTTTCTGCTGTGCTTTTAGCTAATGCCCAAGATTTTAAATAGACAGCATTTCATATTTCTTAAATTCACTGTTGTCTGTGAAGTACTTGCCTATAAATCAAGCTTAATTTATTGACCCCAATCTGTCCAGCCAAGACCTTGCTGAACTCCACACTTTTATATCCAGCTGCCTTTGAGAGCTCCTCTGTGAGTGTTCACTAGTGTCTCAAATTTAATAGTTCAGAACCGAACTCACTCTCCCTGTCTGAATCTGTTCATTCTCCCATCTCCCTCATCTCAGTAAATGCCATCCAGTTGCTGAAACCGGAAACTTGTGGGTCATGTTTATCCTTTCTTCATCACTTAACATCCATTCAGTCCTTTAATTAGAAATCTTAAATTCGTTCACTTTTTTTCACTGCTATCACAATTTATTAAGCAACCGTCATTTCTAGCCTTGTTTATTGCTTTCATCTTGACTGGTCTTTGCAAATCTACCACAGCTAGAATGATCTTTTTAAAAATGCCAATCTGATCATCTTACTTTGTTCAGTAACTTCTAGTAGTTCTTGACTACCTCTTCTGCTTCATCTTGCATCTTCTCAGTTGATTCTGGAATTTCCTAGTGACTGTAGTATCTCCGTCTAGTCACATGGTCTCCATAGTCTTGTTGGGTATGCATTTAGTATGCACTCAGTTTTGCATTCGTTCGTTATATGCTAAAGCCATTGGCTCTTGTTACAGACTCATTTAAACCATTGCCTCCTAAGGACAGTTTCTCAGTCTCCACATTTATTTTAACTGGAGAATCATCTTCAGCAGGTTCTTTAATTTATTGGTTCTCAAAGTGTGGTTGTCAGACTAGCAGCGTGACCTGGGAACTGAGAGAAATGGAAATTCTGAGACCCCCCCCCTTCTCAGACCTACTGAATCAGAAGTTCTGTGAGTAGGTCCTAGTAATGGTATTTGAATTACAGTTGAACAAGCCTTCCAGGTCAGATTTTCTCTGTAAAGGACGAGATAGTAAATATTTCAGGCCTTGTTGGCCATACAGTTTAACAGCCATTCAACTCTCCTGTTGTAATACGAAAGTAGCCACACATGACACATAACTCAAGAGTGTGGTTCTCCGCTAATAAAAACTTATTGACAAAAATTGGTGGTGGGCCACATTTGGCTGTCGGTGATCAATTCCTGCTTTAGGTGATTCTCCATGCACCCTGAAGTTTGAGAGCCAGTGCTTTAATAAAGCTAGAGTCCTTGAGGCACAGTGTTTCCTTATAAATATTTATAATTTATTTCTGCTTGATCACCTACTCAGCTATGTTCTTCATAATTAACCTGACCAACAAACTGTCCCTTTCCTTTTGCTAACATGTGAAAGACTAACACTTCTATCTAAATGCCTTTCTTCATACTCGTTCTTTGCTTTCTTTCCCATATGCTTGTTTTCATAGCACATGCCTCTAGATTTTGTCCTGTGTAGTTCTCCCATAGAAAGAGAGAGGAGATTAAAGAGCTCAAGTATGCTGAAGGCACCCATTGCTCAGACAGATCTTGTTCTTCATTTTTCTGAGTTGAACAATCTCACCTGGACATAGTCTATTAGGCCAATTCTTAACTCAGACCTGGACTCTGTGTGTTGCTGTCATGCCTGGCTTTAATAAATTTAATAAATTGTCAGATCTTCACTATACTTATCCTTAGCCTGTAATTCTTCATTTACACATGGGGCACAGGTGGTAGTACTTGTGTAATTGGTCTCTAGTAACTTTCCTAGGACTCACTGGCTATTTTATTATTTTCTGATCTTCCTCTTCAACTTGTACATACTTTAGATTCAAGATGTTTCTCAATCAGTCTTTTATGATCCTGTCTATACTTACTAGTTACTAGGTCTTAGTTTGTTCTAGGGAATGCATTACCTTTTGCTCTTTTGAGATCTTACATGTTTTTCTTACTCTTGAACTCTGCTTGTTTCTTGATCTAGAAACAGCAGAAAGTCTCCCCCATTTTCTAGTATCCTCCTTGATAGTAGATATTAGGTTTGTGTATATTTCTTCTTATATTTTTCATGGCCTCCACATTCTCATTTTCTTCATTTCTGTCCAGACTGACTGCTAAGACTGATGCTTTCTCTTAAGGAAGACTCTTGTAACTTATCCTACCTTCCTTTTGTTTTCATTCTTCATTACTTCTGTTCTGAAAGTAAGACTGAAATATGTTTGTCAAATCATTATAAATCCACCTTGATTCCCTGAGCAGATCAGATTCCAAGAATATCCTAACCATGGGCCTTTTTGATTACCTCCATATTTGCAGATAAACTCAAGATAGCATTGTCATTATAGTAAAGGTTCTTGTCCCTTTACATTTGGTTTTTTAATCAAACGCTACTGCGTTTCTATAGGTAAAGCCATAGCCTGAATATCGGGAATCTAAGCTGTATTGAGGGTTTATGTAGTTAACAAATCCAAAGCCAACTTGAGACCATATTTGGTACAATCCGTCAATGTGCCCTAGCTTCCTTTCAGTGGTGTTGCCCACTGGGTTAAGGTCAAGATGAGATCAACTTGCAGCATAATTTCAAGACCTATTCCAGGCCTTCTCCTGTTCCAGTATCCATTAACAGTCTCTCTTAATCATGCTAAGCAATTTCAGTTTCCTGGCCATTTCATATAAGGTCTAAGTTTTCCATGCCTTTATCATTAAACGTGCCTTTTGGGCTGCTAAATTTAGTGAAAGTGTCTCAAATTGTAGGGCTAAGATAGCAAAACTCATTTTATTTCAAAATAAGTCCTTGCCCTTTAGTAAAAAGACCTTTTACCTTAAAATGTATTCAGTTGTGAACACTGAGAGCCCATATATTGACATAAAGTTGGGGCTTACAACAAACCTTCCGGCTTCTCCAGGGGATCATGAAACTTACAGGTTTGGGCGAATAGACAGGAAAACTTCCATGGTTTGGTTACTTTTAGTAAATAATCTTGGGGAATCTCCTCTACTATGCTGTACTACATATATGTTACAGTTGCTTTTTATAAATAGTTTCATTTTTGTGTGAATATGCTTGTTTCCCATAGTTTTTCTTACTCACATTTTTGGGCCACCAACCAGCATTCATAGCATATCATTGACCCATTTTGGTCCAAAGCCAGTTTGTACATGTTCGTTGGCCCTTGCTTTCGGGAATTGATATTAAAATTTTCCTTGTTGCTTACAATTACATGTATTTTCTGTGATCACAACTTTATGATGTTTGATATTTATTTGAATTTTACTTAAACTTTGGTGGCTCTCCTGGCATACAGTGTTAGGATTCTTAAAACATCTCTTGTATTCATCTAAGAATATCATTTAGATTTGCTTGATTATAGTCTATGACAGCTATCGTAAATCTTATTTAATAGGTTCAAGGAAAGGACCCTTCAGTGGATATCACTCAGGATCTCGTAGATGAATCTGAAGAGGAGCGTTTTGATGATATGTCATCACCTGGTTTAGAATTGCCATCTTGTGAATTAAGTCGCCTTGAGGAAATTGCAGAACTTGTGGCGTCATCTTTACCTTCCCCCCTGCGTCGTGAAAAACTTGCACTAGCACTGGAAAATGAGGGTTATATTAAAAAGCTCTTAGAGCTTTTTCATGTGTGTGAGGATTTGGAAAATATTGAAGGACTGCACCACTTGTATGAAATTATCAAAGGCATCTTCCTCTTGAATCGAACTGCTCTTTTTGAAGTTATGTTTTCTGAGGAATGTATAATGGACGTCATTGGATGCTTAGAATATGATCCCGCTTTATCACAACCACGAAAACACAGGGAATTTCTAACAAAAACAGCCAAGTTTAAAGAAGTGATTCCCATATCTGATCCTGAGCTGAAACAAAAAATTCACCAGACATACAGAGTTCAGTACATACAAGATATGGTTCTACCTACCCCTTCGGTCTTTGAAGAAAATATGTTATCAACTCTTCACTCCTTTATCTTTTTCAATAAGGTAGAAATTGTTGGTATGTTACAGGTGAGTTAGATCATTTTATTTTCCTACTTACAAAGGTACCTTCTTGACTGATACTGTTTAAACTGTTAATTTAGCAGAAGTAATTTATTGTTCCTTTTAAATACCTAAATTGAGTTTTTATTTTTGTCTCAAGGGTATGTATGTTGGTGATACTAGAAGAGACTATAATATATAATAGTATATAATATGGGACCAGAAGGGTGTTATGTTTGTGTCAGGGAAAGTAAATGTGATAAAGAAGTCTAGCTTGAAGAAGTTAGGGGAATGGTCTTAATGAAATGGTTGAATGTAGAATTTTAGGTATATTAATCTGTTGGTTCTGCATAGCATAGATTCAAAGAGAAAAGAAAGATAAAATGAGGAAGCCAAGAAGGATGTCTGTCATTAACTGTAGAATATAAATTTGTAGAATTGGTAACACTGCTAGATAATTATAATGTAAAGGGATCCAGTTTTAGGGTCAAGGGAATACAGCCGATGTTGGCGAATTACAGTTGCAGGTCTCCTTACCAAAGGGCAATGCTTTTGTACTAGATGAGAGTATGGGGAAGTTGGATGTGGATAGGAGTTACAGCTCCACCTGTCCCTTATTAGCTGTGTGACTTGGGCAACTTTCTTAGCCTCCTAAAGCTTCAATTTCCTGATCTGAAGGATGGTGATATTAGCATATACCCTCTAAAGTCATGTGAAGATAAAAGATCATGCATGAACATGATGTAAGCCTCATGAGTATTATTTTAAAGTACCTATTAATATTTGCCATATTAAACCCCACATTTTCTTTTTACAGTATCTCCAGTCTCTCAGGTCTGGTGTTTTAGGGAGCTTGCATCAGAATTGCCTAGGGTGTAATCTTTCCTGGATTCTGCACAAAGCAGAAAAATCAAAATCTATGAGAGCTAGCCAGTAATCTACATTTGTAACACCTTCAAAGCCCAAGAACCTCTCAGTATATTATCGTATAGTGTAGGAATTAGTCTAACAAAAATAAATCTTTGCACTTTGCTCAAAGTTCTGTGATTTGTGCACCCGGCATGTTTTTTGTATCTTTGATGCCCATGATATTGTAAGAATAACAGACAGATGATATGACTTGAAAGATGTAAGACTTTACCTCAGATCTACAAATAATTGAAACTTGGTTTTGTTAAAGGAGGCAAATAAATGTTGGTAAGAACTGCTTGATAGCAGATGTTATGAATAAAGCAGTAAGTTTAATTTTTATGGTTGTTCCTTTTTAGAATATTGTTGTATTTTCAGGGTCCTTGCCTTTGTCATCTTAAAAAAACAAAACTATGAATTCAGATAGAAAAGGTATTTACCAATATGGCTGTCCTGGAGCTAGGAATAATTCTAGTTCATGTTGACTTGATTTGACATGTTCTCCATTCTTTTTAAGACAGACATTTAAATGAATAATATAGTCAGTACAGTTAAGAACAATAGTCATCTCTGTACAGTGTATTGTAATTGATATAGAACAGGGAGAAGCTTCCAGTACCAATTTCTATTTGTTCTTTGATAAGGATCTAGTTTTTACTGGAGCTTCTGTTCTGGTTTCCTTGATAGTCCTGAGTGCTTCTGGTCCTTTCCTTTAGTTCCACATGATTCTCATTTTATTATGCAGAGATTGGTCATTTCTGTGTTCTCTTGGTCTTCATACCTGTGAAGTGCCAGTTTTACTCATTAAGTATGAATAATTTCAAGTTATTGAGTCTTTGTTTCCCTACAGTACGCTTTATAAAATTCTGGCTGCCAAAGCTGTAGTTCTCTTTCTCTTGATGCTGGACACTTAGATCCAAAGTGCTGCTGTGAAGGAAAGAATTTTATAAATTTTTGAAAAAGGATGATTGAGGTATAAAGTAGATTCTACCCACCTTATGTACACAATCACACTCTCCCCTTACTATTAACTGCTGTGTGTAATATTATTTAACATTTTTAAAAAATATTCTTATTCTCTCAACTTCTGTATCCCCAAATAGAGCAATTCAGAGAATCTTTTTCAGTCATTTCATTTCCAGTTGGTGGGATAGATTATATCTGGGATGCATCTTGAAATTGGGTGTCGCTTGAGGTGTGGTGGTTCGTGCATTGTAGAAAAAGTAAAGGTAGGAATAACCCGTTTAATATCACAGAAAATGTTTCCTGAGCACATATAACTGTGTGTGACTATGAAGTTTATAATTTAGTGGGAGATTACATACATACATATATACATACATACTAAGTATATATTTTGACTTGGGCATGTCTGTAGGGCTGAAGTAGTGGTTGAATCTAATAGTAGTATAGAATTAAAGTAAAACAAAATCTTTCATATATATATATATATATATATATATATTTTAAGTTTATGTATTTATTTTGAGAGAGACAGAGACAGCGTTGAGCAGGGGAGGGGCAGGGCTAGGAAGAGAGAATCCCAAGCAGGCTCTGCGCTGCCAGCTATGGGAGCCCAGTGCGGGCTCAAACCCACAAACCGTGAGATCATGACCTGAACCAAAACCAAGAGTCGGGCGCTTAACTGACTGAGCCACCCAGGTGCCCCAAAGTATAACAAAATCTTAGTTAAAGATAGTGATGGAAAAAGTTGAACAGATAATCAGGAAGGTCTCTACCACCTCCTGTGCTTGGTCTTTGGGTAAATTTCATAATCTGCCTCAATTATAAAACGAGGTAAGATTACATCGGAGGTTCCTTCCAAGTTCTGTATTGACTTACCCAGATTAATATCCTATGAGAGTACCTCTTTATCTTTTTCAAAATAATGCATATTAAATTTTGTGTATATGGGATATCTTCAGATAATAGATGTTTCTTTAAAAGCTCTGTATTTAGCTTTTTAAATAATTGAATCACTTTCTGTGTCTTTAAAATGTGAAGGAAGCTTTGTCTTTTTAAAATACATTTTTTAAATATTTATTTTTGAGAGAGAGCACGTGAGTGTGAGCAGGGAGAGGTGGGAGGGGGCAGGATCTGAAGTGGGCTCTGTGCTGACAGCAGTGAGCCTGACGTGGAGCTCGAACCCATAAACTGTAAGATCATGATCTGAGCTGAAGATGGATGCTCAACCAACTGAGCCACCCAGGCACCCTGAAGGAAGCTTTATCTTAATTTTTACCCTCATTTTAGAGGTTGTAGAACCTTATCCTCTAAAGGTAAGGTTTTAAAACCCTATGTAAATGAGAGGGTTGCGAACTATAGCCCATATCCGTTTTTATAAATAAAGTTTTATTTGAACACAGCCACGCTCATTTACATATTGTTTATGGCTGTTTCTTACTATAACAACAGAGTTGAATAGTTGTGGCAGAGACCGTATGGTCCACAAAGCCTAAAATATTCACACTGTGTCCCTTAAATAGGCTTAGGAAATTAAAGCCTCGCCAAAATATAGAGAATAATTTTCCTGCAAAAATCCCCAGTTTCTCCTTTAATAGTCTGGTTTTTCCTTCTCTCTTTTAAAAAATACTGTTGTCAATGCCATCTTTCCTTTTTCCAGTTATTGCGATTCATATCTTCGGTAGTATATGAAAATTGTTTTAATATACTCTTCCATTAGCATAAATTTATCCTTTAATTTAACAGGAAGATGAAAAATTTCTGACAGATTTGTTTGCACAACTAACAGATGAAGCAACAGATGAGGAAAAAAGACAGGAATTGGTAAGAAATTTGATACTTATGAAAGACACAAAGCTAAAACAACAGATTTTATATTCACTTGTCCGTTTCCTTCTTTTAGGTTAACTTTTTAAAAGAATTTTGTGCATTTTCCCAAACGCTTCAACCTCAAAACAGAGATGCTTTTTTCAAGACTTTGTCAAACATGGGCATATTACCAGCTTTAGAAGTCATCCTTGTAAGTTTGTTTCTCTTTATATTTAATCACCATTATATTTTTAATCCACAAAAAATAATATATTTTCATGGAATTGTTGGATTATAGCCAATATTTAATATTAGCTGTATATTACATAAAGTAAAAACTATAAAATTCTAGTATTAGATAAGAGTCCTTAAACCTTATTGAAAGAATACTCAGGAATTTTCCATATTTTTAGTAATAAATTGTTAAATTTACAGTCCGTTGAAATGTTAAAGAAGAAAAGTAAACAGGAATAAAAGAAAGTATAACTTTATCCATAGAATAGGTTTTACAGGCCACATTACCTTGACCCCTCTTTCTTACTGCATTGTTTTCTTGTAATTTGTTAGGTTTTAGATTTACATAGCTGTAAGTTCCCTATTGTTAGAATTCTAGGAGAAATAAGTGCTTTTTATCTGCAGGGCATGGATGATACACAGGTGCGAAGTGCTGCTACTGATATATTCTCATACTTGGTTGAATATAATCCATCCATGGTACGAGAGTTTGTCATGCAGGAGGCACAACAGAATGATGATGTAAGTAAGAAGTTAACAGAGCAAAAAATAACCAACAAGGTAAATATTATTTGCGCTAACAGTAAGTATTTATACATGGGGAGCTGTAACTGTATTTATTATTCATTTTTAAAGATTTAAATAGCTGATATTTGGGAAAAATGTATCCATAATCCACATGGCTTTTTCTTCTCCTAAATTGGCTCCTGTCTTAGTTTAGAAATTGTGTCTTACAGCAGTTATTTGTTAATGCTCACCTTAAATTTCTTTTTAAATTTTTGAGATCATGTTTCTTAATTCTGTCATTAACTTGATATGCTGTCTTGTTTTAATCATTTAATCAATAAATTATTCTTCTGTATGTGGAATCATAAGTAACTTCCCTAGGAAAACATTGGCTTTGCTAGGGATAGATTCTCAATCACCAAGAATGAAGAAAGGAAGCACAGTCCCTTGGAAAAGTATTTAGGGTACTTAACTTTACTGCCTAACCATTAAGGAACAGGCTGTGGTCTTGTTCACACACATCAGTTTTAAAGTAAGTGAGAGAATCCATAGTGTGAAGGGTGCTCCTGGAGGACGGTACATGGCATATGCAGCGGCCCCAAATATGTGTGCTCTTCTGTTTTATTTTTAAAATTGATCCAGTGATCCTGAATTTTTTTTCCTCCTGCTCCCATAGAATTTTAGAAGTAACTTTTAAAAATAAACTAATATGTTTTGCCCTCAACTGCATCTTAAAAGGGAGGAGGGAGGCATCCTTTTAGGAAAAAAAAATCTATGCAGAATTCTTATTGCATTTTTAAAATTGAGAAAATAGACTTTTACTTCTTTTAAAAGATCTTAAAATGTCAAAATGAAGTGGAGTGGCTAGTAATTTTCAGTACTTCAGGGTTGGTTTTTTTGTTTGTTTTTTAATTGTAGTACGAGGGTAAGTGTAGGAAAAGTGCCAGGTTGGACTGTTAAAATATTATGTCACATTTTTCTTTTATAAAGTAGTTCTACCCAGAAAACCAAAATACCTGTTATTATTAACAATAAAGGCTATTGTTGTTGGCCCTGAAACTCAGTGGTTGCACATACATTAATGTATGTCACTTTCATGCAGTAAGGCCTCTTAATTCCCAATTTCAATCTTTGTGTCCATCCTACCACTGAATATACAGGCAAAAGCAGAGATTTCCTCACCGAATCCCTCTTTTTATTTACTCCCTGGGCCAGGAACCGTAGTAGTCATAGAGCCTCAGGAAAACTAGCAATCAGTTTTCATTGACATTTGGCATCATTATAATACATTTGTTCTCTGTGCTATCTAAATAGCATAATCCTGTTTCTTCTAATTTCACACATTTGGGTACCAGCTAAATTTATTTTAAATGGAAACTTTGTATCATTTCCATAAATGGAGAATACATACAGATATTTGCCATAAGTAGAAGGGATCTATAGAAATGCAGTGAAAGTAGAATAATGCTGTAAATTCTAGCTAAATATTCTTACTCTTAAACCAAAGTCCCTACTAGCTTTCTTCACAAGGGAAATTTTGTTATCAAGAAGTACAAAGCTCTCTTGGCACCAAATGAACTATGTGTTTGCTTTAATCAAAGGGATCTGAAGATCATAGAGAAAGAGACTTTCTTTTCTGTACTACTTCGTGTAAGTGTGCCTGTAGCACGCTTGAGGGAAGCACTGCCACATATCCTATTGAGGAAGCTAGTCTTTCCTTTTGTTGGCAGTTAGCAAGACAGCTAGGATAATGCTGTAACGTGTCATAGTGTGTGCTTCTCCATTCTCACTCATAATAAGTGACCCTTATTGTATGTACTTTTCTCACCAGGATATTTTGCTCATCAACCTCATTATAGAACATATGATTTGTGATACAGACCCTGAACTTGGAGGAGCAGTCCAACTTATGGGCCTGCTTCGAACTTTAGTTGACCCAGAGAACATGTTAGCTACTGCCAATGTAAGCCACAGGCATTTTTCTTGTTTTCATACTAGTATATTGTTTATTGCTGGTAGGAACCAATGCCGTTAAAGTTCATGGAATTGTTTTTGATTTTTAGAAAACAGAGAAGACGGAGTTTCTGGGTTTCTTTTACAAACACTGTATGCATGTCCTCACTGCTCCCTTACTGGCAAATACAACAGAAGACAAACCCAGCAAAGGTAAGATAATGCAGATTGGTAGTTAAGTTCTTTGTTCTTGGAATTCTGAAATTCAAAGTTGATAAAGAGTAATAGTCTTTAAAAGTTCAAGCCGTTTGGTTAACACAGGGGTAATAATACATTTTCAAAAAAGTGCTCAGGTTAAAATTTCTTTAAAAGTGCTACAATTGGAGACAATAAGACGTAATAGGTGATACTTTTTTTCAGAGTTTTAAAACAATTTTTTGTTAAGGCAATATTTGTGTTTTTTCTTTACATAGGTTAAATAAATGGAAGTAATTTTGAAAAAAACCATTTGTTATTTGCACTCCATATGTGCAGAGCAAAGCTGTGCTCACTATTCAGCTCCTTCTTTGTATTGAGGATTATTCATAGGCTGATAACTCATTGTTCCTGCATTTTATTCCTTCTTTAGCTTGTGTGTGAGTGATTGAGAAAGTAGTTTTAGGGTCTTCAAGGAAAATCCCTTATTGACTGTTTTGAGAAGATGATTTTGTCCTCTATGAATTATCAGTACAATATAACTTGTAATTACCACTTAGAAAATAAATGTTAAATTTATTTTTTGTGACTCTAGAATTAAGTCTGAGAAGCATGATAATTCATTTTTCTATCTACTCTGTTTGTATTAGGTAAAGCTTGAGGCTTCTTTCCAAATATCTATTTAGTTCTTAAAACATTTATTAAAAACCTGTTGTGTGGAAGGCACTGTGTTATAATCTTTAGGGGCTAAATGGGGGAAATGAAAAATAGTAAAATACTTCCAGAAGCTGGCTGCCTGGTGAGGAAGAAAGATAAACCATGATTATAATTCAGCGTGGATTCATCCTTTGTAATAAAGGAGCCACAAAACACACTGGAATCATAGGAGCAGAGAGAATAATTCCACCAAAGACCAGATAGTATCTTTCAAGACCTCCTGTGCTCTGTACACTGTACATCTTATGAGGAATGTGTTAAGACATGGAGGAGCACTCTTGCACTTTAGAATAAAGCAGATCTAATAGATTTGTGTCTCATCTCTGCCTTGCTGTTCATACTTGGGTTTTGTGGAACTAATTCCTCTAGAGTCGTTGAAGGAAATGTAAAGCACAGTTTTGACACATGGTAGGAATTCGTTGTTTGTTCCCTTTTCCTTAACTTGAACATTTTGGGTTGGGGCACCTTGGTGGCTTAGTCTGTTAAATACCTGACTTGATTTCAGCTCAGGTCACGATCTCAA
This sequence comes from Cryptoprocta ferox, assembly GCA_028646485.1. Lineage (NCBI taxonomy): Eukaryota > Metazoa > Chordata > Mammalia > Carnivora > Eupleridae > Cryptoprocta > Cryptoprocta ferox. The sequence goes on from CM053560.1 coordinate 11,680,611, forward strand.
CGGTTTGTGAGATCAAGCCCCATGGTGAGCTCTGCGCTGACAGCTGGAAACCTGCTTGGGATTCTCTTCCTGCGTGCCCCGCTGCCCAAATACATAAACATATAAAAAATAAAATTTGGGGTAGACAGGATTTTACTTGGTTGGAATTTGGATACTTACATTTGGAAAGGAAAAGAATATTAGTCATTAAATATAATTGTGTTTTGTTTTTAGATGATTTTCAGACTGCCCAGTTGTTGGCACTTGTACTGGAGTTGTTAACGTTTTGTGTGGAGCACCATACCTACCACATAAAGAACTACATTATTAATAAGGACATCCTCCGGAGAGTGCTAGTTCTTATGGCTTCAAAGCATGCTTTCTTGGCATTATGTAAGTGTTGCTTCTGGTAGAATTATTTGTTATCTATATATTATCATGTTGTTGGTACCTTTGGGTCTTAACTGCCTGAGAAGAAAAGATGACAGATTTCAGGTCAGGAGACCTAGATTCTAATAGGAAACTACACTGATTATATAGTTTTGCCACATTTTGAGATGATTTTCCGTATTTGCATATTTCTCAGTTATATAAGTGAAGGGGATAGTGTGTATCTACAAAATTAACATTGAAGTGTTCCATTATTAAAATGGCACCTTAGATCATTTAACGTCAGTAACTTTTTTGGTACTGCATTACTAATTATAATTTGGCGTTCTTGGGTCTCACACTAAATCGTGAATATTTTGGTAATTTGGAATTTATAGCTAACAGCATTGACTTCCTAAAACCCATTCCGAGTTACAAAATGCCCAGCACAAAGGTCTGTAGATGGTCCATTCATTGACTGTACAAATATTTTTTTCTCAGGTTTATTTATATTTGACAATATAACATGTTTTTAACATATATAACTTATTGTCAAGTTAGCTTACATACAGCGTATATGATGATTCATGACTTAACATACAACACTCAGTGCTGAACAGTGTAACAGTTTGTTACCTCAGATAATTCAGAGCCAGAGGGGCAGACTTTAGATGTGACCGGATCCAGCCTGTGGGCTAGTTTTGTACCGCTTACAAGCTGAAAAGTCGTTTTTATGGTTTTTAAAGGGTTGTTAAAAAAAAGAAAAAAAAAAAAAGCTACAGAGGCCATACATATGTGGCTTTAATAAAGCCATTAAAATGTGTACTTGTGAACCTTTATGGGAAAAGTGCGTCAGCTTTCTTAGAGCAACACATGTTCTTAGTTGTACATGTTTTTCAGAAATTAACTGTGTTAAGGCCCTAGTTTGTTGAAATAAAACATGTTTCAGAATTGGAAATAGGTTATGTGAGAATGTTCTTGATCATGTAGCAGCCAGCCTTCTTTGGTAAGTTGACAGACCAAGGTGGGGGTACCTTAGAGGCTCAATAAAATGTCTGCTGGCAACTTGTGTTTTGGTTTTGATAGGTAAGTCTCATTGTTTTGTTGTTGTTTAAAGGCATCACAATCATTCACTAATTAGAGGCCTGAATATATATATCCATTTTTGCTATTTTTTTAAACTTTTTTTACAGTTTTTTTTTGATTTTTTAAAAATATCGTTAAAATCTTAAGAACATTATTTTTATAAGGATGTGTCTGATGTTGATTTGCTCTACAATATTTTATCTTTAAAGTAGTAGTAGAAATAGATTTCCTTCTAAAAACATTAAACTTTTTAGCAGGGTAACTGTTACAGTTGACTTAGTTTTTTAGGCCAATGTACACACAGCAGTATGGACTGAGAATACATGTAGCCCTAGTATATTTTCATTTTCCAACTTTCAGATGTTTAGTAAAATTAGTTTCTGTTGATTGTCCAGAAACTTTGATGTCACCTTGGTAAACTTTTCCAGCCCAAAGTAACACAGAGCATTTGTGGCATTAATCTAGGCTGCTATGGACAACAAAAAAACAATAGATTATTTTGGTCTACCTTAGTAATCCTGTCCATGAGCGCAACATTTGCAAAAGAAGGGCTTTTAAACTCATTCACACTCCTTCTATACCAACCACAGCAAAAGTGAGAGCCCCATGACTAAGTTGAGAGTGAATTCATAATGAACACTTCTTTCATGTCAAAACAGAAGGTTTTGTTCAAGTGCGGGGAAAGGGAGTTTAGGACAGAATGGAAAAACTAAATAAATGAATATGTTAATCATTTATTTCAATAAATGTATCCAGCATCTACTGTCCTATTTTACCAATTCTAAGCTCTGCATTGTAGACATTTATCATCTCTGAAATCAAGGTGAGTCTTAAAATTAATGGCATGTTGCTGTGATTGATAGTCTGGTTTATTTGGTTTTCTTAGCAGTAGAAGAAGTTTTCTGTAATCAGGGGCATCTTAGACTTGATGAAGTATGCTAGGGTACACACCGGGTACAAAGAAAACGAAGATGATTAAGACCTGGAACTCAGCTGGCAAAGGGATCAGAGTTCATTAGGAGGAGATAGTCCTGTAAATATCAAAATAAAATGTTCTAAGTACTATATTGAGGTATGTTTGGAAGCATAGTGGAATTACTTTATTCTCCATGAATGAGTCAGGATAATTTTGCACAAGAGGTAAATTGGGGTGTGTTGGTCATGGGAGAATGTGACGTGCTTGGTTGAACACACAGCTGATGTGCAAATGTGGGAAAAGTGTGGCATGTTAATGGTTTGGTGTAGGTAGAACACACAAGTCCAGTGGGAGAGTGGCAGGAAAGGCGGGGGAAGGCTTTTGGTACACAGTTCTTGATCTCATTATTTTGTTTGCAGTATCATAAAAAAAAGTCTGACGATTTAATGAGAACTATGAAGAGATTCATTACAAGGAAGGTTTATGGTGTAGGAAAATCTTAGTTATGCTTTATTCTTAGCATTTTCCAGACGGAGTTAGCATTAAACCTAACTCACTCTTGAATTATTCTCCATGTGGCTGTCTTCCCAGATTGAAAACATGAGTAGTTTCTGGAAGAGGATGCCAGTCTTAAGGAATAAGCACTCTAGGACTGGCTGTAGAGTATACCATAGGAGTCTTTGGTCGAGGATTTCTAAAAGAATGAGGTATAAATTTGAAGAGATTTAGAAGATTTTCAGTCTTCTTACATTACACTGGAATAAAACGTTAGGTCTGGTGTTCATTATAAGTGAGTTTAGACACCCAGTTACAGGACAACAGGTAACGAATGAGTGGTTAAATGTAAACAAATTGCGAACTTAATAGAACTTGGCTTTTTTTTTTTTTAAAGGCCGCTGCTTATTAGAATGCTTTTATCCCAAAGACGAGTCGGGTCTACAGGGGAGACCAGCAGTCTTTTCACAATTTAGGCCTTTATAGGTTAGATATATACATATAGCAGTTTTATCAGTCTTGTTTCCTTGGTCTTTCAGGGTTCATGTCTAGTTTTTTGTTAAAAATATGGACATCTATAAAAAGAATGAAATAAAAATGTTATTGTAGATGCTTTATTTAGCCATCATTAGTTACATAGGAGGCAAGAAGTCTCAACTTGTGACGTGAAATCTCCTGTTGTGTGAGGTAAAGAGGAATGACTTTAGAGGTGATTGAAGCGAAGCACCAGAGACTCCTGGAATGTTGATAAAGTTTAGAGGGAAGGACGGAAGCAGAGTGCACTTTACATCGAAAGTCTTACAGTTATGCCAATGTGACCTCTCCCAAAAGCTTTCTCTAATTTACTCTGAGCAACTTAACTTCATAGAACTCACTGGTAAATTTTTGAAAGCGACTTTTACTCAACAGCAAGTAGTGGCTGGATATTCTTGATGCACATTTGCTTTTGGGGAGGACTTTGAGTGGATATAACCCAGTTCTGGATATAAAGAAAGGAGGGCAAATGGAAAGGAGGAACAAAACAAAGACCAGTAGAACCGTCTTCTGTCTACATCAGCAGTTTCTGGACTAACTGCTCTTGAGGAAATAGTGGCCCCACTGCACACCTTGGTCTTAGTGAATTCTAGGAAGGGAGTTTCTTTTCAATTACCTAGGAACTGCACGCACACCACAGGGTGCAGCTAGCGTGTGTTATGGTAGGACACAAGTCTCCACAAAGCCTGCAGAGTTCAGAGTACCAATTCTTAAAAACAATAGCTCGTGCCTTAATTACTAAAAACGGAAAATTTGGCCTGAGCTCCAATTATTTTTATTCTAACAAATGGAACTGCCTCCCTAAGTTCCTTTGTCAAGTGACGTCACCAAAAAACCAAACTCTAAAATCATTGTTTTGGGAAAATAAACCCTTGTTAGGCTTGACTTAACACACAGGTGCCTCTTACTGTTTAAAATGTCTTAATTTCACCATGCTTTTGTATTTGAAAATAATTCAGTAGTTGAAAAAAATGCAATTACTATTCTATAAATTATTTTGAACTTCCCTGCCCAGAGTGTCACTTTAGAAAGAGACACTCTTAAATAATTTGCATTGTTAAGGCAGTTTATAACCAGCTTGTACCTAAATGGGCATTCACTTGTGGACCTCTTTTCTGCCAACTAAAGAAAAATTGAGCTGCTTTACTCCTCTGCCTTCCCACCCAGAAACCGTGTCAGCATGGTTGCCTGGCTACCTGCTCATGAAGGACTTGATTAATAACAAATTGGCAATTTAACGAGCCACTTCCATGATCTCCAAAGAAACCAAAATACAAACACAATAATTAATCTTGCCAACCGAAGACGATGTGACTGCATGAAGTGAGTATGCTTTTTTGAACTGTTTACAATAACTGGGGCATTAACTTACTGATAAACTCCATTTAGGTAAAGAGGGCTTTGTCTAGCTGTCTGAGTATATTTGGATCTTGACGAATGGTGACTTAAGTAACTCCCCATACCTCAAGATGTAAATATACCTTTTCATCTGTAAGTTAAAGCCTAATTAATTGTAAAAAGGAAAATGAGGAAAAAAAGTTAAAAAGCATACTCGCTGCAATAAGCCTAGAGGACCACGTTTTAAAAGCAACATTCTCCAAATTTATTTCAAAATTATGGGAAGGCAAGTTCTGGGCCGTGCAGACTTTTGTGGGTTTATAGTAGTTCTCCCGACACATCCACAAATCAACTGTTGTAACCCAGAACTCTGATGCAGAATAGTAAGAGTGTCCAAGAATAGTGAAGATCAGATTACACATGGATTGCCCTAATAAAACAGTGGTTTTCCTGTTGTTTTTAAGGTGACTGTAGGAAGTCACGTTTAGAGTTTTCTTATCTTTAGTAGTATAAAGTTTAATTCATTTGTTAGCCCTATTTCAGCTCTTATTTTAAAGTACATTTTGTTCATTAGTAGGTTCCAGAGTTTTTCTGCTCTCTGAGACTTGTGTTCTATAATGACATACACTATTTCCAGAATACATTTTTTGGTAACCTTTTTGTGATCCCTATTCCTTAGGTACATACTTCTGGAAGCAGCAACATATCACTGCACGAAGAATTATTACACAGGTTTTTTTTTTTTTTTTAAGTAAGTCTAAAATATGGAAGTGGGGTATATAATTTGAACAACAATGCCTCTGTGTTTCAGGTGCTCTTCGTTTTAAGAGAAAGATTATTGGATTGAAAGATGAGTTTTACAACCGCTACATAATGAAAAGTTTTTTGTTTGAACCAGTTGTCAAAGCGTTTCTCAATAACGGATCCCGCTACAATCTGATGAACTCTGCCATTATAGAGATGTTTGAATTTATTAGAGTGGTAGGTTCTGTTTTTTTTAGCTAGAATTTTGGTTTTAATTGTTTTGAGAATATTGAATATGCATTATTGGTATTTTGGCTTGAGATTATATTTGGAGAAAATTTTAAAATGAAAATCCATGTTACCAGTAGAAGCTTATGAGAGATTCAGTTCAAAGTAATACAGTCTCTCAGCAGCTGTGAATCCTTTATAGGATGGTTTGACGACTGACTTAACACTGTCATGGTGATCATTTTAAGAAAGTAGAATTAACAAAACCACATCAAAACTTCGAGGGTTTCTGTATTTTGACTTTTCCCTATATACTTTTAAAGAACAATTACAAACTTTTGAATCTTTAGTAATATAGTAAGCTAGTGGTTCTCAAACAGTGTGTGTCAGAATTATCTGACATGCTTTAATATGGTAAAATATACATAATGTAAAATTTGCCTTTTTAAAAAAAATGTTCACTTAGTGCGCAAGCTGGGGGAGGGGGAGGGAAGCGGAATCCCAAGGAGGCTCTGCTGCTGGATCCCATGAACTATGAGATCATGACGTGAGTTGAAATCAAGAGTCAGACACTTAACCAACCGAGCCACCCAGAAGCCCCTTTTAAAATTGGCCTTTTTAAAAAGTGTACGATTCGGTGGCATTCCGTGTGCGCACACTGTGGTGCAGCATCACCACCATCTGTCTCTAGCACTTTGCTGTGACGTGCTGCTCCCACCCCACACTTTTACATCTGGGGTGGGATCTGGGCATTTACTTTGGGGAAAACCCGTTAATTCTGAGATGTACCAAAAGACACTTCGGCCATGTAACATAGCCCGTTATGCCCATTTTCATTATTTGACTATCTCTAAGATTGGTTTATAATTTTATGAAGTTCATCTATTATGAATTCTCTACAAGTTCATCTATTATGAATTCTCTACAATTAGGCTTCTTGGCTAAAGTAACATTTTTCCTATTGTATTTTTTCATTATAATTCTTTCTGTAGGAAGATATAAAATCATTAACTGCTCATGTAATTGAAAATTACTGGAAAGCACTGGAAGATGTAGATTATGTACAGACATTTAAAGGATTAAAACTGAGATTTGAACAACAAAGAGAAAGGCAAGATAACCCCAAACTTGACAGGTAATTTACCACATTTTTTAAATCTATTCAAGTTGGATGGTGGTGCCTCTTTTTGGCTTGTTGGGTATTTTTTGGCTTGGCTGGGGGAGGGAGGTGTGGGATTAAGCAGGAGGTGTGTAGTTTTCTGTAATGGCCAACATGAATGCTTTCCTGAAGGGCTAGGTGGATATTAGCATTATCTGTGGACTCTTCCTCGGGTATTTTGTCAGCCGAGATAGACTTGCTTTGAATTACCTTGTTACCAGTTATTTAAGAAAGCTTGTATATTTTTCTAAATACCTGAATTCACATACTTACGGCATATTTTAAAAGCCCACGAATTATAATTTGTTAATTCCTAATGTTGGAAAGTTTAATAACTGATCCATAATATTAGATATGGTGGAATGTTTAATTGTATATGAAAAGTCTGGTTCTTCATTAGCCTCTGTGTATAAATCTCTGATCTGTGAAGACGGTCTAATTCGGAGCACCACTCTGGAGGAGTCCGTTTACTTTCTTCTCTTCACTTCTAGCATGCGGTCCATTTTGAGGAATCATCGGTATCGAAGAGATGCCAGAACACTAGAAGACGAGGAGGAGATGTGGTTTAACACTGACGAAGATGACATGGAAGATGGTGAAGCCGTGGTGTCTCCATCTGACAAAACTAAAAATGATGATGATATTATGGATCCAATAAGTAAATTCATGGAAAGGAAGAAACGTATGTTGAAAAGCTGGGCAAAAATGACAGCTTTCCCACACTGGGTTTCTCTTTTTTTCTTGACAAAATGAGTACCATACTTTGTTTCATGTCCTGACATAGATTTCAAAGACTTTGTTGCTTTAAAGAATGCGACTTAATGGCTGTGGGTGAAAGTATGGACCAAATTTTCTTAATCTGACTTGACTAAGGAGAACTAGATAATTTCGGGAAGGGTAGAAACACTGAATACAGAAGGTTTCATCCCTTCTCAGTAGTGTGTTGAACAGAATCTAGGGAATTGTGTTTTAGTGCCACCTCATTTGGGGGGATTAAAAAAGGACAAGTATGGGTGACAACTATTGACAATATTCTTATTTTTAGTAAAAGAAAGTGAGGAAAAAGAGGTGCTTCTGAAAACGAATCTTTCTGGTCGGCAGAGCCCAAGTTTCAAGCTTTCCCTCTCTAGTGGAACAAAAACTAGTCTCACCAGCCAGTCACCTGCAACAAATCTGCCTGGTTCACCGGGATCCCCGGGATCGCCAGGATCTCCAGGCTCTCCCGGATCTGTCCCTAAAAGTACATCTCAGACGGCAGCTATTACGACCAAGGTACAAATTTTAAAGTTATTCTTTATCTGGGTAGTAATTGGGAAAGTTGATCAAGACTTGTGTGGAGGAGAGAGAATTAAATATCTGGACACTCCTAACACTATTTTGCCAAGCAAGGTTTCTCTCTTTTCATGTAAGAGAGGATCAAAACTTTAACACCGAAAGTGTGGATAAGACATAATCTCAGAATAATAATGTATTTTTTGGGCCACCTCCTCCTGCCCAGGACTAGCAGTTCACAGACTGGCATTGGGATTCGTTGATCTAAATCAGGAATACAGTGCCCCATTACACAGTTGTTTTTCTCTGACAAGAGCACGAGACCCCTAAGGGCTAAGACGTGACTCTGAGTGAGAAAGGCTGACGTGAAGGGGCCAGCTGACGGCGGAGCCGTGTGACTTCCGCAGCCGCCTCGATGGAGCTGCAGTGGTTTCTGGGGAAGGCACGGGTCTAAGAGGAAGCTGGACGCAAAGGCAGAATCACTTTTCCTAGTTTGACACTATTTAAGACATTGTTAATGCATTCTTAAGTTTGAAAACGTTTGTTCAATTCGATAATTACTGTTTCTATCTCCAGGAGGATTGGCTAGGATTATAGACTAAAAATGTTATGGAAAATTTAGGAAAAATACGATGAATTTCAGTTGCATATCATCTCACATCACCATGCTTAGTCTATTGGGAGGGGGGAATCTGTATCCTTTCTAATACACGTGAAAATGTCGTTTAAAAAAAAAAACCTTATTTATTTCTGAACAGGGAGGCCTCGTGGGTCTGGTAGATTATCCTGATGATGATGAAGATGATGATGAGGATGAAGACAAGGAAGACACGCTACCGCTGTCAAAGAAAGCAAAGTTTGAGTCATAATAATGGCAACTGCCTATGATCAGTACCTGTTGAGAAAACTGGTTCTCTACCCCTCCCCCCTACAAAATCCGCAACAAAGCAGTGGTCTCTTGTGAATGACTGATACAGATCAGCCTCGCACACTTGACTTCTGTTCATCAAGTGCCAATTCAATGGAGCAGGAGGAGGGGGTGTTACACAGTTAGGGGGAAGACTTACGCCTTTGAGCTCTCCAGCTTGGACCACACAGTGCCCTTTTCTCAGGGAAGGAAATGGAAACAAAAAGCCAACAGGGCAGGGGTTTTGTAAGTGGAACTCTGGATTGACTGGTCAGTTGCTACAATCAGAATATGCTCTCTCGGACCATGTTTGAGACTCAGAAGAATAGGCTCTTGTGCCGTAATTCTTCACTAGTTAAGAATGCCAGCAGTTTCTTTATATAAAGAGACCTGCCTTTAAAATCATACATTCTGAACATTTTAGTCGAGCTACAACAGGTTTGGAAAACCTCTTTGGGGGAGGGGCGAATATAAAGTTTCCTCTTTTTTATCTGTTCCCGTTGCCCTTCAAACTGCAGATTTTTTTTTTTTTTTAAGTGGGGATTTGTCCCTGCTTGATTAAAGATTGAGTGGAATTCTAGATGTGGTCATTTGTGTCATAATTTTTTTGTTTCATTTTTTGATTTTTTTTTTCTCCCCTGAGTGTATGCTTAGTTGTTGAGTATATATATTTGGGACCATTAAAACTTTTTTTGATGTAATATAACCTAACGTTGTGCTGGTACCTGTTTTGCCATGTGTAATTTTTGTTCTACATCACAGTTCTTAATTTGTTTAGAGTTTTATGAAAGATGGTATAGTTTTTATTGACAAAAACAAAGTAATCTTACAACTATGTGCATACAAAAGCAATACTATTTTGTGACTAAATATTTTATATTAAAATTTACATCAGCAACTGTCTTGAGAATTCAGGGAAATAGAGCGGAATTTAAAATTTCAACCATTTTGTTAAACCTAGAAACGTGAAATTAGTATTCCAAAGAGATTCTGAAATTTCGTATCTTGGGAAAATGACGGTACATTAAATCAAAATTGAGGCTGGATGATTTAAAAATAACATATTTGACTTTGAATAATAAAAAGAAAAGTGAAGAGTAAGAGAAATTGTATTAGTTGTATGTTTCTTTTCTTTTCTTTCTTTTTTTTTTTTTTTTTTTTAACTACTCCCTTTGGAATACCAGCTGGAGTTGTAAGTGGTGGTCCCTAAATAAATACGTGGCCAAAGGACCATCAGCTGTCACCTTATTACAACAGTGTTTGTATATAGGTCCTTTTTATTGTTGGTAGGTGTTAAAATTCTTCCAAGGAAATGAAAACATACTTTGACGTCACATACCCTTTTTTTTTTATATAAGCTTTTAGAACTTAAGAATGTGTTTACAAATGTAAATAAAAATCCACATCCAGGAAAGGATGCTATTTGAAGTATCATATACTTTTAACGGAGTTAATCTTACAAGCACTGTGTGCTTCTACTTTTTTGCTTAGTCCTCAGTAAATTCCAACATGTGATACCAAAAATAAGGTTCTATTTAATAGCTGGATAGAAAGCCAGAAAGTGAGAACTTGTTACAGTCATGAAACAAGTTTTATCGTTGGCTGATTATTTTTTAAACAAATTTTGGGTGCATAATTGTAAGAGTTTAAGTGTATTTCACTACAGTATAGAGATACTTCTAAGACCCAAGTTCTGGCTATTAATAATTGAAGTTAATCAAGTTACCTTGCCAATAAAGAGAAGAAAGAGCTTAAGTTTAATTATATCACGTCTTCCTTTGTTACCTAGCGAGTCCCATGTTTGTGCCTTAATCAGTACAGTTTAAATGGACTTTTCTGGCTGGGCTCCGGGAAGACTTCCTTGTCTTGGTGTTCTCACAGCTCCTGAGTAGAGGGGCGGAGCACCCCATGCTTTCATAAATTCTGGGCTAGTAGTTAAAAAAAATTATTGTCCCTTAACAGGTAAGAGATACCCCTTCACTGATGGACAGTTGCATTTTCTCAGTTATCGGCAATTACAGGTACTGAAGCAGAAGACGGACACCAATTGCTATAATGGAAATTAGGTGTAAAACAGCTTGTCACCTCACCGAGGGGAAACTTCGCAATTAATTGCTAGAAAGACAACCCGTGCATGGACCGATCCACCTGACTCAGAAGCCTGTGCTGCTGAACAGACACTATCTTGATAACAGATGTAAATACAATGGTGTGAAGTTGGAAATTCTTATTTTCCGTTTTAATGATACCTACTGGTTCTTGTGCTCATTTTGCAGTGTTTAAAATGAAAAAGATTGCCCTTCCGTGGTGTGATTTCCCAACAACTTCTGAAAAAGACTTATGATCAACTGCAGGAAATACCTTGGTATCCTGTCTGGTCCAGAGATGCTACCCTGGCTTTTTTTTTTTTTTTTTTTTTTTTAAAGAATGAAGCCAGACAGTTTTTCCCCTGAACTCAAATCCTATAGTCCGTAATTGTCTCTGGAAGTCAATTTTTGTGTATGTGGAAATGAAAGAGAAGAGCACGGAATGCAGGACACATTCCTCCTACTTGTATTCTTCATTTAAGCAGTAGTCTTTGTAAAGTTAGCAAGATTAGAACAGCAAGCAGTTTGAATTGGAAGAGATCTTTAAGTGGAAAACTTTTCAGTATCTCAGCAGTGTTTCAGTATTTATCAAATAACTTTGTTTAAACTACCGTCAAAATCACTTTTGGAGGAAAATTTAGGACCTTCAAAATTCTTATATATAAGGTTATATTAACTTTTTCTGCCATTACATCTATTTCGAGCAAGAGGATTATAAAAACAAATTTTTGTGGGCTGGATTATTGTCTGTCGTTACACTGGGGCACTTGGAGAACACGGGGAAATGGGGCACAGTACATTGTGACACTCAGTGGTAAACCAGTTTGCTTCCTTCCTCTGTGGCTTTAATGCTTCATCTTGGCTCCTGAGAGTAATTCTGAAAGGAAACTGTAGGGCGCCTCTCCTCAGATAGATGTCTAGTGGAGTCAGATGTCCTGGTCCTTAAAATAGCTCCGGTTGGAGACAGAGACTTCCTCGACCTTTCTGCTGTTAGTAGGTTCTTCCAAGGACTCCTAGGGAATACTGATTTCTCCAACATGATGCTCAGTGGGTTTCCGCTTAACTTCTATTCCTACTTTTCCAAAGACACTGCTCTAGAGAAGGTCACATCCTCCCTACAACTTCGGAGTGGACCCTTTAACATCCTTCTGTGTATTTTTAAAATTTGTTTATTTTGAGAGAGAGCAAGGGAGGGGCAGGGAGAGAATCCCAAGCAGGCTCTGCATTGTCAGTGCAGAGGCCCACACAGGGATCGATCTCGTGAACCATGAGGTCATGACCTTAGGCGAAATCCGGAGCCAGACACAACTGACAGAGCCACCCAAGCTTATATTCTTGACACTTAAGTCAGAAAATTGAAAGCACGTGGTGTTAATAGAGGCCAAGATATGGAGAAGACTGGACAGTGGCAGGTGCTTTCTACCCTTAGATACCTCCCTTGTTCACCCCGTAAATCTCTACTGCCCTGTCTTGGGTGCTCATCGTCCCAAGCTCCAGCCAGGGCACGTTAATGTCCCTGACCCAGTCATGCTGTGCCCTACGAGACTGCTTTAATCTGTCATGTGCCCCTTTGAATGCTCTTCTTGCCTTGCCTGCTGGGATAAACTTACGGTCATCTTTCCACATTGGGAAGTGTGCCCCTGACACTACTCCTTCCTTGAGGAAGGGGTTCTATCCTTTTCAACTTCGTTTCCATAGTATCTAGCAAGATACCCCAGCACACAGATGGCTCTCCAAAATGTTTACTGGGTGAATGAAAGACTGACTGAGGTGCACACAGAATATACACGCTGGGAAAGTCTCTTGGCCGATGCCCTGACATAGTTAAGAGTTTGACTCCCTGGGATCATAAGATTTCCACTCTGTGGATATAAGGGGTGGACTCAAGACCTCTGTCCTGCCTTAGGTTAGTAATACCAACAACCGTCTATCTCAAGTTCACAGAATTAGCCTATATGGAATTATTTCGGCAACTCCTAAAAGTCCGTTTAGGCTTTCCTGGTCTATTCGCCCCTGGCTCCAGCACCTTTAACTCCTTAATTAGCTTCTACTGGTCTTTTGATCATAGATCTTCGCCTGGAAGTACCGACCCCTACCTTTTATCAATGGACCTACCCATGAGCTACCAATTCCAAACAACACTTGCCTACTGGGATGGAGAGAGAGTTTATTAAACCTCGTTCTCTTATTAAACTTTTACATCTTGGTATAGTTCCTGGAATGTGAGATCCCAGAAGGCAGGCCCCAGATTTATGCGATTCTCTCGGCGCAGCTATTAGTAGAACACAGATGGTAGGTAGACAATACATAGGTTGGGCAGATAGATTTCCTACGTAGGATCAACTGATACTTCTCACAGTAATTTGATAAAAAGGATTCCTTTTCTTCATTTCTGGAAGAATAATTCATTTTAGATAAAGCCTGAAAAACGTGATCACTCAAAAATTACAGCACTTAATTTTATCACTAAATGTCTTTCTACAGGAATGTGTTTCTGTACACAAAAAAAGCAGATTTTGTTACCGTAATTCATGAATTGCCATTTCAGCTTTTCTCATCCTAACTTGTAAGGCACTACTCTAGAGGAACATAAGGAAATCATGAGACAGTTTATCAACCAGCCTCCAAGATGGGTCTGTTAGGTTCGCTCTGCGAGGCAGGAGTTCCATCAAAACTAAGAGCCCAGAAAAATTTGGCCTTTAGAATTCCGAAGTGGCTTTCAAAAAGTTTAGGTAGAGAATGTGAGGAATTGCTATTACTGAAAACCTTTCACCCAAGTCCACCCCTCCCCCAACCCCCTGAAGGCTTTTGAGAACCTATTCTGGAAGACCGTGATGGGGGCAGAGTGAGGGGTGGATAAAATAAACAAGAGAGGCTGAAGGAGCACTCAGGAAACTTCATTATGTGTGCTCCATGCGTACTGAGTGGTCACTGGATTCTAAGGGCAGGTTTCTTGGTAGAAAGTGGTGAAAAGTTGATATAGCAACAGCATAGTCAGAAAGCTTTGAGTGTGAACAATCACTGTTATTCAGACCTCAGGCAAGTTTCTTGAGCCTTGGTTTCCCCATCATGTAAAGGAAGAAACATCACAAGTGCGAGGACTGCAGAGCGGATGTGTACACATACACAGCAACCCTCCCAATGGCAGCTTCTCCACGGAGAGGAGCCAGTTAATATGTTACCTTAATCCAGTCCCCACCGGGAGGGAGATGGCCATGGGGCGGACCTTTTAAAATCTGAAACTGCCGGTTCTTAGAAGTCACTCATAGTCTCTGCAGTGTGGGGACCAGTATACAATATAATAGTTATGATTATACATCCAGGATGGCATGCAGTAAGGAGCCTGGCCAATCCTCCCTCAAAAAGCAATTTAAAAATGGCAAAATGGTCAGAATCAACCATTTCAGGACTTTCTAAATAAGCTGAAGACATGTAACAAACTGAAAAAAAGTTCACTCGAGAATCTCAAGACTGGTGAAGAGTGTGGCATTTGGACCTGTGGTTACTCTCATTCCCAAGCTCTCTCCTCCCTCAGCTCAATCTGCTAGAAGTTCTACCAATGCAGGAGAGCTGTGAACAAAGTAGTTTCCTAACTGGAAGTGGCTCACTTGGAGGACAGGAAAACACACAAATGGCTGTTCACAGAAACAGGAGGGAAAAAAAAAAAAAAAGACGATTCAAATTATTAAATTCAGAAATGAGAGATATTTGGTTGGGGCCATCGTTACCACCTTACAGAAATAAAAAGAATTAGGAATATTATGATTAACTGTATACCAATAAACAGGTAACACAGTAAGAATGGACCAAGTCCTAAAAGACCCAAAACTACTGAAATTAAGAAGAATCAGGCAAAATTCTAAACAGACCAGTAATCGGAAACTTCCCAACAGAAGTCTAGGACCAGATGGCCTCACTGCTGAATTCTACCAAACATGTGAAGAGTAATACCAATCCTCAAATGCTTCCACAAATTAGGAAAGAAGGGAACAACTTCCAAATTAATTTTACAAGGCCAGCATTGCCCTGATAGCAAAATCAGACAAGGACACCAGATGAAAAGAAAATGACAACCTGACATTCCTGATGAACACGGATGCAAACACTGTCAACAAACTATCATCAAACCAAATTCAACAATATGTTAAAAGACTCATACGCCATGACGAACCTGGATTTATTCCAGGCGTGTAAGGGTTCAACATCCGCAAATTCAATCAATGTGATAAATCAATAAAATGAAGGATAAAAATCATAGGATCGGCTCCGTGGGTGCAGAAAAAGCATTTGACATAATTCATCTAATTATGATAAAAACTCTCAGAAAAAAATCAGATACACACACACACACATATATATAAAGATACCTCCACATTATAAAGGCCATATATAATAGGCTTACAGCTAACATCTTGGTCAATGGTGGAAAAACTAAAAGCTTCTCCTCCAAAATCAGTAACAAGACCAGATGCCCACTCTTGCCACTATCGTTCAATACAGTATTGGGTGTCCTAGCTGAAAAAAATTAAGCAAAAAGAAAAAGACAAGACATCCAACTGGAAAGGAAGTAAAACCGTCACTACTTGCAGATGACATGGTATTATATAGAAAAAAATGAAAGGCTCCACCAAAAAGCTGTTAGAAGTAGTAAACAAAGTCAGGAAGGATGCAGGATTGTTACGAAACCAATACATCAAGCTCTGTTACATTTCCATACGCTAATGACAAACTAGGAGACACAGAAATCAGGCTCAGGATCAAGGCAGAGCGGGAAGATCCTGCGCTCACCTCCCGCAGACGCGCCAAATTCTCCAACTACACACAGCACCACCACCTCTGGGGAGGAACTCAACCAGCAGAACAGATCACACCCGACTACGGAGATACGAAAAAGCCATATGACAGACTGGAGGGGTGGGGACAGGGTTTGGTTGGGACCCGCACATATGAACGCAGAGGCCCTCCCTAAGGAGCAAGGGGTCTGAGCCCCACAGCCCGGGGACCTGCACTGGGAAGACAAGCCCCCAGAGTGCCTGGCCGTGAAAACGGAGGGGGGCTCAATGTCCAGGAGGGGAAGAGCAGTGGGAAACCAAGGCTCGGCTCTCAAAGGGCGCACCCGCAATCTCATCGCTGAGTTCCAGCGGAGGCAGCGGGCTGAAAAGCGCCTGGGTTACATGTGAAGGAAACCCATGCACTCAGTTAGGGCACCGCCAGAGGGGCAGGGATCCGTTGGACCGCTCCCCGGTAATGTAAGAAAAGTGGTGGGCACCGTTTTGGTTGTGTTGCTTCGGCGCTCACCTCCCAGCCGGAGGCCCGGTGCCGGCAGGCACCGTGTCTGAATGTCTCCATCTACTGTGCTCCACTGCCGGCGCCTCCCTGGTGTTCCCCTGAGGACACACTCTGTCAACCCACCTGACAGGCCCGGAGCCCCTCCCGAGTGGCTCCCCACCCCACCTCACGTGGGGGGCAGCCTCAGCCAGCACTAGAGCCCTTCAAAGCGCCCCTACCCCACACAGCAACGTGCCCGCAGCAGTGGTGGTCAGGCCTCTGAGCCGGACAGGCCTTGCAAGGCCACAGTCGCGCACTCACACACCCACACCAGGTGCAGCTGAGCCTCACAGGCAATCACTCTGGGGGACAGCCCCCCACACTGCACCAGCTGCGACCCAGCCACGACAGGAGGGTGCTCGCAGCCCACACAGTGGACACTTCTATGGTGCTTGGCTTGCACGACCAGGGGGGTTTGTGTTACTGGGCCCCAAGAGGCACCTTCTTCATAAAGCCCCTCCTTCCAAACTGGGGGAAGTAACTGATCCGATACATAAGAACATAAAAATAAGAGAACTGGTCAAAGTGAAGAGATGGAGAAAGATGTTCAAAATGAAAAACCAAGGCAAAACCTCAGGAAAAAAAGTAAACAGATAAGCAATCTACCTCATAAAAGAGTTAAAAGTAATAGTCATAGGGATGCTCAATGGACTTGAGACAAGAACAGATGAACACAGTGAGGACTTCAAAAAACAGAAAACAGAGAGCCAACCAGAGCTGAAGAACATAATAACAAATAAAAAAAGATACACTAGAGAGACTCAACAGCAGATGAGAGGATACAGAAGAGATCAGTGATTTGGAAGGCAAGGCAGTAAACATCACCCAGGCTAAACAGCAGAAAGAAAAGGGAATATTAAAAAATGAGGATAGGTTAAGGAGCCTCTAGGACAGCATCGAGCATACTAACATTCACGTTACAGGGGGCCCAGAAAAAGGAGAGAGAAATGGGCAGAAAACTTACTTGGAGAAATAATAGCTGGACATGTCCCCCACACTGGAGAAGAAAAAACATCCAGGTCCAGGAAACACAGCCCCGAACAAGATGAGCCCAAGCAGGTCCACATCGAAACAAACACAAAAACAGGACCCATCTGAATACTGACTGCAAGAGCCACTTCAGACATCAAGTCAAATACAGACTGAAAGTGAAGGATGCGCAAAGATAGAACATGCAAATGCCAAGGCGCCTCAGTCGGTTAAGCATCCGACTTCGGCTCAGGTCATGATCTCCCGGTTCGTGGGTTCGAGCCCCGCGTCGGGCTCTGTGCTGACAGCAGCTCAGAGCCTGGAGCCTGTCTTCGGATTTTGTGTCAAATACAGACTGAAAGCGAAGGATGCGGAAAGATAGAACATGCAAATGCCAGGGCGCCTGGGTGGCTCAGGCTTAGCTCAGGCTGAGCGTTTGACTTCGGCTCAGGTCATGGTCTCCCGGTTCGTGGGTTCGAGCCCTGCGTCAGGCTCTGTGCTGACAGCAGCTCAGAGCCTAGAGCCTGTCTTTGGATTTTGTGTCTCCCTCTCTCTCTGACCCTCCCCTGCTCACGCTCTGTCTCTCAAAAATAAATTAAAAAAAAAAAACATAAAAAAAAAGAACATGCAAATGCTAAAGCCAGGTCAGCAGTACTCACATCAGAAAAAATAGACTTTAAAATAAAGATGATACCAAGAGATAATAAGGTCACGATGTAATGATCAATCCAACAATATAGAAAATGTAAAGTTTCTGAACCCGACGTAGGAGCATCTAAATATATAAAGCAAATATTAACAGACATAAGGGAAAGTGACTGTCATGCACTAATAATAGGGGACCTTAACACCCTATTTACATCAATGGATAGGCACAGAAAAATCAGTAAGTAAACGGTGGTTTTGAGCGACATATTAGACCCAATAGACTTAACAGATATTTACAGAACATCCCATCCAAAAAACAGCAGGATACATACCTTTGCAAGTGCACATGGTACATTCTCCAGGACAGATCACATGGCAGGCCACAAAACAAGGCTCAATAAATGTAAGATGACTGAAATCATACCAAGCATCATTTCTGACAACAATGGGATAAAACTAGAAACCAATTACAAGGACAAACTGGGAAAACACAAACACGTGAGGCTAAACAACATTAAACAACCATGCAACACGTTAACAAAAAGATAAAAATCATATGATCAGCTCAACAGATGTAGAGAAAGCATTTGGCAATATTCAATATCCACGTATGATTAAAAAATTCTCAGAAAAGTGAGTGTAGAGGGAACACATCTCAATATAATAAAGGCCATATAAAATAAACCATTCTCAACGGTAACATCATACTCAATGGTCAAAAGCTGAAAGCTTTTCCTCCAAGATCAGAAATAAGACAAGGATGCCCACTCTTGCTGCTTTTCTTCAACAAAGTATTCGAAGTCTGAGCCGCAGCAATCAGACAAGAAATAAAAGGCATCCAAATTGGAAAAGAAGTAAAACGGTCACTAACTGCAGATGACAGGATAGAAAATCCTAAAGGCTCCATTAAGAAGTACCAGAATAAACGAATTCAGTAAAGTTGAAGGATACAAAATATACAAAAATCTGTTCATTTCTATACACTAAACTACCAGAAAGAGAAATTAAGAAAACTATAACATTCAAAACTGCATCAAAAAAATCTCACAAAGGGGCATTTGGGTAGGTCAGTCAGTTAAGTGTCCGACTTCAGTTCAGATCCTGATCTCATGGCTCGTGGGTTCAAGCCCCGCGTTGGGCTCTGTGCTGACAGCTTGGAGCCTGGAGCCTGTCTCAGATTCTGTGTCTCCCTCTTTCTCTCTGCCCCTCCCCCACTTGTGCTCTGCCTCTCTCTCTCAAAAATAAACAAACATTAACAAAATGTTTTTAAACCCCACAAAACAGTTTAGGAATAAATTTAACCAAGGTGAAAGACTTGTAGTCTGAAAATTATAAGACAATAATGAAAGAAATTGAAGAAGACACAAATAAATGGAAAGATATACCATGCTCATGGATTGGAAGAATACTGCTGAAATGTCTACGCTACTCAAGCAATCTACAGATTCCATGCAATTTCCATTAAAATCATCAAAGAAATGCAAATCAAAACCTCTTTGAGTTATCAACTCACACCTGTCAGAAAATGGCTAGTATCAAAATGACAAGAAATAATAAGTGTCGGTAAGCATGTGGAGAAAAGGGAACCTTATACACTATTGGTGGGGATACAAAATGGTACATTCACAATGAAAAACAGTATGGAAGTTCCTCAAAAAATTAAATGAGCATATGAATAGGATATGAACAGGGTATTAACCAAAGAAAACAAAAACACTAATTCAGAAAGATACACACACCCCTATGTTCACTGGAGCATTTTTATTAAAAAACTTTTTAATGTTTTATATATTTTTGAGAGAGCAGAGACAGAGCATGAGTGGGGGAGGGGCAGAGAGAGAGAGGGAGACACACAATCTGAAGGAGGCTCCAGGCTCCTAGCTTGTCAGCACAGAGCCTGATGCAGGGCTCGAACCCACGAACCATGAGATCATGACCTGAGTGGAAGTTGGACACTTAACCCACTGGGCCCCTCACTGCAGCACTCTTTACAAAGCCAAAATATGGAAGCAACCTAAAGGGTCCTTCCATCAACAGATGAGTGAAAAAGATATGGTGTGTGTATACACACATACACACACACACACACACACACAAAATGGCACAATGGAATATTACTCAGCCATAGAAAGAATGAAATCTTGCCATTTGCAATAGCAAGGGTTGACCTAGAGGGTATTATGCTAAGTGAAGTCAGACACAGAAAGACAAATTACACACACACACACACACACACACACACACACACACAAAGAAAGGAAAAAGGTATGATTTTACTTCTATGTGGAACGAAAAAAGTAAAACAAATGAACAAACAAAAACAAACACAACAGACCAACAACTGATCCAGAGAACAACCTGGTGGTCTCCAGACAGGTATAGGGTGGATGATGGGCAAAATGAAAAAGGAATTAAAAAGCTACAAAATCCCAGTTATAAAACAGCTAAGACACAGAGCTACCCTGCACAGCATAGAAAACAGAGTTGACATGTATCGACTTTGCATGGTGACAGATGACAGCAAGATTTATCATGGGAATCACTTTTAATATCCATAAATGTTTAATCACTAGGTTGTACACATACAGCCAATATTCTATGTCAATCAAAATGAAAAAAAGAGAAATTAAGAAAACCATCCCACCCAGGACTTCATCAAAAAGAAAATACCTAGAAATAAATTTAACCAAGAAGGTGAACAACCTGTACGCTGAAAACTATTAAGACACTGATGAAAGTAATTAAAGACACAGAGAAAAAGTGTTCTGTGCTCATAAACTGAAATATTGTTAAAATGCCCCCACTACACAACACAATCCACAGATTGCAATCCCTATCAAAAGTCCAATGGCAGTTTTCACAGAAATAGAAAAATCAATCCTAAAATTTGTATGGAACCACAATAGACCTCGAATACCCAAAGCAATCCCGAGAGAGAAGAACAAAGTGGAAGGCATCACACTTCCTGTTTCAAACTGTATCATGAGGCTACAGTAATCAAAACGGTATGATGTTAAGCATCACAACAGAAACATAGATACCTGGAACAGAACAGAGAGCCCGTAAGTAAACCCACACATATATGCTCAATTAATTTACAACAGAGATCAAGGATATATAATGGAAAAAGGATAGTCTGTTTGATAAATGGTGCTGGGAAAACTGGGCAGTCGCCATGTGAAAGAATAAAATGGGACCGCTGACACCAACACACAAAAATTAACTCAAATGCATTAAAGGCTTACCATAATACCTCAAAGTCATAAAAGTCCTAGAAGAAAATAGGCAGTAAGCTCCTTGAGAGGAGTGTTGGTGTTTTTTGGGGGTCTGACAGCAAAAGGAAAGGCAACAAAAGCAAAAATGAACAGGTGGGACTAGAGCACATGAGACTGCTTCTGCACAGCAAAGACGACCATCAACAAAATGAAAAGGCAGTCAACGCGAAATGGGAGAAAATATTTGCAAATAACATCTAATTAAAGGATTAATATGCAAAACATACAAAAAACTCCTACAACTCAAACCAAACCCTCATACAATCCAACTAAAAAGTGGGCAGAGAATCTGAATAGACAGTTTTCCAAAAAAGACATACTGACCACCACAGGCACTTGAAAAAGCGCTCAACATCACTAATCACCAGGAAATGCAAATCAAAACCCAAAACAAGATCTTACCACAGGCATGTTAGAATAGCTACTATCAAAAACAGACAACTGGTGTTGGTGCAGATGTGGAGAAAAGGGGACCCTTGTACACTGATGGATGTGAATATACAACTGTGCCACTGCCTTCAAACACACTCAACTCACTGATACAGAGAACAGATAGGTGGCTGCCAGAGGTGGAGAGTGGAGGGTGATGAAATGGGTAAAGGAGTCAAAAGGTACCAACTTCCAGCTCTAAAGTAAGTTATGGGGATGAAATGCAAGCACAGTGAGTAGAGTTAGTAACACTGGAGTATACGTGAAAGTTGCTAAGAGAGTAGCTCCTGAAAGTTCTCATCACGAAATGACAAACTGGGAACTGTGTGGTGATAAATGTTAACTAAGACTTACTGTAGTGATCATTTGGCAAATATATACAAACATATATATGTTTGTACACCCAAAACTAATATAATGTTGTATGTCAATTGTATCTCAATAAAAAAAGAAGAGACCATTTGAACAGATTCATTTAATTAGTGTAGAGACTGAATTAGTGATTAAAAAAACTACCCAAAAAGAAAAGCCCAGGTAAGATGGTTTCAGCACTGAATTCTCTATTCAATAGCGCCCCTATTTTTCAAAAATTCTTCCAAAAAATAGAAGAGGGATCATTTCCCAACTCATTCTGTAAGGTCAGTATTCCTTGATACCAATTCCAGACAAAGTCATCACAAGAAAACTACAAACCACTATCTTCTGCATATGGTCAAAACCTTCTCAACAAAATACTGAGAAATGAATCCAGCAATAAATAAAAAAAAAAAATTATACACTATGACTAAGTGGGATTTATCCCACTAGGAAAGCATGGTCGGTTTAGTATCTGAAAATCAACCAGTGTAATAATGTAATACAAAATCTAAAAATGTCAAATCTAAAATACAAAACTACATGATCCTCTTAATACATGCAGAAAAATCACTTGACAAAATTAAACTCTCTTTCATGTTAAAACACTCAACAAACTGTGGAGAGAGAAAACCTCCTCAACCTGATAAAGGGCATCTACGAAAAACCTACAGCTATCATCATACTTAGTGCTGAAAAAGAATGCACACTTTCACCTCAGAGCAGAAACAAACCAAGAATATCTGCTTTTGTTACTTCTATTCAAGATGGTACTGGAGGTTCTAAGAACCTCCAGTTAGGCAAGAAAATAAAACAAAGGCAAGCAGACTGGAAAGAAAGAAGTAAAATTATCCTGTAGAGGCCATGAGCTTGTAAAGAAGATACTAAGGAATCTACTACAAAACTATCAGAACCAATAAATGGGTCCAGCAAAGCTTCAGGATGCACGATCAATATACAAAAATCACTGGAATCTGTATGCATTTGCAATGAATGAGCCAAAAAGGAAACAGAGAAAATGATTTATAATGACACGTAAAATTAGAAAGAAATTTAACAGAAGACTTTGGCTCAGGTCATGATCTCACGGTTCATGAGTTCGAGTCCCACACTGAGCTCCGTGCCGACAGCTCGGAGCCTAGAGCCTCCTTCGGACTCTGTGTGTCCCCCCCTCTCTCTTTCTCTGCCCTCCCCTGCTCACACTCTGTCTCTGTCTCTCTCTCCCAAAAATAAACATTAAAAAAAATTTTTTTAATCTAACAGAAAAAATGCAAAGTCTATACCCTGAAAACTGTAAAACATTGTTCAAGGAAAGAAGATCTAAATAAATGGAGAAACATACCATGCCTACGGATCGGAAGGGAGTATTAAGATGGCAGTACTCTTCAAACTGCTTTACAGAGTTAACGCAATCCCTACCATAATCCCCAGCTGACTTCCTTGTTGAAATTGAAAAGCCGCTTCTAAAATTTACATGGAACTTCAAGGCATCCAAAACATCTACAACAGTCTTCGAAAAGAAAAACTAAAGTAGGAGGACACACACTTCCAAATTTCAGAACTTACTAGAAAGCAACAGTAATCAAGACAGTGTGACCCTGGCCCTACAGAAATGCAGACCAAGGAACTCAGAAGT
>CM053560.1:11704863-11867148 GCA_028646485.1 Cryptoprocta ferox
CAGACAGAAGTCTGGGGCGCGTACGTGGGAACAGGTATTACAGGATGCAATCATGGCGGAAGGAACTCAAAGCCAGAAGGAGCTCAAGTTATTCCCAGTGGTCCCCTAAGCCTTCTGCATTTAATGTCCTACCTGAGGGGGTTCAAAAGGGTTCCAACAGTCTGACTGGTTGGCTGAAACGCAGACCAAAAGCTGGCTACCGTAAATTAAGTTGACATGCCAGACCTGCCTCGGTAGACTGTAGAGGAAAAGACTCAAGGCTTAGGGATTACTGGAACATTAGAGACATGTGTCATTTAAGATCTGCTCACCCAGCCCGGCGTGG
Source organism: Cryptoprocta ferox (assembly GCA_028646485.1). NCBI lineage: Eukaryota > Metazoa > Chordata > Mammalia > Carnivora > Eupleridae > Cryptoprocta > Cryptoprocta ferox. The sequence goes on from CM053560.1 coordinate 11,705,189, forward strand.
ACACATCTGTCAGCATGACGGTTAGGAACCTGTGAGTGGAGCCCACACAGTGGGGTGCTGTGTGGCCACTCTTCCCTGCAGGTGAGACGTTCCAGGGGGAACTGCTGCTACCGCCCTGGGAGACCAGACTGCAGTGGGAGTAACTGGATCCTGGGGCGGCGGGGGCCAAGTGACAGCCCAGGCAGGGAAATCCTGACAGCCGCCAAGGCTTGGAGCAGTGAACCCCGTTGCTCATTTTGTGTGAAAGGAGAAATGGCCAGGTGTACAGTTACACCAGTTCACAGCTGGAACCAGTAAGCTGGCTGGCTGGTGAGAAACTTGGAAGGAAGAGGACTGGAAAACTGGCCACAATGAAGTCTGGGGAAGAGGTATGTGGGCAAGCACCACAAAGATATTTGTTTCCCATGTAAATGCCCGCCAAAGGGTAACCTCGGCAGAGGACGATTTTAATCAAGTGGACATAATGGCCCTTTCTGTGGATATTAGTCTCTTTCCCCAGTCATCCCGTCATCACTCCGTGGGCTCTTGAACAAAGTAGCCCGGGTAGCAAAGATGGGGGTTAGGCATGGGCCCCAGCGACACAGACTGCCACTCACCAAGACCAACCCGGCTACAGCCACTGTTGAATGTCCAACATGCCAGCATCAGAGACCAACACTGAGTCTTGCATGTGGGACCACTCCCTGGGGGGTAGGCAGCCGGCTACCTGCTAGGAGGTTAATTACATTGGACTGCTTCCGTCCTGGAAAAGCGGGATCTTCTTTCCTTGCTAGAATACACATTGACTCTGGATACAGAATTGCCTTCCCCGCACACACTGCTTCTCCCCACGTCATCTGTGGACTTCCGGGGAGCCTCATACGCCATCACGGTGCTGCGCACCATTGCTTCTCATCAAGGAACTCACTTCACAGACAATGAAATGCACGAATGGGCTCATGCTTGTGGAATACAGTGGTTTTCCCACATTCTTCACCACCCTGAAGCAGCCGGCTTCACAGAGGATGCCGGAGTGGACTTTTGAAGACCCAGATACAGCATCAGCTAGGTGGCAATACCTTACAGGGTTGGCGCAAGTTTTATTAGAAAGCTATATATGCTCTGAGTCAGTATCCGGTATATGGTACTGTTTCTCCAATTGTCAGGACTCGCAGATCCAGTAATCAAGGCTAAAAATGGGAGTGGCACCACTCACTATGGTCCCTTGCGATCCACGGGCAAAAATCTCCGCTTCCTGTCCCTACAACCTGATGCTTTGCTGGCTTAGAGGTCTTAGTTCCAAAGAGAGAAATGCTTTTACCAAGACGATTTAATTAAACTGGGAGTTAAGACTGCCACTCAGCCACTTTGGACTCTTCGATCCCCTGAATCAACAGACAAAAAAGGGGTTCTGTGCTGGCTGGAGTGACTGATCTAGTTACCAAGGGGAAATGGGACTACTCCTCCACAATGGATGGAAGGAAGAGTATATATCTGGAATCTGGGAGATCTCTTAAGGCGTCTTAGTATCACCATGTCTTGTGATTAAAGTCAATGGAAAACTATCACAATTCAACTTATGCGGGACTTCCAATGGCCCAGACCCTTCAGGAATGAAGGTGTGAGTCACGCCATCCAACTAATGATCACCTCAGGTGCTTACTGAGAGCAAAGGGAATGTGGAATGGCTAGTGGAAGAAGAAAGTTGTAAGTAACAGCTATGACCAGGTGATCGGTTACAAAAGTGAGGACTGTAACTGTCATGAGTAGATCTTCTTTATTTTGTTATGAATGTACCTCAAATATCTTTTTTTCTCTCTTACCCCCTTATCATATAAGGTAAGATGTCCTGACTTCATATACTGAAGTGCTGTTAATGACATCAGAATATTTCAGTTATTTCAAGTAGAACAGGTCACCTCACACAACGGCTCTGAATTCTCTTCTGGGGAAAAGTTCAATCCAGTTTTAGTTGTGCACAGGATGAGTGTTACCATGTTAGGTGGGAACATGACCTTGTTATGGTTTTTTTTTCAGAGATCAAATGTGGTTTCAACAGGTATGTTTGGGTACCAAGCTGACAAGTGGTAGCCTCGATAGTTAATTTTACGTGCTTACTTAGCTAGGCCGCAGTACCCAGAGACTTCACAAAACATTTGAACATTGCTATGAAAGCTTTTTTTAGATGGGATTAACATTTAAATGGGTGGACTGAGTAAAGCAGAATTTCCCTCCAGAGTGTAGGTGGGCCTCATCCAGTCAGTTGAAGACACAGAAAAAATAACTGGGGTCACTCGAGGAAAAGGCAATTCTGCCTCTGGACCATCTTCAGACAAGAGCTCCAACATCATTTCATCCCTGGGTTTCTAGCCTGCTGGCCTAACACTGCGGATCTGAACCTGTCAGCCCCCACAACTGCATGAGCCAATTCCTTAAAATAAATCCCTCCACATCCTCTCCCTCTCTCGATATATCGACATAAAAATACATGCACACATTTTGTGTGTGTGTATATATATATAGGCACATATAAGTACACAGGTACAGGGGAAGGAGGGACCAACATGGCAGAGAAGGAGGGGGATCCCAAGTTCCCTAGTCTCTCAAACAAAGCAGTGTTGAGGCCAAAGGCCTTTGAACTCCAACAGTCTGGGTGGAAAGCGAAAGAGATGCTTCCAGGGACCCACAGGGACAACCTGACGGGCCATTGGTGTGTGACTGCAAACTGGGAGAGATAAAACAAAGGTAGGGGTGGGATCCCCTTCTGTGGAAAGACACAGGGAAGAGAAAGAGACTGGGGAAGCATAGGATTGTATCTGGACAAGAGAAAAACCACGGACTGGGACGGAGAAAGAGCCAATCTCTAACTGCGGGGCTTTCTGCGGGCTGGGGCCAGCTGCCCAGTTTGGGCACCTGCGGAGGAGGGGAGCCAGCTCTGGGGTCGGTAACTAGCTCAGGGGCGCAGTCCGCAGGGGGGGGGAAAGCAATCCCCTCCCTGGAGTGCTGTGGGAAGAAGGGAGACACCCGCTCAAAGGTGCGGCACTTCCCCGAAACTGGGGCAGATGGAGTGGGAACCTTAAAGACATCCGGGTGGAAGTCCCAGCGCAGCGCCAGGAAAGCGAGGGAGTCAGCTGTGCAGGGCGAACCACCTCGTTTGCGCCTGTGGCACAGTGAGGACGGCTTGAATAGAGTGGTTTGGGACACCAGGTCCATGGAGGAGAGACTGGGATGTCGCCTTCCCCCCCCCCCCCAATCACAACAAGGTGGGGCTTCAGGGAAGAGCCATCGGGGGCCCCGCCCACACCAAACCACGCCCCTCCGCGCCAGTAGCTGCGAATCTGCGGGAGCGGCATTGACACTGACCAACCAGACGGCCCCTCCTCCGGCCAGGCGCTGTTGCACTGCCTGGTTTAATTCTCGTACAATTCTTATACATTCTTCCCTCTTTTTCTCCTTCTTATCTCTTCCCCCCTCTAGTCTGGTTACTCTGGTTGTTGGTTGGTTTAAGCAGACATTTTTAATCTATTCTCTTGATACATGTTCTATACCTCCTTCTTTATTTTCCTCTCTCTCTCTCTCTCTCTCTCTCTCTCTCTGGATTAAGCCCTATAGTTTCTCTGCTCAATTCTCTTTTCTTTTTCCCCACCTCCTTCTTTATTTTCCTCTCTCTCTCTCTCTGGATTAAGCCATATAGTTTCTCTGTCCGGTCAATTTTTATTTTCTTTTCTTTTTCCCTGCCCCTGTCACTTCTCTTTTTGTATGGGTTAAGGCTGCTTTCATCAGCACCGCCTCCACCCTGTTGTTAATTTGTAGCTGGTGTTTCTGGTTTTTTGTTTTTGTTTGTGTGTTTGCTTGTTTTTGGTTTCTGTTTTGTTTTCCTTTCCAGGGCTACTTCAACACACATCAAAGCACACCTGGTGGAGGAGGGTCTGAAACATCACTAGAAGTAGGGAGATTAAGTAACCAAAGCCACAACAACAGAGAGCAAGTGATACTCTCCAAAAAACACCTCCTGAAGGGCCAGGCCCTGGCCAGTGTGTGACCCGTCTTTAATACAGTAGTGCTCACAGGTGCAGGGCACATAACAAGCTTTTAAAATAAATAAGGGACAGAAAACTAGCCAAAATGACAAAATTAGAGAATTCTCAAAAGAAATTCTAGGAAGAAATGACAGCTAAATAATTGATCAAAACAGATATAAACAACAAAACTGAACAAGAGTTTAGAGTAATAGTCCTAAGATTAATCACTGGGTTTGAAAAAAGTATAGAAGACAGCAGAGAATCTACTGCTGCAGAGATCAAGGAACTAAAAAAACAGTCATGATGAATTAAAAAACTGCTGTTAATGCGGTGCAAAATAAACTAGAGGTGGCGGCAGCGAGGACTGAGAGGCAGAGGGGAGATTAAGTCAAATAAAAGATAAAATTATGGGAAAAGATGAAGCTGAGAAAAAGATAAAACAAATTCTGGACCATGAGGGGAGAATTAGGGAACTAAGTGATTCAATGAAAAGGAACAATATCTGTATCATAGGAGTTCCAGAGAAGAAGAGAGAGAGAAAGAGGCCGAAGGTGTACTTGAATAAATCATAGCTGAAATCTTCCCTAATCTGGGGAAGGAAACAGACATTGAAATCCAGGAGGCACATAGAACTCCCTTTAGATGTAACTTGAATCGATCTTTTGTATGATATATCATAATGAAACTGGCAAAATACAAAGATAAAGAGAGAATTCTGAAAGCAGCTAGGGATAAATAGGCCTTAACCAACAAGGGTAGACACATAAGGGTAGTAGCAGACCTATCTACTGAAACTTGGCATGCGATAAGGGAGTGGCAGGAAATTTTCAAGGTGCTGAATAGGAAAAATATGCAGCCAAGGATCCTTTATCCAGCGAGCCTGTCATTCAGAATAGAAGGAGAAATAAAGATTTTTCCAAACAAAAACTGAAGGAATTCATCACCACTAAACCAGCCCTACAAGAGATCTTAAGGGGGACTCTGTGACTGGAATGTTGCGAAGACCACAAAGGACAGAGACATCACTACAAGCGTGAAACCTACAGATAACACAATGACTCTAAACCCGTATCTTTCGATAACAACACTGAATGTAAATAAACTAAATGCTTCAATCAAAAGACACAGGGTATCAGAATGGATTAAAAAAACAAGACCCATCTATTTGCTGTCTACAAGAGACCCATTTTAGACCTAAGGACACCTTCAGATTGAAAGTGAAGGGATGGAGAACCATCTATTACTCTATTGTAAGTCAAAAGAAAGATGGAGTAGCCATAGATTTTAAACTAAAAGCTGTAACAAGAGATGAAGAAGGGCATTATATCATAAGTATGGGGTCTATCCATCAAGAAGAGCTAACAATTACAAATGTTTATGCACTGAATTCGGAAGCACCCCAAAAATAAAACAATCACAAACATAAGCAATCTTGTTAGTAAGAATGTGGTAATTGCAGGAGACTTTAATAGTCCACTTACAGCAATGACCAGATCATCTAGACAGAAAAATCAATAAAAAAACAATGGCCTTGAATGATACACTGGACCATATGGACTTGACAGATATATTTAGAACTTTTCATCCTAAAGCAGCAGGATATACATTCTTCTCGCATGCACACGGTACATTCTCCAAGACAGATCACATACTGGGTCACAAAACAGCTCTCAATAAATATAAAAGAACCGAGATCATACCATGTACACTTTCAGATCACAATGCTATGAAACTTGAAATCAACCACAGGAAAAAGTCTGGAAAACCTCCAATTGTATGGGGGTTAGAGAACATCCTACTAAAGAACAAATGGGTCAACCAGGTAATTAAAGAAGAAATTAAAAAATATATGGAAAGAAATGAAAATGAAAACAACTCTCCAAACCCTTTGGAACAAAGCAAAGACAGTCTTAAGAGGAAAATACATTGCAATCCAGGCCTATCTCAAGAAACAAGAAAAATCCCAAATACAAAAGCTAACAGCACCCCTTAAGGAACTAGAAGCAAAACAGCAAAGAAACCCCAAAGCCAGCAGACGAAAAGAAATCATAAAGATGAGAGCCGAAATAAACAATACAGAACCCAAAAACAAACAAAAAAAACAAAACAGATCAATGAAACTAAGAGTTGGTTTTCTGAAAAAATAAACAAAGTGATGAACCCCAAGCCAGACTTCTCGAAAAGAAGAGAGGACCCAAATAGATAAAATCATGAATGAAAATGGATCTATCACAATCCCTCAGAAACACAAGCAATTATCAGAGAATACCATAAAAAATTGTATGCCAACAAAGTGGACAACCTGGAAGAAATGGACAAATTCCTAAACACACACACACTAACCAAAACTCAAACGGGAAGAAATAGAAAATTTGAACAGACCCATAACTACTACTAAATTGAATCAGTTATCAAAAATCTTCCAACAAATAAGAGTCCTGGGCCAGATGGCTTCCCAGGAGAATTCTACCAGCTATTTAAAGCACAATTAATACCTATCCTTCTCAAGCTGTTCCAGAAAACAGAAACGGAGGGAAAACTTCCAGACTCATTCTATGAAGCCAGCATTACCTTGATTCCCAAACCAGACAGAGACTCCACAAAAAAGGAAAATTACAGGCCACTATCTCTGATGAACACGGATGCAAAAATTCTCAGCAAGATATTAGCAAATCGAATTCAACAGCATATGAAAACAAGTATTCACCATGATCAAGTGGGATTCATTCCTGGGCTGCAGGGCTGATTCAATATTTGCAAATCAATGTGATACATCACATGAACAAAAGAAAAGGTAAGAACCATATGATCCTGTCAACAGATGCAGAAAAAGCATTTGACAATATATAGCACCCTTTCTTAATAAAAACCCTCAAGAAAGTCAGGTTGGAAGGAACATACTTAAACATCATAAAAGCCATATATGAAAAGCCCACAGCTAGTATCATCCTCAATGGGGAAAAACTGAGAGCTTTCCCCCTGAGATCAGGAACATGACAAGGATGTCCACTCTCACCACTGCTATTTAACATAGTGTTGGAAGTCCTAGCATCAGCAATCAGACAACAAAAAGAAATAAAAGGCATCCAAATTGGCAAAGAAGTCAAACTTTCACTTTTCGCAGACAACATGATACTCTACATGGAAAACCCGAAAGACTCCACCAAGACTGCTAGAACTGATACATGAATTCAGCAAAGTCGCAGGGTACAAAATAAATGTACAGAAATTGGTTGCATTTCTATACACCAATAATGAAGCAACAGAAAATCAAGGAATGGATCCTGTTTACAACTGCACCAAGAACCATAAAATATCTAGGAATAAACCTAACCAAAGATGTAGAAGGTCTATATGTTGGAAACTATAGAAAACTTATGAAGGAAATTGAAGAAGACACAAAGAAATGGAAAAACATTCCATGCTCATGGATCGGAAGAATATTATTAAAATATCAATACTACCCAAAGCGATCTACACGTTCAATGCAATCCCAATCAAAATTGCACCAGCATTTGTCTCAAAGCTAGAACAAACAATCCTAAAATGCGTATGGAACCACAAAAGACCCCGAATAGCCAAAGTGATATTGAAGAAGAAAATCAAAGTGGGAGGCATCACAATCCCAGACTTTAGCCTCTACTACAAAGCTGAAATCATCAAGACAGTATGGTACTGGCAAAAAAACAGACACATAGACCAATGGAATAGAACAGAGAACCCAGAATTGGACCCACAAATGTATAGCCAACTAATCTTTGACAAAGTAGGAAAGAATATCCAATGGAAAAAAGACAGTCTCTTTGGTAAATGGTGCTGGGAGAACAGGACAGCAACATGCAGAAGAATGAAACTAGACCACTGTCTTACACCGTACACAAAAATAAACTCAAAATGGATGAAAGACCTAAATGTGAAACAGGAAACCATCAAAACCCTAGAGGAGAAAATAAGCAATGACCTCTTTGACCTCGGCCACAGCAATTTTTGCTCGACACATCTCTAAAGGCTAGGGAATTAAAAGCAAAAATGAACTATTGGGACCTCATCTAGAAAGCTTCTGCATTGCAAAGGAAACAATCAACAAAACAAAAAGGCAACCCACGGAATGGGAAAAGATATTTGCAAATGACATATTGGATAAAGGGTTAGTATCCAAAATCTATAAAGAACTTACCAAACTCAATGCCCGAAAAACAAATAATCCAGTGAAGAAATGGGCAGAAGACATGAATAGAGAGGCAGGCTCCAGGCTCTGCGCTGTCAGCACAGAGCCTGACGCAGGGCTCCAACCCACGAACCGTGAGATCATGACCTGAGCCGAAGGTGGATGCTTAAGTGACTGAGCCACCAGGGTGCCCCAAAAGTTGTGGTTTAAAACAGCAACTGGAATACAAAAGAACTAACCTTCCTGTTAGGTGGGGAGCCTGCTGGAACTTTCTCCAGGTCAGAGGGGCTGATGAGCACCACTGTTTACACTGCCCCTCCACCATGATGGTGCAGACAGGAGCAGGGTCTGGGCGCCCTAGTGGCTTGCCACCTGAGCAAAACTCCAGGCCCCTAGCCTAACCCAGCCCCAGGCTTCCATCAAGGAGGCTCCAGAACAGGGCACAGGAGGCCACCTCTGTGCAGCGTCCTCTACTGCTCCAGCCATCTTGCCAAGGGAACACAGGCACAAAGCACCCTGGGATACCCCAGGCTCACACCTGCTTCAGCTCCGGGTTACTCACCAGGGTACCTGCTGCATGGAGCACCCTAGGACCTCCCAGCCCACACGTGGTTCAGCCCCAGCTTTCCTGCCAAGGCACCCATGGCACAGAGTGCCCCGAAACCTCTGGCTCACAGCCTCCTCAGCTCCAGCCGGCCCACGAGGGCTGCCCCAGCTCAGAGCTCTGGGACCCCCTAGCCCACAGCGCTGGGACCCCCCCACCCCCACCCCTGCTGCAGCTCCAGCCAGCCAGCCACCGCCACCAGGCACACACGGTCTACACAGGTAATGTCTCAGCAAGGCCATTACTTCAAGTTTAGGAGAAGTAGCTGTTCTGCTTAATTCATGGACACAAACACAGAAAGTCAAACAAAATAAGAAGACAGAGGAATATGCTCCGAATGAAAGAATAAGTCAAAATAGGAGAAAAAGAACTAAATGAAACAGAATTAAGCCATGTACCTGATAAAGAGTTGAAAGTAATGATCTTAAAGATGCTGACCAGACCGGAGAAAAGCATGGATGAACTCGGTGAGAACTTAAACAAAAAGGCAGAAAATGTAAATTAAAAAGGAATCAGAGTTAAAGAACAAAGGAAGTGAAATGAAAAATATACTAGAGCAATCAACAGCAGATGAGAAGATACGGAAGAATGGATGAGCAATCTGGAAGACAAGATAACGGAAAGCACCTAAGCTGAACAGAAATAAGAAAAAAGATTCTTTAAAAAAATGAGAGGTTAAGGGAATTTTGAGACAACATCAAGTATGCAACCATTTGCACTATGAGGGGTCCCAGAAAAAAGAAGAGAGAAAAGAAAACTTATAAAAGCTGGGGGCGCCTGGGTGGCTCAGTCGGTTAAGTGTCCGACTTCAGCTCAGGTCATGATCTCCTGGTTCATGGGTTCGAGCCCCACGTCGGGCTCTGTGCTGACAGCTCAGAGCCTGGAGCCTGCTTCTGATTCTGTGTCTCCCTCTCTCTCTCTGTCCCTCCCCTGATCACACTCTGTCTCTTTCTCTCTCAAAAAGAAATAAAGATTAAAAAAAAAAAAAAAAGAAAGAAAAGCTGAAAACATCCCTAAACTGGCAAAGAAAAGAGACACCCAGGTCCATGGTGTAGACAGCCCCAAATAACATGAAACCAGGAGGTCCGTACCAAGGCACATAAAAATTAAAATGTGAAAGATTAAAGGTAAAGAGAGACTCTTACAGGCAGCAAGAGAAAAACAACTAATTACATATAAGGGAAACCGCTGACTTTTCAGCAGAAATGTTGTGGGCCAGAAGGCAGTGGTATGATACAGTAAAAATGCTGAAAGGAAAAACCCTACGACCAAGAAGACTCTACTCAGCAAGGTTATCATACAGAACTGAAAGAGAAATTAAGAGCTCCCCCAGCAAACAAACGTTTAGTTCATCACCACTAAACCAGCCTTATAAGAAATGTAAAAAAAAAAAAAAAAGGAGCACCTGGCTGGCTCAGTCAGCAGAACATGTGACTCAATCTCAGCATTGTGAGTGTAAGCTTCACATTGGGCATGGAGCCTGCTTTAAGAAAAAAAAAAATGTTAAAGAGACTTCTTTAAGTGAAAAAGAAAAGGCCATAATTCATAGAAAATTATAAAAGCAAAAAATTTCATTAATAAAAGTAAACATATAAAGGTAGTAGATCAATCTTACTTAGGGAGACTCACAAAATAAAAAGATATAAAATATGACAACATATGCAAAAAAACATGGGGGAGTAAAACTGAAGTTCCTTTAGGATGTGTTGGAACTTAGGTGACCATCAACTTAACATAGACTGCTATATATGTAGGATGTTACATACAAACCTCATGGTGACCACAAACCAAATAATAGATGCATGTAAAAAACACAGAAAGGAATCCATGCGCAACACCAAAGAAAGTCATCAATCACAAAGAGCAAGAGAAGAAACAGAGAAGCACTACAAAAACAACCAGAAAACAATAAAATGACAATACAACAATTACTTTAAATGTAATTTAAAAACAAGAGACACACTTCAGACCTAACAGCAAATACAGACTGAAAGTTAAAGCATGGAAAAAGATATTCTATGCAAATAAAAACGGGGGGGGCGGGGAGCCAGAGTAGCAATACCTCCGACAAAATAAACTTTATTTTTCTCTTTTTTCTTTTTTCAAAAAGTTTATTTATTTTGAGAGAGAGCATGTGTGCACGTATGTATGTGTGGGAGAGGCAGAGAGAGAGAGAGAGGGAGAGGGAGAATCCCAAACAGGCTGACGCTGTCCGTGTGCAGTCCAACGTGGGGCTGGATCCCATCATGGGATCACAATCTGAGCTGAAATCAAGAGTCAGACACTTAATTGACTGAACCAAAAAAGAACCAAAATATATAAAACACAATATTAGCAGACATAAAGGGAGAAACTGACAGTAATACAATAATAGCAGGGGGATTTCACATTTACATCAACGGATACATCATCTAGACAGAAGAAAAAAAAATCAATAAAGAGACAGCGTCTGAATGATGCATTAGATCAAACAGACTCAACAGATATATACATTCCATCCAAAACCAGAATATACATTGTTTTAAGTGCACATGGAACATTCTCCAAGATAGATCACATGTTAAGCCACAAAACAAGTTGCAATAAATTTAATCAGACTGAAATCATATCAAGCATCTTTTCTGACCACAATGGTTTTAAATTAGAAATCAACTACAAGAAAGAAAAACCTGGAAAGAACACAAACATGTAGATGCTAAACGATATACTACTCAACAACCAATGAGTCAACAAAATAAAGTTTTAAAAAGAGGAAAAATACATGAAGACTAGTAAAAATGAAAACACAATGGTCCAAAATTATTGGGGTACAAGAAAAGCAGTTCTAAGAGCGAAGTTTATTGCACGCAGGCCTACCTCAAGAAGCAAGAAAAATCTCAAACACTCTAAGGTTATAGTTAAAAGAACTAGAAAAAGAAGAACAAGCAAAGTCCAAAGTTAGAAGGAAAGAAATAATCAAGATCAGAGTGGAAATAAGTAAAATAGAGACTAAGAAATAATAGAAAGGTCAGTGAAACCAAGAGGTGGTTCTTTGAAAAGATAAATACTGACAAACCATTAGCCAACTCATCAAGAAAAAAAGGACAAATTCAGATACTGAAAAGGACAAGTAACAACAGACACCACAGAAATACAAAATATTACAAAAGAGTACTACAAAATATTATAATAGCAACATATCAGACAACTTAGAAGAAATAGAGAAGCTCCTAGAAACATACAATCTTCCAAAAGTGAAGCAGGAAGAAACAGAAAATCTGAACAGATCGATTACCAATAATGAAATTAAATCCATAGCCAAAAATACTCCCAACACACAAGAGTCCAGGACTAGACAGATTCACAGGTGAACTCTATAAAACATTCCAAGATAAATTAATTCTAATTCTCTTCAAACTATTCCAAAAAATAAATAAGAAAGAAAATTTCCAAATACATTCTATGAGGTCGGTATTGCCCTGATATCAAAACCAGACAAAGACACTATAAAAAAAAGAAAACTCCAGGCCAATAACCCTGATGTACATAGATGCAAAAATCCTCCACCAAATATTAGCAAACTGAATTTGATAATACATTAAAAGGATCATTCACCACAATCAAATGAAATTTAGGGATGCAAGAATGGTCCAATATCTATAGTCAATCATCATGATATATCACATTAACAAAATGAAGGATAAAAACCATATGATCACCTCAATGCAGAAAAAGCATTTGACAAACTTCAACATCTGTTCATAATGTAAACTCTTAATAAAGTGTTTTGAGAGAGATATTTACTTTATAAAGGCCATATATGACAAACTCAAAGCTAAAATCCTAGTTTAAGATCAGGAACAAGACAAGGATGCCCACTCTTACCATTTTAATTCAAGATAGTACTGGAAGTCCTAGCAATCAGACAAGAAATAAAAGGCATCCAAATAGGTAAGGAGGAAATACAGCTGTCACTAGTTGCAGATGACACTACACTATATATAGAAAACCCTAAAGACTCCATCAAAAAACTATTAAAACTAATAAATGCAGTAAAGTTGCAGGATACAAAATATACAGAAACTGGTTGCACTTTTATACACTAATAATGAAGTAGTAGGAAGAAACATTAAAATAATTCCACTTTTAACTGTACCCCAAAGAATAAAATACCTAGAAATAAATTTAAGAAGGAAGTGAAAGACCCATACTCTGAAAACTATAAAACATTGACGAAAGAAACTGAAGAGGAAAATGGAAATATAAATGATGTTCATGAATTTGAAGAATATTTTCAAAATGTCCAGACTACCCAATAGAATCTATAGATTCAATGCAATCCCTATGAAAATATCAAGAGTATTCTTCATAGAACTAGAACAAATACTAAAATCTGTATGAAACCACAAAACATGCTGATTAACCAAGCAAGCTTAAGAAAAAAGAACAAAGCTGGAGGTATCACAAACCCAGGTTTCATGATACATTACAAAGCTGTAGTAATCCAAACAGTAGGATACTGGCACACATAGACACACAGATCGATGGAACACGACAGAGCCCAGAAATAAACCAACACTAATTTGCTCAATTAATATACCACAAATGAGATGAGAATATACAATGGGGAAATGTTAGCCTCATCAACAGATTGTGCTGGGAAAACTGGACAACTACATGCAAAAGAATGAAACTGGACCACTTTCTTACACCATACACAAAAATAAACTCAAAATGGATTAAAGACCTCAACAGGAGAATTGAAACCATAAAACTCCTTAAAACATAGGCAGTGATCTTTTTGACATCAACCTAAACATTTTTCAAGATGAGTTGCCTCAAGCAACGGAAACAAAATTAAAAATAAATGACCACAACTACACCAAAATTAAAAGCATTTGAAGGAAATCCTCAACAAAACAAAAAAGCAACCCACTGAATAGGAGAAAAATACTTGCAAATGCTAGAACTGATAGGGGGCTAATATCCAAAACTCAGAAAGAACTTACACAACTCAACACCAAATATACAAATAATCTGATTAAGAAATGGGCAGAGGATCTAAATGGACATTTCTCCAAAGACAACATACAGATAGCCAACAGAAATATGAAAAGATGCTCAACATCATTAATCATCCGGAAAATGCAAATCAAAACTGCAATAGATATCACTTCATACTTATCAGAAAGGCTAGTATCAGAAAGACAGGAAGCAAGCATTGGTGAGGATGTGGAGAAAAGGGAACCCTCATGCACTGTTGGTGGGAGTGCAAAGTGGTGCAACCATGGTGGAAAACTGTATGGAAGTCCCTCTAAAAATTAAAAATAGAAATTCTGGGGCATCTGGGTGGCTCAGTCAGTTAAGCATCCAGCTCTTGATCTTGGCTCAGGTCATGATCTCAGGGTTTCAGGAGTTCAAGCCCTGCATTGAGCTCTGCACATACAGAGTGGAGTCTCCTTGGAATTCTCTCTTTCCCTCTCTCTGTTCCTCCCCTACTCATGTGCCTGCTCTCTCTCTCTCTCTCTCTCAAGTTAAATAAATCAACTTAAAAAAAAGAAATACTATATGATCTAATAATTCCACTACAGTATTTATCTCAAGATAAGCGAAAACACCAATTCAGAAAGATACATGCGTGCATCCCTAGGTTTACTGCATCCTTATTCACAATAGCCAAGATACCGAAGTAACTTGAGTTCACTGACAGATATATGGATAAAGAAGATGTGGTATAATTACACAATGGAAAAATATTCAGCCATAAAAAAATAGAGATCTTACCATCTGTGACAACTTGGATGGACTTAAAGAATATTATGCTAAGTGAAGTTAGAGAAAGACAAATACAATATATGAGGTCACTTATATATGGCATCCAAAAACCAAAAGAAGCAACCAAACAAAACATGAAACAATCATAAATACAGAGAACTGGTGGCTGCCAGAGGGGAGGATTCTGGGGGGATGGGCAAAACAGGTGAAGGAAATTAAGAAATGCTAACCCACTGACACAGTATGTAAGTCACAGGGATGAAAAAGTAGAGCATAGATATAATCAATAATATTGTAATAACACTGTATGGTGACAGATGGTAACTACACTTACAGTGATGAGCACAGTTTAAATGCACGGAATTCTCCATTCACTATGTTATACACCTGAAGCTAATATAACCTTGTATTTCAACTATACCTTAATAAAAAAGAAGGTGGTAGCAAAAGGATCCAGGGTCTTTGAGTGCAGGGAAAGTTCTAAAATTGTGGTGATTATTGCAAAGGTCTGCGGATGTACACTGAGTTGTACACTTCAAATGGGTAAATGGTCTGGTATGATAATTATGTCTCAATACCCTATTTTTAAAAATAAGAGAAAATATCTTAAAACAATGATCTAGCTTCCACGTTAAGAAACTAGAGAAAAAGGTAATTAGATCCAAATCAAGCAGAAATAAGAAACTGATGAAATTAAGAATAGAAAAACAACAGACAAAATTTTTTTTTAAATTTTTTCAATGTTTATTTATTTTTTTGAGAGAGAGAGAGAGAGAGACAGAGACAATGGAGTGTGAGCGGGAAAGGGGCAGAGGATAAAGGGAGACACAGAACCCGAAGAGGCTCCAGGCTTGAGCTGTCAGCACAGAGCCTGACGTGGGGGGTCGAACTCTTAAGAAGTGAGATTGTGACCTGAGATGAAGTCGGACACTTAACCGACTAAGGCACCCAGGTACCCCCAAAATTTTTTTCTTAAAAATATATGAAAGTGGAGGGAAACCTGGGAGGCTCAGTCGGTTAAGCATCCAACCCTTGTTCTTAGCTCAGGTCTTGATCTCAGGGTCATGAGTTCAAGCCCCACCTTGGACTCCACGGTGGGTAAGAAGTCTACTTAAAAAAAACCTCAAAGTTGATAAACATCTAGCCAAATTGACCAAGGGAACAAAAAGAGAGAAAAGACAAATAGCAAACAGCAAAAATGAAAGAATACCAATACCGATATCACAACTGTTAAAACAATAACAGACTAGTAGGAATAACTTTATGCTGATAAATTTGACAATTTAGATGAAACAGAGAAATTCCATAAAAGACTCAAACTACCAAAGTTTAATCAAGAAGAAATGAATAACCTGAACAGTTTATATTATAGAAATTAAGTTTGTAGTTTAAAACCTTCCAGCAATAAAAACTCCAGGCCCAGGTGTCTTCATTGGCAAATTGTACCAAATATTTAGGAAAATATAATGCCAACTCTACACAAACTCTTGTAAGATGTATAAAGAGGGGAACGTATCCTAAGTCGTTCTATGAGGTTACCATTACCTGACACCAAAGTCAGAAAAAAGATACTACAGAAAAAGACCATCACAAATATCCCTCACGAATACAGATGTGAAACTTCTCAACAAACTACTAGCAAACTGAGAATAAGAGCACATAAAAAGAAACAATCACCATGGCCAACTGGGGTTTATCTCAAGAATGCAAAGCTGGTTCAGCATTTGAAAATCAATCAATGGAGGGGCACTTGGGTGGCTCAGTTGGTTGAGTGTCTGTCTGACCTTGGCTCAGGTCATGGGTTCGAGCCCTGCATCAGGCTCTGTGCTGATGGCTCAGAGCCTGGAGCCTGCTTTGGATTCTGTGTCTCCCTCTCTTTCTGCCCCTCCCCCACTTGTACTCTGTTTCTCTCTCAAAAATAAAACATGAAAGAAAATACTAAAGTAATGATCATAAAGATACTTCACTAGACTTAAAGAAAAGTGGAGGACATCAGTGAGACCCTTAAAAAAGAGAGATAAAAAAGAACCAATCAGAGATGAAGAACACAATAAATGAAATTAAAATTACACTGGATGGAATATATAGCAGATTAGAGGAAGCAGATGAACAGATTAATGACTTGGAAGACAGAGTAATAAAAAGTAATCAAGCTGAGCAAGTGAGAGAAAAAAAAATTCTGCTAACTGAAAATAGTTTTAGGAGACTCGGAGACTCCATCCAGCATAATAAAATTCACATTATAGGTATCCCAGAATAAGAGACAGAAAAGGGGGCAGAAAATTTATTTAAAGAAAAGTAGTTGAAAAGATCCTGAATCTGGGGAAGGATATAGATACCCAGATCCCGGAAGCATAGAGACTGCCCCCCACCCCAAAATCAACCCAAGGAGGTCCACATCAAGACACAGAGTAATCAAAATGGCAAAAAAGTGGTGATTAAAAAATTTTTACATTAGCAGGAGAGAAGACAACGGTTACATACAAAGGAAACCCCATAACGCTATGAGCAGATTTGTAAGCAGAAACTTGGCAAGCCAGAAGGGAATGGCATGATATATTCAAGGCGCTGAACAGGAAAAATGTACAGCCAAGAATACTCTATCCAGCAAGGCTGTCATTCAGAATAGAAGCAGAGACAGAGTTTTTCAGATGAACAAAAACCAAAGGAGGTCATGACCACTAAACCAGCCCTACAAGAAATATTAAAGGGGACTCTGTGAGTCGAAAGACCATAAATGGGAGTATGAAAAATATGAAATACAAAATCAGTAAAAATAAGTATTTCTGTAAAAGGTCAAGGATTCACAAAACAAAAGGATATAAAATATGACACCATATACCTAATGTCGGGGGTAGGGAAAGGAGTAAAGAATGAGTTTGAACTTAAACAACCATCAACTTAATATAGACTGCTATATGCAGAAAATATGATATCCAAACCTAATGGTAACCACAAATCAAATCCACTGATACACAAAGAATAAAGAGAAAGGAATCTAAGTATAACATTAAAGAAAACCAGCAAACCATGAAAGAGAAAGAGTAAGAGATCAGAGAAAAACTACAAAAACAGCCACAAAACGAGTAACAAAATGCAATAAATATATGTAAATAATTACTTTGAATGTAAATGGACTAAACACTCCAATCAGAAGACCCAGGGTGAGAGAGTAGATTAAAAAAAAAAAAAACATCTATATGCTGCCTACAAGAGACTCATTTCAGACCTACAGACACCTGCAGATCAAAGGTGAGAGGACAGACACACATTTATCATGCAAACAGATGTCAAAAGAAAGCCAGAGTAGCAATACTTATACTGGACAAACTAGACTTTAAAACAATCTGTAAAAACAGACAAAAAGGACACTACATAATAATAAAGGAGAGAATCCAACAAGAAGATTTAACAATTGTATGGGGCGCCTGGGTGGCTCAGTCAGTTAAATGTCCGAAGGCTCAGGTCATGATCTTGCAGTTTGTGAGTTTGAGCCCCGCATCGGGCTCTGTGCTGACAGCTCAGAGCCTGGAGCCTGCTTCAGATTCTGTCTCCCTCTCTGCCCCTCCCCCCATTCACTCTCTGTCTCTGTCTCTCTCTCTCAAAAATTAATAAACATTAAAAAAAATTTAACAATTGTAAATATTATGTGCCCAAAATGGAAGCATCAGATACATAAAAATAAAGGAGTTAATCAATAGTAATGCAATAATAATAAGGGGTTTTAATGCCCCATTTACATCAATGGACAGATCATCCAAACAAAATCAACAAGGAAACAATGGCTTTGAATGACACGCTGGGTCACATGGATTTAACAGATAAGTTCAGAACATTCCACCCTAAAACAGTAGAATACGTATTAAAGGGCACATTAAACACTCTCCAGAACGGTTCACAAACTAGGCCACAAAACAAGCCTCAACAAATCTAACAAGATCAAAGTCATACCATGCATCTTTTCTGATCACAATGTTATGAAACTAGAAATCAACCACAAGAAAAAATCTGGAAAGAACACAAATACAAAGAGGTTAAATAACATGCTACTTACTGAACAATGAATAAACAACCAAGAAATAAACAATTACATGGAAACAAACACAAACACAAACAAAAACACAATAGTCCAAAATCTTTGGGATGCAGTAAAAGTGCTTCTAAGAGGGAAGTTTATATAATACAGGCCTACCTCAAGAAGCAAGAAAAATCTCAAAAAACCAACCTAACTTTACACGTAAAGGAGCTGGCAAAAGAACAAAACCCAAAACCAGCAAAAAGCAAAAGGAAGGAAATAATAAAAATTAGAGCAGAAATAAATGATTAAAACTAAAAAAAGAAAAAAAAATCAATGAAACCAGAAGCTGGTTCTTTGAAAAAAATCAACAATATTGATAAACCTTTAGCCTGACTCGGGAGGGAGGGAGAGGGAGGGAGGGAGGGGGAGGGCGCTTGAGTTCTGTGACCCAAAGAAACAAAATCACAGATGAAAGAGGAATAACACCACCACAGAAATACAAACAATTGTAAGACAGTATTATGAAAAATTATAGGCCAACAAATTAGACAACCTAGAAGAAATGGATAAATTCCTAGAAACATATAACTACTGAAACCAAAGCAGGAAGAAATAGAAAATTTGAACAGACCAATTACCAGCAAGGAAACTGAATCAGTAATCAAAAAACTCCCAGCAAGCAAAAGTCCAGGACCAGACAGCTTCGCAGGTGAATTCTATCACACCTATTCCTCTCAAACTATCCCAGAAAATAGAAGCGGAAGGAAGACTTCCAAATTCATTCTGAGCCCAGTATCACCCTGACACCAAAACCAGATAAAGACACCACACACACACACACACACACACACACACACACACACGCCAATATCTCTGATGAACATAGAGCAAAAATCCTCAACAAAATACTAACAAACCAAATCCAATAATACATTACAAAAATCATTCACCATGATCAAGAGGGATTTATTCCCAGGATGTAACAGTGGTTCAATATTTGCAATTAATCAATGTGATGCATCATATCAATAAGGATGGAAACCATAGGATCATTTCAGTAGAAGCAAAAAGCATTTGACAAAGTACAACATCCATTCATGATAAAACTCTCAAAAAAGTGGGTCTAGAGGGAAATTACCTCATCAGAATAAAGGCCTTATATGAAAACCCCCATAACTCAATGGGGAAAAACAGAGAACTTTTCCCCTAAAGTCAGGAGTAAAATAAGGATGTCTACTTTCCCCACCTTTATTCAACATAGTACTGGAATTAGATAAAAAAAAATAAATAAAAGGCATCCAAACAGGAAGAAGTAAAACTTTCACTATTTGCAGATGACATGTTACTATACATAAAAAAGCCTAAAGATACTATACACAGAAAAGCCAAAAAACTAGAACTGACCAATGAAAATTCAGTAAAGGCACAGGATACAAAATCAACATACAGAAATCTGTCACATTCCTATACGCTGATAATGAAGCAGCAGAAAGTGAAATTAAGAAAACAATCCCATTTACAACTGCAACAAAAACAATAAAAAATCTAGGAATAAACTTAACCAAAGAGGTGAAAGCCCTGTACTCTGAAAACTATGAAAACATTGATGAGACAAACTGAAGATGACACAAAATATTGTAAAGACATTCCATGCTCATGGACTGGAAAAACAAATATTGTTGAAATGTCTATACTACTCAGTCCATAGATTTAATTCAACCCCTACCAAAATACCAACATTTTTTGCAGAACTAGAACAAACAATCCTAAAATGCACTTGGAACCACACAAGATCCCAAATAGCCAAAGCAATCTGGAAAAAGAAAAGCAAAACTGGAGGTATTACAATTCCAGACTTCAAGTTATGTTATAAAGCTGTCGTCATCAAAACAGTATGGTACTGGCATAAGAACAGACATGAGATCAATGAGCAAAATAGAAAACCCAGAAATGAACTCACAATTATACGGTCAATTAATCTTTGACAAAAGAGGAGAGAACATACAATAGGAAAAAGACAGTCTCTTCAGCAAATGGTGCTGGGAAAACTGGACAGCTACATGCAAAAGAATGAAACAGGACCACTGTCTTACACCATACACAAAAATAAACTCACAATGGGTTAATGACCTAAATGTGAGACCTTAAGCGATAGATATCCTAGAATAGAGCAAAAGCAGCCGGCCATAGCAACATTTTTCTAGATAGGTCTCCTGAGGCAAGGGAAACAAAAGCAAAAATAACCTATTAGGACTACAGCTAAATAAAAAGCTTCCTCATAGTGAAGGAAACAATCAACAAAATTAAAAGGTAACCTACTAAATGGGAGAAGATATCTGCAAAGGACATAATCTAATAAAGGGTTAGTATCCAAAACATATGAAGAATTTATACAGCTCAACACCCCCAAAACTCAAATAATCCAATTTACAAATGGGCAGAAGGGGACCCCTGGGTGGCTCAGTCGATTAAGCATTGGTCTCCTGATTTTGGCTCAAGTCACAGTCTCACACTTCTGTGAGATCAAACCGTGTTGGACTCTGTGCTGACAGCTCAGAGCTACTTGAGATTCTTTCTCTCCACCCCTCTCCCACTCTAAATACTTTTAGAAAAGATTTTTTTAATGTTTATTTTTGAGAGAGAGAGAGAGAGAGAGAGAGAGAGAGAACACAAGTGGAAGAGGGGTAGAGAGAGAAGGAGACACAGAATCCAAAACAGGCTCCAGGCTCGAAGCTGTCAGCACAGAGTCAAACGCAGGGCTCAAACTCACAAATCATGAGATCATGACCTGAGCCAAAGTCGGATGCTTAACTGACTGAGCCACCCAGGAGCCCCAAACAAAACCTTTTTAAAAGATGGGCAGGGGCGCCTGCGTGGCTCAGTCGGTACAGCGTCCGGCTTCGGCTCAGGTCATGATCTCACGGTTCGTGGGTTCGAGCCCCGCGTCGGGCTCTGTGCTGGCAGCTAGCTCAGAGCCTGGAGCCTGCTTCAGAATCTGTATCTCCCTTTCTCTCTGATCCTCCCCTGCTTGCACTGTCTCTCTCTGTCTCTCAAAAAAATAAATTAAAAAAAAATTTTTTTTAAATGGGCAGAAGACACGAACAGTTTTCCAAAGAAGATACCCAGATGGCCAACAGTGATACATGAAAAGATACTCAACATCACTTGCCATCGGGGAAATGCAAATCAAAACTATAATGAGATATCACCTCACACCTGTCAGAATGGCTAAAATAAAAAATACAGGAAAGGACAAGCGCTGGTCAGGATGTGGAGAAAAAGGAACCCTCATGCACTGGGGGTGGGAACGCAAACTCATGTAGCCCAGTGTGGAGGTACCTCAAAAAGTTAAAAATAGAGCAACCCTGTGATCCAGCAATCCCACTACTGGGTATTTACCCAAAAAGTACAAAAGCACTAACTCAAAGGGATACAGGCACCCCTATGTCTTCTGCATCTGCAGCAGTATTTACAATAGCCAAAGTATGGACGCAGCCCGAGTGTCCGGCGATAGATGAATGGATAAAGAAGATGTCATGTATATATACATGATGGAATATTATTCAGCCATAAGAAAGGTATCTCGCCATTTACAACGACATGGGTGGAGCTAGGGAGTATCATGCTAAGTGAAATAAGTCAGTCAGAGAAAGACAAATAAATGATTTCACTTATATGTGGAGTTTAAGAAACAAAAACTAACAAAAGAAAATAAGAGAGGCAAACCAAGAGTCACACTCTAAACTACAGAGAGCAAATGGTTGGTTACTAGAGGGGAGGTGGGTGGGGGGATGGGTGAAACAGGTGAAGGGGTGAAAAGCACACTTGTCACCATGCGCACTGAGTAATGTATAGAGTTGCTGAATCACTGTATTGTAGACCTAAAACTAATGGAACACTGTATATTAACTCTCCTGGATTAAAATTTAAAAACTTTTTAAAAAAGTGCTAAAAGACAGTAACTTTCAACCAAGAATACTCTGCCTGGAAAAATTATTATTCAGAATTAAAGGAGTTTTCTGGACATGCAAAGCCAAAGGAGTCCATCCTCAGGAAACCAGCCTTAGAAGACATGTTGTTTTAATTTTTTAATGTTTTATTTATTTTTTAGAGAGAGAGAGAGAGAGAGAGAGCGTGAGCATGGGAGGGTCAGAGAGAGAGGGAGACACAGAATCCGGAGACAGGCTCCAGGTTCTGAGCTGTCAGCACAGAGCCCAATGCGGGTCTCGAACCCACAAACCGGGAGATCATGACCTGAGCCGAAGTCGGACGCTTAACCGACTGAGCCACTCAGGCACCCCTAGGAGACATGTTAAAGGGACTTCTTTAAGCTGACTAGTAACAAGGAAATGTGACAGCATAAACCTCACCAGCCAAGGTAAATACATAGTAAAGGCAGAGGATGCATCACATAAAGCTAGCCTGAAGGTTAAAAGACAAAAGTAGCAAAAATAACCATAATTACGATAATTAGTAAAGGGACGCACAACATTTAAAGATGTGAAATATGACATCAAACACATAAAGCATGAGGGGGCAGTAAAAATAAGGCTTTTAGAATGCCTTCAAACTTAAACTTTTATCAACTTAAAACAGACTGTTATAAATTGTCATATATAATCCTCACGGTAACTACAAGCAAAAACCTATAGTAGACACACAAAAGATCATGAGAAAAGATCTAAGCATACCACTAAAAAGAAAATCATCAAGCCACAAAAGAGAGCATGAGAAAAAGGAACAGAGGAACTACAAAATACAAATAAATGGAAAGATATTCGTGCACATCAACTGGGAGAAAATTGTTAAAATGTCCATGTGACCGCCCCAAACTACAGATTCGATGCCCTCCTATCAAAATTCCAATAGCATTTTTCTTTGTCTTAAGTTTATTCATTTTGAGAGAGAGAGAGAGAGAGAGAGAATCCCAAGCAGGCTCCGCACTGTCAGTGCAGAGTCCAACAAGAGGCTCGATCTCATGACCGTGAGAACATGACCTGAGCTGAAATAAAAATCACACTTTTAAGCAACTGAGCCACCCAGGCACCCCTATTTATTTTTGAGAGAGTGTGCGCGTGTTAGCGGGGGAAGGGCAGAGGGAGAGGGAGAGTCCAAAGCAGGCTCCACATTGTCAATGCAGAACCTGATGCAGGGCTCTCTAACCCACAAACTTTGAGATCATGACCAGAGCTGAAACCAAGCGTCAGATGCTTACCTGACTAAGCTTCCCAGGTGCCCCTCCAAAAGCATTTTTCACAGAAATGGGACAATCCTAAAATTTGTATGGAACCACAAAAGACCATGAATAGCCAAACCAATTTTGAAAAAACAATGAAGTAGGAAGCATCACGAGCTGATTTCAAACTGCATCACAAAGCTGCGGTAATCACACAGTATGCTAGTGGCATAAAAATACACATGCAGACCAATGGAACAGAACGGAGGGCCCAGAAATAAACCCATGCGTATATGGTCAATTAATTTACAACAAAGGAGCCAATAATATACAACGGGGAAGGGACAGCCTTCTCAATAAATGGTGCTGGGGAAACTGAACAGTCATAGGTAATAGTACGAAACTGGAGGAGTATCTTCCACTATACACAAAAATTAATGCAAAGTAACTTAAAGAGTTGAACATAAGACCTGAAACCATAAAACTCCTAAAAGAAAATATAGGCAGAAAGCTTCTTGACATTGGTCTTGGTGCTACTTTTAAAATCTGACACCAAAAGCAAAGGCAACAAAAGCAAAAATAAACAAATGGAACGATATCAAACTAAAACGTTTCTGCATGACAAAAGAAACCATCAGCAAAATGAAAAGGCAGCCTACCAGATGGGAGAAAACTTTTCTAAGTCATGTATCTGATAAAAGGTTAATATCCAAAATATGTAAAGAACTCAAACAACTCAATATCAAACAAGCAAAAAAAAAAAAAACAAAACAAAACCCTGCAAACCGTCTGATTTAAAAATGGGCAGAATATCTGAATAGACAGTTTTCTAAAGAGACCTACAGATGGCCAACAGATATACGAAAAGATGCCCAACATCACCCAACACGCCCAAAGTGGCTCTAAACCACTAGAGAAAAATCAAATCAAACCCACAATGAGGTATCACCTCACACCTGTCAAAATGGCTATTATCAAAAGGACAAGAAATAATATGTGTTGGTGCGAAAAGGGAACCCTTGTGCAGTGTTGGTGAAAATGTAAATTAATGCGGCCCCTATGGAAAACAGTGTGGCTCTTCTCAAATAATTAAAAATAAACCATCACATGATCCAGCAATTCCACTGCTGGGTTATTAATCTGAAGAAAACAAAAACCCGAACTTAAAAAAGATGCACGCGCTCCTATGTCTACTGCAGCATTATTTACAACAGACAAGATAGGCAAACAACCTAAGTGTGCATCAAGGAATGAATGGAGAAAGAAAACGTGGCACATATGTACAATGGCATTATTCAGCCATAAAAAAGAATGAAATGTGGCCATTTGCAACAACATGGATGGACCTTGAGGGCATTATGCTGACTGAAGTAAGTCAAAGAAAAACAAATATCATAGGATAGAGTTTGTACGTGGAATCTTTAACAAACAACAACAGGGGCGCCTCTTGGGATTCTGTCTCCCCCCTTCCCTGTCCCCTCCTCCATCCATGTGCTTGTGTGTGCTCTCTCTCTCTCTCTCAAAATCAAAAAAACTTAAAAAAAAAAAAAAAAGCTAAAAAATCCAAACTCCTAGATCCAGAGAACAGACTGGTGGTTGGCAGTGGTGGCCAGGGGTTGAGGGGGGTGAGTGACATGGGTGAAGGGACTCAAAAGGTACAAACTTCCCCTTGGAAAATAAGTCAGGGGAATGTAATGTACAGCTTGGTGACTACAGATAATAATACTGCACTGCATTTGAAAGTTGCTGACAGAGTAAATCATAAAAGTTCTTATCATAAGAAAACAAATTTGTAACTATTAAAGCGGCTTTACAACACAAATACTGAATAATTATGTCGGATAGTTGAAACTAATATAATGTTAACTGTATCTCAAAAAAACCCACAAAAAATAAACACCAAGGAGGAGGGAACATTCCTGAACCTAGCAAGGTTGGCATTCCCTTGGTATCAAAGCCAGAAAGCATACTACCAGAAAGGAAAACTATAGGCCAATATCCCTGATGAATAGAGATACAAAAAATTCTCAGCAAAATACAAGCAAATTGAATTCAGCAGCACATTAAAAAGATCATTCACCATGATCAGATGGGATTTATCACCCTGGGATGCCAGGGTGATTTAATATGTACAAATCAATATGACAGATCTTATAGAATGCAAGGGAAAAAAATCCCATGATCATTTCAACAGACACAGAAAAACCATTTGACAAAATTTGACATCCATTCATGATAAAACCTCTTTACAAATTAGGCACAGAAGGAATGAACCTCAACAAAGGCCACACAGGATAAGCCCACAGCTAACATCATACTCTATGATGAAAGGTTAAAAGCCTTTGCTCTAAGATCGGAAACAAGACAAGGGTGCCACTCCCAGTACTCCTATTCAACCTCGTACTGGAAATCTTAGCCAGAGTAATCAGGCAAGAAAAATAAATATAAGGCATCAGAAATGGAAATAAGTGAAATTTTCTCTATTCGCAGATGATAGGAATTTATATATAAAAAATCCTAATGACTCCACCCAAAACACCTGTCAGATGTAATCAACAAATTCAATAAAGTTGCAAGATACAAAATTAACATATAAAAATCAGTAGCATTTCTATACACTAACAATGAAATATCTGAAAAAGAAAAAAATCCCATTTAAAATAGCATTGAAAAACAAAATAACGCTTAGGAATAGTTTAGCCAAGAAGGTGAAAGATTTCTACACTGAGGACTGTAACACAATGAATAAAACTGAAGACACAAATAAGTGTAATTTGGACTGCAAGAATGAATACTATTAAAGTGTCCACACTACCCAAATACATCTATAGATTTGATGCAATCCCTATTAAGTTCCAAGAGCATTTTTTAAGAAGTTAAAAAAAATCCTAAAATTTATGTGGAACCACAAAAGACCCTGAATAACCAAAGCAATCCTGGGAAAGAAGAAAAAGCAGGAGTCATCACAAGCACTTCCTGATTTTAAGCTATATATATCGTAAAGATCTAGCATTCAAAACACTGTATACCATAAATGCAAACCAAAGGAACAGAACTGAGACCCCAGAAATAAACTGATGCAAATACGGTCAACTACTTTTTGACAAGGGAGCCAAGAACACTCAATGGAGAAAAGACCATCTCTTCAAGAAATGGTGCCATAAATATTAGATATTTGTTAAAAAAAAAAAAATGAAACTAGACCCCCATCTGACACCACTCACAAAATTTAACTCCAAATGACTATAAATTTAAATGGAAGACCAGAAGCCATAAAAATCCTAGAAGAAAATATGGGAAAAAAGACCTTTTCCATGGATTTTGGCATTGATGTGTTTGGACAGGACACCTAAAGCATAAACAACAAAATCAGAGGCAAGAGGGACAACATCAAACTGAAAAGCTTCTGCACAGCAAAAGAAATGATCAACAAAATGAAGAGACAACCTACAGAAAATATTTGCAAACCATGTATCTGCTAAGGGTTTACTATTCAAAATTTATAATGAACTCATACAACGCAGTAGCAAAAGAACAAATAATCCAATTTAAAAATGGGCAAAGGATATGAATAGATGTTTGTCCAAAGACAAATGAAGGGCCGTAAGTGCATGAACAGACACTCAATATCACTAATCATTAGGGAAATGCAAATCAAAACCACAATGACATGTTATCTTGTGCCGGTCAGAATGGCCAGACGAGAGAGAACAAGTGCTGGCAAGGAAGTGGAGAAAAGGGAACCCTCGTCCACTGTTGGTAGAAATGTAAATTGGTACAGCCACTACAGAAAACAGTATGGAGGTTCCTCAAAAAATGAAAAATTGAATATGATCCAGCAATTTCACTTCTGGATATTTACCCCCCCAAAAAAACCAGAAACACGAACTCAAAAAGATATCTGCATACCCATGTTCATAGCAGCATTATTTATAATAGCCCATACATGAAAAAAACCTAGGTGTCTACTGATGGATGAATGGATAAAGAAGTTGTGGTACATATATACAGTGGAATATTACTCAGCCATAAAAAAGAATGAGATGTTGCCATGTGCAGTAACATGGATGGACCTTGAGGGCATAATGCTAAGTGAAATAAGTCAGAGAAAGAAAAGTACCATTTGTCTCACCTATACATGGATTCTAAAAACAAAACAAACAAGAACCCCCCCCCCCACAGTTGTAGAATAAAAACTGTGGTTCCCAGAGGCAGAAGCTGAGGGGGAGGGGAAAACTGGATCAAGATGGTCAAAAGGTACAAACTTCCAGTTACAAGACAAATTAGTACTAGGGACTGTAATGCACAACATGGTGACTCTAGTTAACACTGCATTTGAAGTGTTAGGTGTGAACTACTTGTAGTAATCATTCCACAATATGTTAGTTAAATCATTATGCTGAATACCTTAAACACTGCTGTAGTTCAGTTTTATCTCAAACTGGAAAAAGAAAATTTTAAAGCCTACTATTAAGCTACAGTAATCAAAACACCGTGGTATTTCCATAAAGAGAGGCATCTTGACCAATGGAAAGTGCAGAAATAAACCCTTGTGTATATGGTCAAATGATTTTTGATGACGGTGTCATGACCATTCACAGGAAAAGGATGGTATTTTCAACAGCTGATGCTGGGGAAACTGGATTATCCACATGCAGAAGAATGAAATTGGACCCTTACCTAACACCACATACAAACATTAACTCGACATGAATCAAGTACCTAAAACAATAAAACTTAGAAGGAAACATAGGACAAAAGCTTCAGGATATTGGATTTGGCAATAAATTCTTGGATATGACGCCATAAGCAACAAAAGAAAAAGACAAGCTGGACTTTGTGAAATTTTTAAAAATTTGTACATCAAGAGACACCATCCAGAGAGGAAAAAGGCAACCCATGGAATAAGAGAAAATATTTGCAAATCATTTATCTGATAAGGAATTCATGTTCAGAATATATAGAGGACTCCTTAAACTCAACAACTGGAGACATTCAAAAATAGACATTTCTCCAAAGGGGATATACGAATGGCCAATAAGTATATGAAAAGATGCTCAACATCACTAATCATCAGGGAAATGGAAATCAAAACTACAGGGAGATACCGCTCACACCCATTAGGAAGGCATGTACCAAAAAAAACCCAGAAAACAGGTATTGGTGGGGATATGGACAAATCAGAACACTTGTGTTCTGCTGGTGGAATGTAAGATGGTACAGTCACTGTGGAAATCAGGAGGGCGGTTCCCCCAAAACTAAAAATAACATCACCATTGGGTCCAGCAATTCCACTTCTGGGTATACACTCCAAAGAATTGAAAGCAGGGTCTCAACGTGGTATTTTGCATACTGGTGTTTACAGCAGCATTATTCACAAAAGTTAAGACACAGAAGCAATCCAAGTGTCTGTTGACCAATAAATGGATAAACAAAATGTGGTATATACGTAAAATGGAATAATAGTTTTTAAAAAGAAGGACATTCTGCAATATGGTGTAACATGGATGAATCTTGACATTAAGATAAAGGAAATAAGCCAGTTGCAAAAAGACATATACTGTATGGTTCCACTTACATGAGGTCCTTTCAATAGTCAAAATCATAATGACAGAAAGTAGAATGGGGGCTGCCAAGGGCGGGGGGGTGGGGGGGAAGGAGAGAATGGAGAGTGACTGATTAGAGTTCCAGACTTACAAAAGGAAAAGAGTGATAGCAATCAGCGGTAGTGATGGCCTCACAACAATGCAAATGTATTCACTTCTACTAAACTGAACACAATGGTTAAGATGGGAAGTTTTAGATTAGGTCTGTTTTGACATAAGAAAAACATTTTTAAGTTATGAAATACACACTCGTTCTAATCAAAACCAAACATGAAGACATTAACAAATAGCCATTCCTGACCCCCGCCCCCAAGTTGCACAAATAATTTAAGCTCCTATCAGGTAACCTCGATAAGCCATTAGTTTACAGTGCTGAGCAAGCATTTTCCAAGAAGGGAAGGAAAAGTCCTTTTCAGAATGAAGAACATAATTAAAATAGCTCTGTCTAGGAAGCAATGTATAAAGCAGAGAAATTATTTTTTATGCAGAAACAAGCAAGAAAAAAAATAAAATAAAGGGTAAAGACTCAGATGGAGTGAAAGCCAAGGGGCGTTCAGGCGGGGATGGAGGGACTCTAAGTGATTAGTAGATGGTCTGTGTGTTTGCTCCCTGAAGCTTATGCTCCAATCCAACGAAGACTTCAGGACAACAATTCTTATTAAAGAATATTCTTTTTTTTAATGTTTATTTTTGAGAGAGGGAGCATGTGCACAGTAGGGCGGGGGGTGGGTGGGTGTGGGTGGGTGACAGAGGATCCATAGTGGGCTACGCGCTGACAGCAAAGAGCCCCATGAAGGGCCTGACACAAATCCCAAGATCATGACCTCAGCTGAAGTCCAAAGTCTGATGCTTAACCGACTGAACCATCCAGATACCCCCAATGAAACTATTCTTAGTAAAGTGGTGATGGAACCCCCTGCAAAAGATCAGGAAGAGACAGTCATTATGTATCTTTATAAATCCTTTCACATGCACCACCTTGACCCTCAAAATTATATTTTAAAGTCATATAGGAGAAAATGTTCTTATTTCAATTTTAGAGATTAAGAGGCTTCTAGGAAGTACTTTGTACAGGTGGTCCAGCCCTTCAAAGGCTTTCAACCCTATAACCTGGGCACCATCTAGATTACCTGACCCCCTGCCTCTCAGGAAACAAGAATGCTGAGCGGTCTCTGAATAGGGTGAGGTTAAGGTCCAGGCAGTGAATGATGGATACATCAATGATCATGAATCAACACAGCAGCTAACTGACCCTAAATCATATATTCCTGACCTGGCTGTGGCCCAGGGAATTGCCAACGTCCCCAGGGACAGATTCTCTCCCATCATGATGAGAAATGTCTCACCCCCACAGCCACAAAGCATTCACTAGTTCAATG
Organism: Cryptoprocta ferox; assembly: GCA_028646485.1. Classification (NCBI taxonomy): domain Eukaryota; kingdom Metazoa; phylum Chordata; class Mammalia; order Carnivora; family Eupleridae; genus Cryptoprocta; species Cryptoprocta ferox. The sequence continues at coordinate 11,735,895 of CM053560.1, forward strand.
TGTTTCCTAGCATGAAACCGTATGCTTATCAAGTAACTTTAAAGATCCCACCTCTTTGTGTCTCCAAAAGAGTTGGGGTCAATGTGGAAAACACTCTGGTCCTTCAGGCATTCACTACTTTACAGAACAAGGATCTTCCAAGCAACGATGGATGTGGATACATGCTACACCTGTTTTCCAACCGATTTCACAATAAGGGCAATTAGGGAATTAATAAATTTCTGGTACATCAGAAACTACTTGGGTTAGAAACTTTAGTTCCTCCGCAGTGTCCCACTTGTTTCCTCGGTTACCTTGGTTTTCACATTTCTCTTTAGGGACTCCTAATCACCCACTTGGCTCTTGGGGCCACAACGTTATTACTCACCCACCCCCCCCTTCCCGCCCCAGCCCAAGAAGAGACAGAACTCGGCTGCAATACCACATTTTACCGGCAGATGCCGCAGGCTTAACACCTGACAGCCAACTCTGAACTTCCTACCAACCCAGCTATTTGATGCCTACTGTATACTTGAAAAGAAATACACTAGGCGCTTCAGGTCATCCCCCCACGGGCTGGCTCATCTGCACAACGCGTGAGGATTAGATTAAATCGCATAAATTGCTATGAACAATGAAGTGAATCGTAGTGTGAAATTATTACCAGCCCAAGGTGAAGTGGCAGACACCGACAGGAACTTGGGTCCACCGCAACTGTCCCAGCAGATTGGTCAGGTCCCAGGGCTTGCTTTCCATCCAGTTGGGGCTCTCTTCCTGTATCCTGTCGCCCTCCACTAAATTGCTGCTATGTCCTCCAACTTGGAATCCGAGAGTTGGCTCCTCTACAGGAAAGTGGCGGTAGTTTGGGGAGTCGGGATCACAGTGGCTCCGGCCCAAGGAGGGTTGCGGCCACATCACCGGTCACCTACGGAAACTTACAGGAAGGAGGCAGACCGGGAGGTGGCGCAGGTGGGACGCAAGAGGTCGCGCTCTTACGGTCTAAACTTAACATTAAGTTTCCTCCTATGACCTTCGGGCTCGCGCCCCAAATGCACGCGAGACCTACGCCGGCGCGTAAGGGTCGCGGGCTCTGCTCTTCTGCCACGGGCGGGGGCGGGGCCTCTGGCGGCACCTGGGCACCTGGAAGTCCGCGTGGCCGAAAGGCTGCACCTGCCTGCGGCCGGCGGTCTCGGGATCGGGCTCTGCTTTGCCCCTAGAGCGCGGTGGGCCAGGGACGACCCTAGGAAGCTGGGCGCCCCCGTCTCCGGAGCGCCTCCCGGATAGGCACCCGGGCGCCAGCGTCCTTGGGCTCCGGGCCGCACTTGGCGTTCGGGCCCGCCGCAGACGCGCGCGCGCGCAGGGAGACGCCACGTGCTGGGGCCCCGAGTGCAGAGGCCGCCGCCCGCAGCGTGGGTGCGTGGCTGCGGCCCCACGTGCTTACAGCCCGGCCCCCCGCGCGGACGCCTCCTCCCGTCCGTACACGTGCGGGCCGGCGCCCCCTCCCCGCGCCCAGCGCAGCAGCGCCAGCGTCCGGGATCCCGGCTCCGGCACCGCGAGGCGGCGCGCCGGCTGCGGAGGGCTGCCGAGGGGCGGGGCTGCCGCCCGCATTGTTCCTCCCCGAGTGGCAGGCCCTCCCCTTCCCCCAGCCCCGGGCGGGGCGCGGGGCCGCCGTAGCCGCGGAACGTGGGCTCGCGCCCCGCCTTTGTCTCCCGGGCGCGAGCCGCCGCAGCCCCGCGCCCGCCGCTTGGGAGCCGCTTTGTGCCGCGGCGCGGGGGACCGTGGCGTGGAGCCGGCGGGCGCAGCCTCAGCATGGACGTGACCGTCTCGGAGCTCATGGAGCTCTTCCTGCAGAGCCCGCTGGTGACCTGGGTGAGTGCTCCCAACTAGCTGCCTGCCCTATTGTTGGCGCACCGGCGGTAGCCGCACACTCTCTCTTCCCGGGGTCCGGGGTAGCTTCCCGAACGCGAGCGACTCAGCAAGTGCTCTTGGCCAGGGTCGGGGTCTGAGTCCCGGGGTCCGGAGGCATTTCCAACTCGGGAGCCGGCGCGCCCTTTCCGGCAGGGGTCTGAGCCGGTACACCTGTTCCCACTCGGGCGCTGGACTGTGGCCCTGCAGTGGACAGGATCTGAGTAGTCACCTGGGCCCCCCATGGCTTGACCACTCGAGTAAAGGACCCACTCCCCAAAAATATCCTCGTGTAGTTCGGAATCCCTGAGACCGGGCGGGTGGCCGTGGCGATTGGGGGGTTCCGAGTGAGAACGTATACAGGTTGGGGTCGGCGCAGTCCTTTCCAGTAAATTTGAGACGTGAGAAATTTATTGAAAACTCCCTTTTGGATTTTTGTTTTGTGTTTCCTCTCCGCCCTGGAACGCTGGAGAAAAGCTGGGAGGAAGTTTTTCTCCTGTCTGGCTTCTGTTGCCTGGCGCGCGGAGCGGGTAGAGGCCCAGGAAAAGGGTGGGCTTGGTGCCTGCTGAAAGGTGGGTGGGTTGGGTGACCCCCTTTTCCTACACCGCCCCCGCCCGCCTTTGCCCCGGAGAGCTTTAGACTATGCGCTTGGGGGTGACTTTTCCGGCCTTTCTCTTCCTGTCCCTTTCCCGGCAGGTGAAAACTTTTGGCTCATTTGGAAGCGGCAGCCAGGACAACCTGACAATGTACATGGATTTAGCGGACGGCATCTTTTTGAACCAAATCATGTTGCAAATGTAAGTTATCTACAGGGAGAAAGGAAAGAATGATACCTCAGAACGTTGAAGGTTGTAGAAATGGAACGTGAAATTGAAACAGGAGGGTTCTTTGCAGGTGGGGTCCCTGGTATTGCAGTGTGAAGGCGACTTCTTGCCATTCGTGGGGATATGGAGAATTCTGGGACAGCAGGTTGGCAACTTGTTTGGTAAAAGAAATTTGAAATGGAATGACTATCATCCACTTGGTATAGATAGCACAATTGACTTGAAACTCAGATACTTGAGGTTTGAGCCCTGAAATGAAAAAAGAACAACAAAACCCCTTTTTGGGGGCAAGGAACTGTAACGGAGGGTCTAGTTACAGGAAGTGTCGAGGGTGGACCCGGCACATCCGTGAGTGACTCTAAAGTTTCACTGTAGGTTGGGATGCCTGTGTTTCTGAGCTCGTTTCCATTTCATCTTCCATTTTCAGTTGCCCCGTAGCAAGTGCAGTTGGTTAAGGCCCTTCCCCTGAATTGGATTTGAAGTCACTGGGAGTCTCAGCGCTGTGGTACTGTTTGTCTTGAGGCACTCGTAGCTTAAACAGGGTCTCGTGGAACTTACACATGCTAGCATGTATGTCTGACCACATCCTTTCCTGTTGCTGAATTCTGCAGAGCCTGTTTGATTGACAGCCTGCCACATGTAGGTGTTGGCTCTTACCACTGCTTTCTGTTTTTAACCCAGAAAGTGCAGGGAACATATTGGAACTGAGTGTATGATTCACAGGCGCTTGAAGCAAAATAAAACATCCTAATGTTCTTTGTGGATCAGCCCCTTATGCTCACCTACTCACCTACAACTAAGCGAATTGTCATAGGGAACACGAACCCATTAGCTAATGAGAATCAGCTTTGCGGCCCACACAGGAGGAGCGCTTAGCTTCAGCGTATTCAGAAAGTGGTTTAAATAGATCTACTTGAAAAGGCCTGTTTTTAAAAATTCCCTGGGAACACTCCTTCTTTTAGTAAGTCATTGGGTGTCATGTTGTGTGAGAGACACTTCAGTTTGCCTTTTTTTTTTTTTTTAAGACGCAATTGATCTTACCAATCTTGTGTTTGGTTAGATGCTAAAAAGACAAATGTGTGGCCAGCTTTGGCAGCTCTTGTCTGAGAACATTGATGAAAACGAGCTTTCCTGGGGTTGTCAAGTGGCATATTTAAGTTCTGGCAAGTCTCCCCCCGTTTTGGTGGACCCCAAAAGTTGCTGGATTCCATTGGTGCGGTGACCAGTGTCCTTAGCCAAGCCCAAGACTGTTTAATTAAAAACAGCAGTATCCCCAGTCTTTTCATTGAGTTTTTACACCCAGGCAGAGGGAAGAACAAAAGCCCCGGGACTGTTTCTCTTTTTTCCCTGACCTTTGGAATTCCTGAAGCGTTTACCACTTGCTTGTAAATCAGGAGAGCCTGTTGGACCATTCCTTTGAGAAATGCCAGCTCATCACTCGTTCACACTTGGCCCGTGGCTAAATTCAGTTTGAAGGGCTTCTCCACTTCCCTTGACAATTTTAACATGGTCTCTCCTCTGTGATATGCCAAGGTAATCATTCTAGAAGTGGGAGCTGATGAGTCCGTGGCTCTTAAGGCTTCAAAGCCATGTTTCTGGTGCCTTCTGGCCAGGGTCAGGGACAGAGGAAAGGACACTGGGAAGCTGTTTGGGTGCCTCTCCGGATGAGGAAATCAAGGAGTGAGTGACTCCAGCAGCGCACAGTTTACTGATTGGATGATCAGAATAACCCTCTTCCAGATGATAGAAATCAGAACATTGTTCTCGTCTGGAGGTGGGTGGGGATCATATGGAAACGAGACACAGGTGAACTTCTGGGGTGGTATTACTGTGCTGTATGTTGAATGAAGGACATTGCGTTTTTCAGAACTCATCAAGCTGTGACTTATACGCATTTCACTCTGTGTGATTCCCTCAAAAAACAAAAACAAAAAACGTTCCAGCCCTAGTATTGACAGCCTAGGTAGCCAGCCAGGATTTGGACCCTAGGTTGGCTTATACTTGCCAAGTGAGGCTGGGCACACCACTCAGCACTTCAGTTTGCTCATCTGTAAAATGGTAAGTAAATTGCCTCCTTTAAGTGATGGTCGAGAGCATTAAAAGGGGATGATGTGTTAGCGATTAGCACGGTGCTTGCCACTTAACAAGTATTAGTGTCAATTATATATGTACCGTCTTAATCCAGAACGGATTTGAGGCGCCCCATAGGAGTTTTTCCAGTCTGCCTTTCTTCCACGTTTTGCTAGTCTCCTAGATTACTGTATAATTCTTAGCCTTGGTCCTCTCTCAGCGAGCGCTAGGGCCCAGCTAGACTCTGGGACCCACGTCCAGGCCCCGTATCTGACACTGTCCGTAGTAAGTCTCTGTGTTCACGCGTGCCAAGTGCAGAAATGTCAGGCTAACTAGCAGGTAAGTGATAAGGCTGTTCTGCCTTATCTCCTATGCTGGTAGCTCCAACTGTGTGCTATTTGCCTATTTTGATAAATTCTCCCCAAGTTGGTCGGGCCTGGGAGAATCGTAGAGAGCAGTATGCTAAGTGGGTTGCCGGAGCTCAGATAAGAGGCATGTTACCTAACACTTCAGAGCCATATGGACGCCGGCGGGGGTCATGTGGCTGCACCTGGGCATTGTCTCCGGCAACTGAAGAAGGCCGCCGGAGTAGTCTATTGGCCCTGGCCTCGTGGTGACATCAGTGCCTGGAAGCAGGAAAGCCCTGTGGGCTCAGCTTTCAGGGGGGGCCCAGGTCCAGGAGAATTCTTGAGTGAAAGGCATTGAGTGGCTTGGAGCAAGAAGCATGGGGCACCCTGCTGAATGATTCCTCTGTAAATGCGGCCTTTCTGGGTGATCTCCTGGTGCCCAGGGGAAAACAAGATTTCTGATTCAATTTGGACACATTTCTCACTGTCTCGTAGCAGAAGTATTTAAGCACTTGTTTGCCTGATGCTTTCAGGGTCCAAGTTCACATTTTCCTCTCTGCCACTTAGTACTTCTACCACCTTGGGCAAATTACTTCAACTCTCTAAGCCTCGACTTCCCGATCTGTAATAAGGGGATGGTATTTTATAAACTTGAGAGAACTGAATAAGATTATGCATATAGAAAATGCCCAAGAAGTGTCCGTCATTGTTAGTGAGGCCTGGGGCTGAGTTGGTGTGTGCGCCTGTGTGCCTGAGCCCGTGTACATCTGTGCTTCTGAGCAGACACCTTCTGATTTGAGGCGGTGGCTGTTGAGTGCGGTTGGGAACTTGGGGTTGGGCCTGAGAGCCTGTGCTCTTGCCAGGCCTGTGGTAAGTCCAGCCCTATTTGCTTTATTCAGACTCCCTTCTTTACCCCTGGTGCTCACTGCAAAATTCAGGATCTTTTGGGGGGGTTGGAAACCTCCCCAGGCCAAGAGGAGAGTTTCCTAAGTTTCTAAAAGGCTTTTGAAGGATAATTTTTCCCCCTAGCATGCTGGAAGAGGAGTTCTGTGCCCATTCTGCATATGTGAAAGCTGAGTTATGATAAAAAGGCAGATACTTGTTAGTTGAATGTGTTTGTGTTGGCGGCAAAGTGTTGGAGCAAAAAAGGTTTTTATTTGTGAACTTGTAGGATTTCCTTTTTTGGCTACAGAGTATGGCACTCTTCATGATGGCTTTGAGTCCTTAAAAATTACACCAAGAGGTGCCTGGGTGGGTGGTTCAGTCGGTTAAGCGTCTGACTCTTGACATCACCTCATGTCATGATCTCACGGTTCGTGGGTTTAAGCCTGGGGTCAGGCTCTGCATTGACAGTGCAGAGCCTGCTTGGGATTCTCTCTCTCTCTCCCTCTCCCTCTCCCTTACCTGCTCGCTTGCTCTCTCTCTTTTTCCAAATTAAAAAAAAAAATCTTTTTTTTTTTTTTAATTGTAAGTACAATTACGCCAAAATTGTACTTTCGTTGTAGGAGAATAAGAACAGGTGAGCAAGGGGCGCCTGGGTGGCTCAGTCGGTTAAGCGTCCGATTTTAGCTCAGGTCACGATCTCACGGTTCGTGGGTTCGAGCCCCGCTTCAGGCTCTGTGCTGACAGCCCGGAGCCTGGAGCCTTCTTCAGATTCCATGTCTCCCTTTCTCTCTGCCCCTCCCCCACTTGTGCTCTGTCTTTCAAAAATGAATAAATGTTAAAAAAAAAAAAATTAAACAGTTGAGCAAAATAAACTTACCTATAATTTTACCATGTAGAGGTAGTGATGCTAATCTTGTGTCTTCTGGTTGATGTCTATAGTACGTAGGTATATGTTCCTCAATGTATTTTAATACAAACTTGGGCTCATGCTGTTTTTTTTTTTTTAACCTGTGCTATATTGTGGACATCTGCTCTGTGTCAATATATCATTTCTTAACTCAGGTTTAAATTTTGGAAGTCTTTGGAATATAACCAAAAGTTGGGGGCTGGCTTTCACAAAGGAGGGGGGCAAGGTTGCTATAAACCTAAATCATAACTCTCTTTAAAATTCTAGGGCAAGTTGATTTCCTTTTTTCTAGTTAGAAGTTTTTATGAGAAGGAAGCCCTGGGGGCCCCACACTTTGGATTTGGGACTGTCCAAGTTGGGACACACTACTGGATGCTTGCACACCCAGTGCCTCTCTCCTGCCCTCTGACATTTTGATCCGGGGCTGTTAGGCTTCCGAATTCTAGGGCTATTGTGGAAAGAAGACCCTTGTTATGAATGATGGCTTTTGGGGATGTGCAGTTGTGCAATGATTATATGATGTCCTCTTCCTGGGATATAGGACCGAGTACGGTCCAGGTGTGCCAGTGCAGACCTGGCCTTCGCAGAATGACAGCCTAGGGCTGGAAGGATCCTACAGTCCTTTTGCAGATGAACACCCTGGGGCCCAGAGAGCCTTGGCAAGTCCTGCACCCTGGACTGGAATCTGTGTCTCCTGACCCATTTCCTGCAGCACAGAAAGGGGGAGGTTACTCAGTGCTGGGAGAATGAGGATGAGACTTCCTGAACCCTAGTTGACTTTTGTTTCCAGTTGTTTCTTCATAACCTCTCTACCCTGAGAGCCTTAGTTGAAGGGTGGGAGGACTTAATGATCATGCTAATGAGTCTAATTACTCATAGGGTAAGCATCGAGGCGCTTTTGGAGTGTTGTTCCCCTTAGCCGAACTGGGAGAACAAAAGCTGAGATGGTCAGCTGCTTCCCTGCTGTTTTCTGAGGGTCACCCAGGTCCCCCCACCCGGTGTGTGCTGTGCCTTTGCACCCGCAGCGAATGTGGTGTGTCCCACCACACGTGCTGAGCCCTCTGACTCAAAGCTGGGACCATAATAGCTAATCAGAAAAAGCCCTGCGTGTTCTCGAAGTTCAGTTTTGAGAAGTACTTTAGTCACATTACGAAATTGTTTCTTCTCTCTTGAGATACCTAAGGAGAAGAGAAGTGCGCCTTTGAGATAAATTATTTGTAATGTCAGGTCTACTTCTGTAGCTGACCGTGCCTTTGCGGTTTAAATTCTGAATGCCGCCTCTATTCCTAAATTAAGTTCCACTGAACTGGTAACCTTTGTGTTCTCACTAATGAATGGCTCCAAGAGAAACCTAACGTGCAAATGGCTTGGCCGGACTCCATCACTGTGTGGGGACAATAAGACATGTTGTCACATGACAGTTGAAAAGAGAGTCCCTGGTTGCCCCCAAGGTACCCATGTGATAATTTTAGGGGATGCAGGATGTTTGAACAAAATCCGTGGCTGATTGACAACATGTAGTTCATAAAGGGGTTTGTGCACACATGACACAGGGTAGGGGCTCGTGGCGTATATGTCCAATGCTTAACAGCTGAATTCCAAACAGCTCCTATTATTTAAAAAAAGATTGTACTTCCAGTGATATTTGAAAATATTTCTATTTGTAGATCTTTTTTTTTTGGTCAGTTTTGTGTTGATTATTGGCTTTGGGATGAATCATGCGGCATTGAGGTTGATTTCCTTAACTCCCCCATTCCTGTGCTTGTGACTCCTTGTGGGGCGATTACTGAGGAAGAGGCTGACTCTGCCTTCACCCCACCCCCTGGAGGTTCGGCACCCTTCTCACGAGGCCAGGATGACAGATGAAGCCCTGAAAACAATCCTCATTTCAATTGGCCCTCCATGTGGAGGATGGGACGGGCACCTGGGAGGGGGAGCTTGGCCGTGAAAAGCATCGTGTGGTACCTGGGGAGGCAGAAGCTAAATTTCTTGTCCTGACTCTGTTCTCTTCATGCAAGAAACACTTTTGAAAAACATCCTGGACGTAGATGAGTGGAATGATGAATCGCTTGATTCAGATTTCTAGTTTTATCGCAGCCGGACCTGACTTTTGCCCTAGATTGGAAAATAAATGACACTTTGGGGGTTTCCCATGTGAATTATTTATATTTCTGCTCTTAGCCTTTCTTGCTGAGGGCGCCTTGTAAGCCATGTCCCGTCACAGACTCAGGGGTTTTTCAGCGTAGAGTTGTGTCCCCGAAATGTAAATCACAGGCAGCACCAGCCTAGACCAATCTGGTCGATGGGGTAGAAGGGGGGAGACTGAACTTTAATGATCTTGATTTATTGTCAGAAAATATCATTTTTTCCCTTTTCTTTCTTGGTATCTCATATATTTTGGTCTGTTCAGCTTTTAACATTTGGTTTTATTTTTTTGTCTATTTGAGAGAGACAGACTGTGAGGTGGGGAGGGGTAGAGAGGGAGAGACTGGGAATCCCAAGCAGGCTCCCCACTGTCAACACAGAGCCCGAAGAAGCCGGGCTGGAACTCAGGAAACTGAGATTATGACCTGAACTGAAACGGAGAGTTGGATGCTTAACTGACTGAGCCACCCAGGCGCCCCTTAACCTTTTTTAATCTTGAAGAAATCTTGGGATGGGTCATTGGTTTTTATACAGTATAACTTTTTGGGTCTGCCCTGGCATATGGTGGTGGATTATGGGTGCTGCTAGCAAGCAGTAGGGATGGAAATAGCATTGACTCTGGGCCTATGATGAGCTAGGTGCTGTGGGATAGGGGAGCAGGGAGGTGAGGGGCCTTCTGCCCCCCCCCCCCCCACCAAGGTCCTGGGCTTGGCAGTAGCGGAATAGGATTTGACTCAATCCACACTGTCACAGCTGCGTACTAACCGAGGCTGGGGGAGGACGGAGCACTTGCTCCTGCCTGGAAATGGGGTGCGTGGCAGATGCTGGGTTATGCAGTTTCCATTCTCTTCCTTCTCTAGAGACCCCAGGCCAACAAATCAGCGCATCAACAAGCACGTTAACAATGATGTGAACCTCCGCATTCAGAACTTGACCATCTTGGTGAGAAACATTAAGACCTACTACCAGGTAAGGGCCAGGAACTCTGTCCCCCCCGGGGTTCTGCTGTGCAACTGGCAATATCGTCATTCAGACGGTTTCCCCACAGGAAGCCGAGAGGAAATGGTGTTCATGGTTAGGCATCTACTCGCTAACGGTTGGTGTGTTTTCACTTTTGCGTTTTTTGGGGGTATCGTGAGAAGGGTCAGATGTTGGATCACTTTGTCCAGTGAATGTCCTTTGATCTGTGTGCCAAGCATCGTGTGTGGTGTGGTAGGGCTTCCCAGAGACGGCCCCCCATTCACAGCTGCAGCCCCGAGCATGCAGCTGAATGGGGACTGGCTCCAGGAGGGGCACCCTGACGTGGTGTCGCCCACAGCTCAGTGAGCGTTTGTTCAGGGGCAACTGCATAGGTTGAGGGAGGGAGGGGACCACAGAAGGGTTATGCTCAAGCCCCCAGCTTGCAGACAGGGGTTCACAGTGTGGAGTGTCAGCTTGTCAGGGTCTCCCTTTGTCTCACTGGCAGATAAGTGGTGGGTTGGGCAAGGGAGCCTGATGGGGAAGGCTGTTAAAATCCCCATCCCAGCCTTGGAAAGGTCAGGTGAGAGTCTTTGATGTTGATTGTAAATGGATTTTTAAAAAAAATTTTTTTTCATTCTATGTTTTTTTTTCCTTTTTTTTTTTAATGTTTTATTTTTGAGAGAGAGACAGCATGAGCAGGGCAGGGTCAGAGAGAGGGGGAGACACAGAATCTGAAGACAGGCTCCAGGCTCTGAGCTAGTTGTCAGCACAGAGCCTGACACGGGGCTCGAACCCACGAACTGTGAGATCATGACCTGAGCCGAAGTCAGACGCTCAACCGACTGAGCCACCCAGGCGCCCGTAAAAAAATTTTTTTTAAATGTGTGTTTATTTTTGAGAGAGAGAGAGAGACTGTGTGAGCACGGGAGGGGCAGACATAGAGGGAGACACAGAATCCGAAGCGGGCTCCAGGCTCCGAGGTAGCAACACAGAGCCTGATGCGGGGCTCAAACTCCCAGACCGAAAAATCATGACCTGAGCTGAAGTCGTATGCTCAACCCACTGAGCCACGCAGGCGCCCCGATTGTAAATGGATTTGAACTGTGTATCTCAGATCCCTGGTTTTCAGACTTCTTAGCAGTGAAACTTCTTCCCCCCCTGTGCATTTTTCGTGAAGCCGTAGTGACTCTGGTTGAGTTGAGGGACCCTAGTGTTCTCAGCTCCCTCCTCTCCCTCTGGGGATCTCGGTGGGTTCCCAGGACCCCAGGGAACACCGTTTGAGAACCATTGCTCAAGAACAGATCTTTTCCTGAATTCATGCTGGGCCTTCACTGATAGCTTGGGCAGACTCTGCCTCTGGGACTTGTTCCTAGCATCTGCTTCCTGGGCTGTAACTCCATCACGGTGCTGGGGTTTAGGGGCATCTTCAGAGTGGTGACGTCCTTGCAGATGGGAGGTGGCCAAAGCCTCCCTCCCTGTCCTGTGTCGTGCAGTGGTTGCTGGCTCTGAGGTGAGCTGAGGCCTCACACAGGGCCAGCTCCTGCTGAGGGCTATGGTGGCTGCAGGGGCCCTTGTTCTGACTCAGTAGGAATATGGGGATGGATGGGAGAGGGAGGGAGTGGTCTGTGTCTGGGGTTTTCTGGGATGATTGTTTGCACCCTCTTCTCCTCAAGGTCGGGGGTGTGTGAGAGGAGGCTTCGGTGCTAGGATGCTCTCCCTCTGTGGCCAGTTCCATAGGCCACCTGAGCTCGTTCCGTGGACTGTCAGTGGCCCAGCACCTTGGACACTCTGAGCAGCCTCTGGGAGACGTAGGTCCAGCCCCACCCTCTTAGTCCCAGGTCGATGCCACCTATGCTGAGTGGGGGGGTGTGCAAGCCAGCCGGATCTGTGGGGGGAAGTGGCTTTGTTTCTTCATCTGAGGGATGCCACACTCAGGGCCAGGCCTGCTGCAGCCACTCGGGAAATACTCCACTTGTGTTTCCCTGGGGACGGCCACAGGCAGGGGAAGCTGGGTAAGGGTGATTGGCCTGCCAGTGAACTTGAGTCAGGGCATGGAGGGGGCTGCTCAGCGTGTTCTCAGGGCTTGATCCCTGTCTGCAGGCACCATTCACGGTGAGCGGGTGCCTCCGACGGTGGCGTGCGAAGTGCCAGGAGAAGTGGATGGTGCAGACGGTTCTAGAGACGAGACCTCTAACCCGTGCTGCAGGGGCAGGGAGGGGGAAGGCTTCTTGGAGGAGGGGGCACCTGAGCGGACTCTTGGTAGGTGACTGAGTTTCCCCATTTGGAGGGTCATGGGAAAGAGAGAAGGGGAGAGGGTATCGAGGCAGAGGAAGACATGGAGGTACCAGACAGGTCTGTCCTCGATCTCAGGGGCCACATTTTCTGCAGCTGCTCAAATGAAGGTCTGCTCCACTAAGTTTCAGATGAATCTGAACTGGGGAGGATGTGAACATAAGAGGTCCCGAAATTGAGAACCGGCTTGCAAGGTTGGCCAGGGCCAGCAGCTCTGTCCGTAAGTCGCCACGTGTGTGGCTGGGAGGTGGTGACCTCTCCCTGGTGGCAGCGATGTCGCCACGTGTGTCTCGGGCCCCGGGTGTGGCTGGGAGGTGGTGACCTCTCCCTGGTGGCAGCGATGAAGCTCTCAGGTGGAGGTGATGGCCATGCAGGGGCTGTCCTCTGCTCGTGCTGGCCCAGGAGGTCACACGCTGATGGTGAGCAGTGGCTCCCAACAGCCCGGACAAAGGGAACCTGACGCCCATTTGAGACGTCGTCAGTTCGGAGGCGGATCGCTGCTCCGTGTCGAGTTCCAGAAGATGAGACCCAGAGAGGAAAAGATGACTAGTCCATTCTCAGGGCCCAGGAAGTCTCACGGGTAGAAGGGAGGACCCTGCATCCTTGTTCTACTGCTGCACTGTTAACTCTTTGAGGGCAGGGCTGGTGTGCGTTAGCAGCCTCGGTCCAGCGCAAATACTTGCTGAAGGTACTTGCTCAAGGCCTCAGAGCCATTCTTGCCCCTCAGTCCTGCTTGTGTGGAGAAAGCGAGCAGCCGCTTGCCCTCTGGGCTGACACAGCTTAGGTGTGGGCAGTTGTGGGTGTTTTTTCCTTCCGATTTATTGTAACACTAAGCTCTGGCCCTGTAAGTAATATGTGCTCTTTATAAGCAATTTGGAAAACAAACAAGTAGCAAGAAGAAAAGAACCACCCACAATCCCACCACCTAAAGACAATCCCTATTAACGTTCTTACTGTTTCCTTCCAGTGTTCGCATGAATAGTTTTTGTTTTACACCGTTGTGGTCATGCCATATATACAATTGCATATCCTGCCTTTTTTTCCTTCCAGCTGACATTCAAGTGTAAACATAATTGGTTATTATTATTAAAGGTCACTCAAGAAAAGTTTCCAAGAGAAGTACTGCCCGAGTCCCTTTGTGAAAGCGGCCCTGTGGGCTGTGAGGGCTCAGGATAAAGTGAGAGAAGTGTTGTTCCTTACTGTTCCAAGGGTGGCCTGGAAGGGCAGGAGGTTGCTCCCGAGTGAGTGGGACTCCCGCTCCGCTGTGGCTTTTTGGTAGACTTGAGACCTTGAGTCTTGCCTGTGGCTTTTCTGAGACATTGAGGTCACAGAAGCCCAGCCTTGAGTTATGTTTGCCAAGCAGTGGTTCTTCCCACAGGCTGTCCCCTTCTTTTCGGAGACACCATGGAACAGGACAGTTAGAGAGGATGGGGACCTCTCTTGAATAGCGTGGGCTTCTGTCACAAGGAAGCTCGAGTTTTGGCTCCAAAAATCTTTGGAGACCATGATCCTTGACCTTCTGCTGGGGCAGAAGATAGACGGTGGGTAAAAACCAGCATGGCCAGGCTCAGTCTGACCGTTGGTGTGTTGGCCATGTCTCAGGCTGCCTCCTGACCTGCTGCTTGGACTTTGGTACCGTGGGGGCTAGAATCTGCATTTTCAGAAGTTCCCCAGCTGTTAGTCTTGTCATCCTTGCAGCAGGATTGGGAATCACTGGGCTTTCCCAAAGTGTGGTGCCCAGACCAGTGGCATCACCATTGCCCGGGAACTTGTTAGAAGTGCTGATCACCAGGCCCTCCGCAGACCTCCCCAGCCCGCTGTCTTAACAGGCCCTCCAGGTGATTCTGATGCATACTCTTGTGGGAACCAAGGGTTAGTGCGTTTCTGGTGATGTCCAGAAGAGGCCCCTTCAGCCAGGTGTCCCCAGGTGACTCCTGTCCATCACGTACAACGGACGCACGTCTCATCTGCCCCGGGACAGCGAGGCAGAGGAAAGGGCGCCTAGTTTGCTCTCTGGCTTTCACCAAAGAACAGGCTGGCAGTCCGAGGTGGAGGTACCAGCTCCAGGATGAGTCTCCGAGGACAGGACGCGTGCTGAGGCTCGGAGGAAAGGCAAGCTTGGACCAGGACGGCCTGCTGCCTCCAGCCACTCGGCTGGCCAGCTCTGAGCCCGGCATCACGTGATGCTTGTTTTACTGCTCAGCAGCCAAGCCCTTTTGCGTCTGAGTCTCTTTTAAGTTAAAGTTTGGATTTCTAGAACGGTTCTTTTTTTATATTCAGATTCTTGAGTATTGACGTTAAATGCGTGTTCATTTGACAGTGGCGCCAGTGGGAAAGTGTGGCTAGTATACGCAGAAATCCTTGGTGCAGCGGTGGCCGATGTGTGTGTGTTGCTTGGGGTTTGTGCATGGTTGTCCCGCTGCTCTTACCTGCCCTGGATACCTGCACCCTTGTGCTGCCTCCTGACAGTCAGGGCCTACTTGTCATGAGGCTGTTTTGTTTTTTTTATGCTGGCCGGAAGCACTTCAGACAGAGGCCTGGATCAAATCCAGAGCCTCTGGATCTTTATTGCCAGGTACACACACAGATCTCCGTCCTGAAATCGGGACCCACAGGTGGATGTAGGGACCCACCTGCAGAACTTACCCTGAAATGAGAAATTTGAGCAGTTTCTTTGAGCTCCTCCCCTGACCCATCATGTGCTGGCACAGTCTGCTTTCCCTCTCTGGGCCGCCTGAGTTCTCCTCCATCCAAATGAGGACGGGCCCTCGTGGGCCCCAGATTCCCCAGTCATGCGATGGCCAGAGACATGACCGGTCCCCTCAAGGAAGCTTCGTTTTACGAGTTCCTTGAACTCGGCTCTTCTCAGCTCTGGTCTCTCACCAAGATCAGAAGGCCAGAACCAACCCAGAATATTGCTCTCTTTATCTCAGAGGAAAAGCGGAATAAAGAATCCGGGGTTGCCTTTTCTTCTGTAGTCTTTCTTTATTGCTTTGAAAAACTAGCACAAATAGTTATAAAGAGCTCTTGTGTCTCTGTCAAAAATAAATAGGAACGTGTGAGTGGTGTTCATATCTGCTTTAGCCTTTTTTTTTCCCCTTCTTAAATTTCTCTGATTCTTAGAAGTCCTGTTTGTGTATGTCCGTCTATGTTGTTTTGTGTGGTACCCTTAGATAAAAGTTCCATATACTGCCTGTACCTTTTCCCCACTCAGCCTCTTTTGGAGATCTGTTTTCTGTAGTGGTTGTATTTGACAAGCACGGGCTGACCGGTTAAAATGAGAATTTTCTCTAGAAGTGCGTGCCCTCAGTTGGAGAAAGGAAAAACTTTTATCGAAAGTAAGAATAGAAGGAAATGTACGTTTGATATTGTTGGTGGGAACATAGCAAACTGCCTGGGTCCGTCTCATTCATGTGGTCGGTAGCGTTTAGTTCAGGCGAAGCCTCCTTAGGGGGTGTGACCTGCTTTGAGGGTAGGCACAGTGCTCGGGGGAGCTCACAGTCCACACAGGCTGTTTCTACAGTACCCACAGTTCCCCTGGAGTTGGCTTTGTGAATAATCATTGTATCAAATTTGATTTTCTAGAGGAGCCAAATTTTCAGGGGACCGCTTACCTTCTCCACTTGTGATTTTATAGAGGAGCACTGTGAGGCTTCACAGGAGGAGGGAGAGTCTTGATTTTGTAGCTTATATTTACGTTTTCAAGACATAAATGTAACCTAACGTTAAAAGTAACATTTTTTATTAGAAAGATTTTTGATCGCAGATGGGAGAAATAAGGAAAAGTAAGTTCACCCATGATCACGCCACTTAGAGCTGCCGTGGCTAACATTTTGGTATTTATGCCTTCCATCTCTGCGTCTGTGTGTTCGTGGCGTTCAAAGTGTGGCTTAGATCATCTCTACTACTTGTAACCTTTCTTTTCACTTACTGCGCGGTGAGCATTTTCCCATGGCCTTGAACGTTCTTCTGTTACGTGAATTTTAGTGACTACGTGGCACTTGATGGCGGGGCTCCACCGTTACTGCTGATACGGAGTTATTTCTGTCTCAGAATTAGAAACAATACAACCCTGAACATACTTGGTACTTAAACCTTCCAACAAATGTTTTCATTTCCTTGGGATAAATTCCTCGTATGGAATTCCTGGGTCACAGGACATGAGTGCTCTGAGGACTTCGGTGCTCCCTGCCAGCGTTGCCGTGTTTTCCTCGCTGGATTGCCGTTGGCGCCTGTCGCGTATGGCATTAAAGACTCGCGGTGTCGCACGTTGCTGTTGAAGGAATGCTGATTGGTGTGTGTCTGCCGTGTGGACGGTCTGAGATCTCTGCGCCTGGGCACGCTTCCCGGTGTCGGAGCATTACTGGATGCTGGCTTGGAACCTCTAGCAGGACAGCCTTCCGGCGATTGTGCTGTGCTGGGTGACAGACTGTGGTGGTGAGGCTGGGCGGTCCAGCCCCGGGACTGGGAGGCCTTCATCGGAGAGGCCCCTGTGTCCTGTCCCCATATCGGCAGTAGGAGCCCTTTTTCTGTTACTGGGCTTGACCCACGAGCTCTCCTGCTTCCCTGTGATTATTCGCGGTCAGTTTAAAGTTCATGAGGGAACCTTCCAGGCTGTGTTGGGAAGTGAGCCTGAGAGGGGCGGTGGTCTGCATGGACCCCTCCTTTCCTCTTTCCTCCATCTCACTTCCTGTCCCTCATTGTCTCTAGTGCGGTGATGACACTTGGGATGAGGAAGCTCTGGGGGCCCCGAGGGGAGAGTGTCGCTTGCCAGGGGCTGCCTGGTTCCTTTCTCTTTCTTGTTGTCAAGGCCGTTCTCCAGGCCAGAGATGCCCACCTCTGGTGGGGCGGGAGGGAGTCCCCAGCCGGGCAGAGGGCAAAGCTTATGGGGAGCTTTCTGTAGGGGGTGACACTTGTCCTGAGTCCTGGAGGGTTGGCAAGGAGCCAGACCGGCTGAAAATGGAGTATGTGGTGGAGGGTGTCCTGGGTGAGGAAAAGCACTTGCAAAGCTGTGGAGACATTCGGCAGCCTGAGCACTGATTGAATCACTTCAGGGTGGCTAGAAATTGGGTGTCTTTGGGGGTGGTGATGGGGGGAGCCTGGAAAGGTGAGGCGGTCCCGGAGGGGTGGATGCCATGCTAATGAATTCGAACTTCATCCTAAAGGAGCCTTTGGAGAAGTTTTAAAAGGGAAGGTTTAAAAGAGGCAATGCCGGCACCGGTATGAAGAATGGATTGGTGTCAGGAGGGAGCGGGGAGTCAGGGCAGATCATGGGGGCCTGGATGAAGGCAGGGGCGAGGGGACAAATTCCGAGAGGCTCCGTGGGGCGTTGCCCACATGGGGCCACGGATAGGAGCCTGCTTGGTGCCCCACCTGGAGCGAGCTTCTGAGGGGAGGGTAAAATGCTTTACCAGGCCCAGGAGCACTGAGAGCTGCAGCAGACCTGGCCCCCACTCCCACCGGGGCCCTGGGGTTCAGGGCCTGCCCGATGGGGCGGCCGTGGCTCTGAGTCAGCTGGAGGGGGGCTGCAGGAGGGGTGGTAGTTTTCGGGCCACTAGAATTCTCTTTTTCTGCACTAAACAGAAGGCATTTACTCCAGACCTATGACCCTTCCTGTCCTGCTGACCAGGATGGGGCAGACGGGGCCCCGCAGACCCTGGGTCACGTGCTTCGTAGGCCCGCATCCACCCAAAGGCAAGTTTTGTTTCTGCAAAATGGGAGACCCAGTGCCAGTGGAACTTGATTTGTTTTTTTTTTTCTCCTTTTTGTTTTAGAAGAAATGCTGCCAAGGCATATTAAGTAGCAAGCAGGAACTTCGAGACTTAGCTTTTTGTCCCCATCAGAAGGCCGGGAAGAAGATAACCGTGCCTCCTAGGAGCCAGGCCCTGGCATTGTGGGGAAGAGATTGCTGTCCCCATTTTACAGATTAGAGAAGTGAGGCCCAGCAAGTAAGATGTGGAAACAGCCCCAGAGAGCTGCAGGTTTTCTTGGTCGTCGGCTGCTTGGTGAGATACCTCTCTAAAAATGAAGCCTTCTGTAGTCCATTGTGTAGGGAGGGAAATAGCTTGCTGTAGGTAGAGCGTCTGTTTTATAAAGGTCGGCAGGGCCGCCGGGACCCGTACTGACACCAGGGCGAGGTGGATCCTGAGCTCGGAAGCTTCGTGTGGTGGGCCAGGCTGGGAGCGCCGCTTCCTGAGGCTCTCCTGTGTTGTGAAAACTAGATTTCACACCAGCCTGGAGCCCCAGAGGAAGGGACTGGATTGCTTCAGGCACCTTGTGAGGCCAGCACATCCGGGGTTGGGCGCTGGGTGGGATGGAGGGAACAGCTGGCCTCACACTGCACCCCGCACCCCCCCAGAGCAGCAGGAAGCAGAGAATCAGGGTTAATTGCAGAGGGTGGGGAGGGGTGAAAGGTGGGCCTGCCGTAATTAGTGGAGCTGGAGCCTGGCCAGGCCATGGAGGCTGAAGGCGAGCGGGGGGAGGGGGGGAGACACACACACACACACACACACACATACACACACGAGGAGGCAGGGAAAATGTGTGTAGACACCATCCTTTCTGGTCCGTGCGGGCTCCGCCTCCTGGCCTTGAGTCCAGACCTTGAATTGTCGGGGCCTTGCCTCCTGTCCCTGGGCTGCAGGTGCTGAGGGTGCTGCCCAGGGCCCCTTGGGCTGCCAGCTGGCTTTGGGCCCAAAAGTCCCAGTGCGGGATTGGCCCGAGGGACCCAGCAAACCTTTGCTTCTGCAAATCCGAACTTTGTCCTGGCTCCTCTCTTTCTTCTGAATGGCACTTCTTTCCTGAATCCTGTTTCTGATACGTGTTCTCTCGCCACGAATGTCCTTCTCCACCTTTCGCTTAAGTTTTCTCATAGTTAGTGGCCATTCGTTTAAGAAGGGTCATTTTGTGAGCCCTTCTCTGAAGGTGTGGGCACAGAACAGAGCTGGGGGTGGAGGCTGAGGGGGGGGATGGTCACCCCCCCCAGCAGGCAGGTGGTCTGAATTTGTGCTTCCAGCAGAATATTGGCTAAACCATGGCCCGAAGCTCTCAGATGCCGAGGGTGGGCCATGTTCCCTGTAGGTGCTGCGGGCTGGCGTCCTTTTCAGCTAGTTCTTGTTCCTCCTCCCTCTTTCAGAGCACAGCTGGGACTGTTGAGGCTCCAGCACTGCTGGGTGAATGAAGGTGGTAGAAACCACTTCTTTTGTAGTACACTGGACCCCAGAGACATAGGAAACCGTACGAGGTACCGATGCCTTTTGTGACGAAAAGGAGGGAAGTGGATTTCTCCAGTTCTGAGGAAAAAAAAGAAGGGTCTCTCCCTTGCCTTGGGTTTTGGTGTTCGGTGCCAAGACCAGCATGTGGGATGTTACAACTACTTTGTCAGAAGGAGTCTCTGAAGAACTTGCCCGGGCAGGCTTCGCCCCTCCATAAAGCTGCCCGTGTGGCTCACGTCCAGGGCTAAAAACAGTTTTTGTTACTCAGCCTTTCTTTTTGGAAGGGCAGGGTTTTTCTCCTACTTGGCCGTGGCACTCAGGGCCTTATAATTTCGGTCATTTTTCTGGTATTGAGGAGAAAGACTAAGGAGGGTGAGGAAGGGCTCGTCTTAAATCGGTGGGTGCGGCAGGGACGATGGAAGTGTTGAGGCCTCCGGTTCTGAGTGTGTTGGTGTATGTGGAGGGAAGTTGGAGGCTTCGGAAGGGCTGTGCCAGCTACACCCTGCAAGGGTTCCATTGGTTTGGGATTTAGGTTTCTCAAGAGGTTAAGTGAGGGGAGGGAGGTGTTCCAATATAGGGTCACGTTCTGACCCTATACCAACCCTATACCGATGGGGCACAGCGCAGCTAAGGGGGTGGTGAGCCTCCCATTGCTTCTGTCCACCCAGAAAAGGAGGCAAAACTGAAAAAGAACAAGCCCTTTGCTCAGAGTCTCAGCATTGCAATTCAGGGAGCACCGAGGATGACAGAGTAACCAGAAAAGTCTCCCACTCGTGTGGGGAAAGCAAGGGGTTTTTATGAGAAAGAAGAAAAGGGGGTAATTACATGATGCAGATACAGGCAAGGAGAGAAAAAAACGTGCTAATGTGGGGCTGACCGGTTGAGCTGCTTCTGATTACTTATCTCATTGATTATATTATTGATGCCACCAAACACGACCGCCCCTGGTGTGTATTAATTAATTTTACTGTCTTCATACAATACAACTGCCAGTTGCTCTGTTGGAATTTTATGAGCAACTGCTAGTAAAACTATTGCCACTTCTGGCCCCGTTCAAGAGTTCATATCAGTTGGAAAGGAAAATGGAGCTTGAAAGTCCAGAAATGTTATACGGTGGCACACTTCCGTTGGCTGCCGCCCGGGTAGTCCTGACATTGGCTGGGAGGGGTGGTCAGGTTTGCCTTCTCGGCTGGGGGTAGCACTTTAGCCACTGGCCCATGGAATGGATGAGCGAGCTCTGTGGGGCGAAGGCCAGGAAGGTGAAGCCAGAGGGGGAAGAATGAGATGGAAGCTGGGGCGCGGGGGCAGACTCTGCTGCTTTGTCTGGTTGGGTCATTTCATTCTTTCAAGGGTCTAGGAACTTGTGTGTCCCTGTGCCTACCCATGTGACTTAGGGTGGTCATTGAACCTCCCCCTGTAAAGTGTGGGTCATACCATATTGCAGGTTGTCGTGAGGCTCGGGTGAAATAGTGCCGCGTGTCTGGGGTCCGTGAATGCTCATGGCAGTAGCTCCTCTCCCAGGCCGACCTGGCATTTGGTCTGTGTCCTGCAGGTGACAGGGCCAAACAGAGCAAGAAAAGGAACCGTAAGCCTCTGTCTGCAGAGGCAGGAGGCAGAGGCGTGGGGTCCTTTGAGCTCACCACGCAGATTGGTGACCTTGGGCAGCTTCGTCTCCCAGAGTGTTTCTTATCTGGAAATGAGGATATTAATAGCACCTGCCTCAAAAACTATGAGGAGAGTTGTGCGGGCCCCGTGCGGGCCGTGAGGATAAGATGCCTACCGGTGGAGCAGAGGGTGTTGTGGGCACGTCCGCCCCTCTGGGCGGCTTGCGGAAGGGCCCTTCCAAGAGGTACACTGTGATGGGTTTGGATTCGTCCAAGGAGCCTGCACGTATGTGCTTGACTTGCCCTACGCATTCTTCCCCTATAAGCTTTTTAAAGAGTTTACTGTGTGCCCATGGCGCTGAGTGTCTCAGGCTTATTATTTTATGCATACTCTCTCACGATTTTATCTGCCACCCGCGGTGAGACGCCTTAAATAAAAGTAGGCACTGCGCCTTCGTGTCTACGTATCAGCGTGGAAACGTGTCAGCATGTGTTAGAGACCGGATACAAAGCAACAGAACCGTGACTCTGGAGTAAGTAATTCAGAAAGCAAGTCCTGGCATTCAGGGAACCCATTATTGTACTTGGCCTGGACCTGGGATGCTATCTTCTAGGCTAAAATAGTCCTACACAGTTCCCCGACCTGTTGCTTCTTTCTAGACTGATTGGAAGATGGGGCCTTGTTGTGTGTGTGTGTGTGTGTGTGTGTCTGTGTATATTTAGCATTTATTTTCAAGAGAGAGAGCGAGAGACAGAGTGTGAGCAGGGGAGGGGCAGAGGGAGAGGGAGACACAGAATCCGAAGCAGGCTCCAGGCTCTGAGCTGTCAGCCCAGAGCCCGACACGGGGCTCAAAGTCACCGGGGCTCAAAGTCACCAGCCGAATCGTGAGATCATGACCTGAGCCAAATTGGACGAGCTTAACCACTTAACAGATTGAATCACCCAGACGCCCCAGGGCTTCGCTTTTTTCGTTCTGTGTGTCCCTTGACTGCCTGACACGTATCAGGGACTGGGGACCTGACTGTTTAGGAGGTCACTGGGGGCAAACCAGATGGGAGATGGCCGTGGGCTGGGGTGGCTGGAGCCTTTGAATCCCACTCTTAGAGGGGTCCCCCGCTGCTTTCACACCAACCTGCAGGCTTTCATGTGGTGTTTGCTTTGTTGATGGAGATGCCGTATGTCAGGTACTAGGGAGGCCCAGGCCCTGGGGGGTGGAAATTACATTGATTGTTTTCAATTTCGTCTAGCCTGCTTGGCTCCCCCTAGCTTTGTAGTGTTTAGGCTTAATGGCTTTAAAACTTGAAAAATGAATGCCTCCTTTCCAAACCACAGCAACCAAACAGGCTTTTCTTCCTGCTCTTGTAACTAGTCAGAACAGTTTACTTTCCTTTAAAATGTGGAATTGTGGCTGCTTAAAGTATCAGAAACTCTCGGGGGTGGGGTGGGGCGCCTGGGTGGCTCAGTCGGTTAGGAATCCGACTTGGGCTCAGGTCATGATCTCACAGCTCTTGAGTTTGAGCCCCGAGCCGGGCTCTGTGCTGACAGCTCCGGAGCTTGGAGCCTGTTTCAGATTCTGTGTCTTCCTCTCTCTCTGCCCCTCCCCCTCTCGTGCCTTGTCCTCCTCTGTCGAGAATAGGTAAACATTAAAAAACGTTGACCAAAAAAAAAAGAATCAGAAACTCTGTTTGGCACTTCTTATGCTAAGTTGGTCTTCTAGCCGCGCCTTCCCGCTTACAGTGCGAATTCATGATCTTGGAATTTTATAGCACAGAGCTTGTAAAATTGGATTTTTCAGATGGAAAGGGACTAAGTTACAGCTGTAGATGCCCCAAGGTTGAGCTGCCAGGAGAAAGAAGAGGGGATGGTTTCTGGTAATTCCAGACTCTTCTTTAGCTAGCTAGGGCACTGAATCTAAAACAGCTTGCCCACACTTTCCCAGGAAAGCAGATGGGGACTGAAGTGTAGGTCACCAGGGAGGAAGAGGTGCTTAGATCTGACCTGCTTCTCTTTCCGTCATCTGTCATTATCCTGGTTTCTTCCTTTAGGAACTAAACTCTCAGGCTGCCTTCACCTTGTCTGCCCCCAGCCCGTATCCTGGGGGGGGAGCGGGGGGGGGGCTCTGGACGGTGTCCTCCCCATTGTTCTGTAGACCGAAGACAGAAGAGTCTTTCCTCCCCTGGGGCAAGTGACCTGACCCCTCTAAGCCATTTCCTCCTCTGTCCAAGTGGGATCGTTAAACTTGACTCCCTGGTCAGAGTGCGTGCACCCCCGCATGGCACCTGCTGTGGGGCTGGAGGCTGGTATGGATGGACTGACTGTTAGCAGGCTGTAGTACTTACTGTCTTTGCCCCGCTCCATGCCCCCCCCCCCATTCCTGTGTCTTGTCTCGGTAAGTCCTCCCATCAGAAGGCCTTACCTTGGTCCTCCTCTGTGAACCTGGGTTTAATTATCTACCAGAGCCCTGCCATCTCAGCTCCCACCTGCTTTCTTTGTGTCCTGCACCCGTTGGCAGCCTTTTTCTCAGGGCAGGAACTGGCAGCCTTTGCCTTCCCAGGGAATGGGGGCAATAAATGCCTGCTAATGGGCCGCCTTGCCACTTGGTGTGACCCCAAGAACAGTGTCTGAAAGAAGCAGTGCATGTGGCCCACCAGTGCCTCCGTGGCCTGAGGGTCCAGGGCCAGCCTGAGAGCTGCTGCAGGCAGCTTTAGGTGACAAACTAGACTCCACTGTCCCTGCTGTAGTGCATCGCCTGCATTGAAGCTCTGGGTCTTTATCCATCTGGCTTCAAAAGGTGGGATAAATTGATTTCTAAAGGCAAAGCCACTTTGATGAGCCCTTTCACGGCCTTTTTTAAGCAGAAAGTAATTGGAATTGTCACCAGCAAAGCTTTCCTCTTTTCTTTTTTCCCTTTGAAAGTATCTTCCTCTAGTTCTGAACGACTACGGTTCCTTCCCTGCTCTGGGTGGTCAAGGTCAGGACATGGGAGTTCCATGTCCATAACCATCCCTCTCCTCCGAAGGGTCCACTTGGGTTGGGTTCTTTTGGGAATGGGGAGGGGGCACATGGTGGGAAGAGGTGATCTGGTGCCCAAGTTCACAGGTCATTTAAATTCCCAGGTGTGTGTGAGCTCCCAGGTATAGTCTCTGGAAGGGAGAGCTTGAACCACTGGGGAAGATCAGGTTGGCAGGAGCAGGGCCAACTGGGAGCAGGTGCCACCTGGAGACCCCCCAGATGGAGCTGGGAGGTGAATTCACGATGTGACTTTGAAATGCAAGTTTATGTTCAGATTTGGATGGGATGAGTTTAGAAAGTGTAAGAGGTAACTACCAAAAAAAAAAAAAAAAAAAAGACCATGGTATGCTCAGGAAAATGGAATTTTTTGTCTTTGAGGAGGCTGCCTGATTTTAGAACCCCACCCATGGTCATAGCAGCATTATTCACAACAGCAAGGTTAGAAGTAACCCGAGTGTCCATCTGTGGGTGGACAGGTAACAAAATGCATTGTGTGTATACGTACAATGGAATATTAGCCTTAAAAAGGAAGGAAATCCTGACACCTGCTGCAACATGGATGGATGGACCTTGAGGACATTAGGCTAGGCGAAATAAGCCAATCACAAAAAGACAAATAGTCCACTTAACGTCAGGGACCTGGAGCAGTCAGATTCATAGACCTAGAAAGTAGGATGGTGGTTGCCAGGGGGTGGAGGGAATGGGGAGTTACCTTGTCTGATGGGATAGAGGTTGACTTTGCAAGATGAGGAGAGTTGTGGAGGTTGGTGCAACAGTGTGAACGCAGTAACGGTACCGAAGCGTACGCTTAAAATTGGTCAAGACGGCAAATGTCCATGTGTCCTTTACTTGGCTTTAGGTTGTGTGTTCTACCATATAGTTTTACCCAATAAAAGGACTGAACCCATACCCTTTCCTTCAGTCTCCAAAGACCAGAGAGGAGAGCCCTGTTCTCTCCTCTCTCCTGTCTTTGGGAGAATCACTGGGTTGTTTGGATTTTTTGTTTTGGGTTCTGAGAATCCCCATAGTCAAGTGAGGCCAGCTGTTGGCTTTTTGCATATGGTTCCTGGAAGGTGGCTTCAGGGACGATTTTAAAAGGATGCTGCAAGGGTAGCTGTGGGCTCTGCCCTTCAGGGTCTGGCAGCATGGAAACAGCCAGTTAGCGAACAAAGAGGTTGAACTGGTGTGTGCTCCACAGAAACCTCACCGCCCCAGTGAGGAGCTCTATTTAGCATTGATAGCTGTGAGATGCCAGCTTGCATTATTTCTGCATTTAACACACAGCTCATGGCGTGCTTTGCTGAGTTAGATGGGTCCCCACCCTCTCTAGGATGGTAATAAGGTGGAGATGCTAAAGGTATAAATGAAGAGGATGATAGAAGGTTTTTGTGGAACATACGGCTCTGTGCCAGACGCTGGTCTCAAATTTTTCTGGAAGAATGAAGAGGGCATCTAATAATGTCCGTGACGTTAATCGTAAAGGGCTCGAAACCCCAGCCCCAACTTAAAAGTGGCACGTGTCTGCCCCACTTAGGTGGCTAAATGACCATGGGGGGCTACTCGAACAGGGCCAGTCAGCCTTTGTTTTATTTTCCTTTCTTTTTTCCCTACATCTTTTTTTTTTCTTGTTTGTTGTAAAGGAAGAGCCTTTTCACCCGGAGTCAGCATAGGGATTTTTTTCCACATCAAAGCAATTAATCTTAAGTCCTGGCAGCCAGGATACTCCTGTTGATGATGGATAGTCCTAGGATATGAGGGCTTTTTAGAAGTTGCCATTTAAATCAAACCAGGATTAAATTGTCAGACACTGAAGCAACCCTTTCCCCTTGAAGCCTTCTGGGTCTAGGTCAGTGGCTTCAGCTTTGAATTGGAATCCCATCTGTCCAGGAGAGAAGTCGGGCAGACGGGGTGAGGAGGTAGCAGAGGTGACGTCACGCTATTCCCATTTTGGCGTCTGGACTTGGAGGGAGAGTGGATGCGGCCATTTTTCTTCTCCCCTTACCGACCCCTCCATGACCTGTAAAGGCCCCACTTGGCTGTTAGCTGCTGAGGCCTTGATAGGAACTAATCTGACCCTCTTCCAGGTGGAGGACAGGAATGCCCCCTGTGCACCTCAGTTTTTCTTGGTTCTGCTGCTGGTCTGGCGTCCAGACTAATATCCTGCCCTGGGCTGGTGGGCACTTGCTGGGGAGAAGGGTCCTTTTCCATCTGGAAATGAGCCTTCTCTGCACCCCCACGAAGGAGTCCTTGGCGTGCTCTGCAGAGCGAGGTACCTGGATGCTTGCTCTTCTGTTGTTACCACGTAAAGGATGGTCATCCGACTAAAACTTCACCTTAAAAGAGGCAGATGTCTCCCTGCCTTCCTGCCATCTCAGCGCTTTCAAGTGGTTCATAGTTCACCGTCCTTCCCAGCCCAGGGCTCTTGGCTGAGAAGGGAATCTCTGGCCTTGGTGGGGCCAGCTGGGGGTTATTAATACCCGGGGAAGTCCTTCACACAGGCCCCCCAGGCATGCTTCAGAAGCACAGCCCGCTGTGAGAACAGACACAGTCTTTATTTAGTTGAAACGTCATGTGTTAGAGTGTTCCGATCCTTTTTTAGTCATTTTCTGTGCTTCCCGAGTGGCTGACAGCTTGCCGTGTGTATTTCTTGTTGACAGATCAGTTTGAGAGCTTACTGTGAGCGTCGGAGTGTCGTCGTGAGCGGCACACACACTCACAGTGTGCTCTCGCCGCAGCTTGCGTCACGCAGGAACGGCTCAAGGCCTCGGCCGGGATCTAGAGTCCCCGTGGCCGACGGCGTCTGGGGTATCGCTGGGGCAGGTGCGTGCCGCCTGGTTCCTGCCTGGACCTCAGGGCGCAGGAAGCCCAGGGGTTAGAGGCGGCATCAGTGCTCTGGAAAGCTGGGCTGAAGCAGCCCAGAGCTACCCTCATTCTTCTGCACGAGCAACGGGGTCAGGGTGGGGGACTGGGGCTATGGGAGGGGGGCTTGGCTGTGTCTACGCAGCGAGTTATGGCAGCGCTGGAACCCAGCTCCCATGTGACCTGACACATTCGGTCACGCGGTGATTGGAGCTCACTTACCACCCCGATCCTCTCCCACCCTTGGCTGGAGGCATGGCCGGGACCCACCTGGGGCCTGATACATGGTCCTCTGTGGTGTTCAGGCTCAGGAGACTGTGACAGAGGGGTGTGGCCAGTGGAGTGTTAAAGCCAGGAGGGAAATGGGGAGAGACCCAGTGTGGTGGGCTCACCCCGGAATACCCGGAGCTCCTAAAATGCCTTCCCCATCCCCACGAAGTGAGAGATTCGGCTTTTAACTGGCCTGGGTGGGCTTGGGAATCAGTGTTGCCTCAAAGCTGTCTTAGATGCTTATAATCAGATGACTGTGATGTGCAGCCGGGCTGAGAACCCCTAATCCTGTTCGGCCCGCTCCTCGTTAAGCAAACGGGAAACAAACACAGGACCATTGAGTGGTTTGCTTTTGTCCCTTCTACGATTCTGAGGCAGCCGGCCACTGAGTCCAGGTCTTGGCCCCCATCTCCCAAGATTGCCATGTCCCCTCCTCTCCCTGTTTCCCGGTCAGGCATCAGCCCGGGATCTTTGTGAGGCTGCAGAAAGTTGCCGGAGCAGCCATGGCATCCCTGGGTACGTGGTGTAGACATATGGACCTGAGAACGCCTCCCGGCGCCTTCCTCCAGCCTGACAAGACAGGGCAGGATGGCTCGGGTCTTTCAGCTTGCACCTGGCTTTGGAACTTTGGGGGAGCCAGAAGTCGAGCTCTGTCTGTCCTGTGCGTGAGGCAGTTGCAAGCACTGTCCCAGGGTGGTTTTTTCCTGACTGTGATTCCTGCAGCGTATGCTGCTCAGAAGGCTTGGCCCGAGCGGGTTTCTGGGAGAGGACACAGTGGAGCTGTAAATGTCACCTGAGCCACTCGGCCAGGCCTCCCAGAGCTGGACACTGGCTCCTCTGAGCATCTCCTCCCCGTTCTCCCCAGCGCAGCTCTCTGGAAAGCACAGAGCTCTTAAAGCAGGAGACCGTGCACAGCCTCCCGGGGCTTTACCTTCTCAGCACAGGCCCTTTGAACCCGAACCGGCTTGTCTTGGAGCCCTAACCTGCTGTTGGTAGAGACCTCGGACGTTGTTCTTAGGCAAGCGTATTGTTTCTGTTTGGGTGGCCACATGGTGATCTCGCTTTGAGCTTTAACCATACAGAGGGGTTATTCCAGAGTGTCGGAATAACTCTCTGCCCCTCCCCTACTCCCATCTAGATCCTTCTCTGCTACAAGGCTTTTGCAGAAAATCCTGGATGCTCATTGCCCCCCAGTCACTACTCAGCTCCAGGCTGGCTTCCTCTCAGAAGACTGCCCCTCTGCTGAGTGCCTGCTGTGTGCCCACCACTCTCCCTGGTACCCCTGGTTCTGCAGATACAGGAATTGAGGGGCCGCGAGGTTCAGTAACGTAACTAGGCCAAGGCAACACCTTCACCGGCTTCGGAGCTGAAACTCTCTAACGGCAGACTTCACAAACAAGTTAAATGATCTTTGCATAAACATTTGCTGCTTCCAACCATGCGGTTTATTTTCTTTTCCAGCATAAGCCCTTGTGTTAGAGGCCACACATTTTGATGTGAATGATTGCACCAAAAGCTGATACCACTTGGGGCTTGTCACTCTGCTTCTTCATGCCTCCATTTCCTCGTTTGTAAAATGGGAATCCTAACAAGATTGGACTGAGGATAAATAAGTCAGTATGTTTAAAATAGTCAGGGTGGGGCACTCAGTCACTTGTGACCTGAGCTTGATTTCGGTGATCTCAAGGTGGTGAGATTGAACCCCATGTCAGGCTCCACACTGGGCATGGAGCCTGCTTTCGATTCTGTCTCTCCCAGGGCGCCTGGGTGGCTCTGTCAGTTAAGTGTCCGACTTAGGCTCAAACCATGATCTCGTGGTTGGTGAGTTCGAGCCCCACAGTGGGCTTCATACTGACAGCATGGAGCCTGCTTGGAATTCTCTCTCTGCCCCTCCCCTACTCTCTCAAAATGTAAAGCTAAAAAAAAAAGAAAAAAAAAAGAAAAAAATTCTTTCTCTCCCTTTCCCGCTGCTCCTCCCCTGCCTGTGCTCATGCTCTTTCTCTCCAAAAAAGAATATAAATAAATAATAAATACTCAGAAGAGTGCCTGGCACTTAGCATAGAAGTGTTAGACATCACTCTCCTTGCATTTGACAGTAGAGGATGCCCAGCCCATTGCATCGGGGCCTGAATTCCTTCTCTGGTGGAGGTGCCATAGGTGGTCTAAGGGGCTAGAATGGCCCTCTGGATCCCTCAGGTCATTCCAGCGCTGGGTGTGAGGAGAAAGGGTGCCAGCCTACTGGGGAGTTGAGGAGGCTTCCCTCTGGTCTGAACTGTCACGTCCCACGCCAGGATGTGGGCATCATGAGCTGTCTACACCATACCAGGCAGGCCACATGCACAGAAAACAGATTAGCCTCTAGAACAGAAACCGTCAGCCCCCAGGGCAATGAGCAGTCAAGATGCGATGAGGGTGTGTGTGTGTGTGCGTGCATGTGCAAATCTACACAAATCCTGTTGGTTCTGGCAGGAGGCTGCTAGCTGCATGCACTTTAATTGTAGGTTCAGCGTAGGAGAAAGGAGAGAACACGCAGTCATCCAAAGATCTATAAAAAGTATGAGGTGGGTGGTTCAGGTATGATGACCCCCCACTTTACAGATGAGGAGATGGGGCCTTGGCTTCGTGTCCTTTCCTAAGTGGCTTACTCAGGGTCACCGACAGCTCGTGGGTTGTCAGACCTGACATCGGAAACCAGGTCTTTCTGCTCCTGGTGCAGTGTTGTCTTCTGTGCCTCATGGCCCCTGAAATAAAAATGCACGTGGATCAGTGTTCTAGGCGATGAGGAAGGTGGGTGGAGTTGGTCATAAGCAGCAAGCCCTGTGGCAGAAATGGGCTTTTCTTACCCCAGAATATGCATGCCTCCGGTGGGCACACCCTGAACTTCCCAGGAATGGCCCCACCTTCTGGCTTCAAAGCCATCCACCACCTGGTGACCTGAAGCCTGTCTCCAAGCACAGGTTTCCTGGGGGGCCATGTAGGGCTGGAAACCCCCCACCTTGGGGGGCTGGGCAAGTTGCAAAATGCCTGGCACCTTGCTGGTCCCCATGCACTGGCTCCCTTTCTCACTGAGGCTGCTGGAGGCTCCCGACTTCGTGGTGCTGCCAGGAGACTGCTGGTGGTCAGAGCTGGGGGTGGTCTGGGCCACAGCCCTATCTGGGGAGGGCGTGGTGGCGAGTGCAGCCACCACGGCATTTCTGGCGTTAAGGTTCCTTGTTTGGGCAGGAGAACGCTGCATAGGGGAGAGATGGGGGAAGGCATGTTGGGACTCGGGTTGGGTGACACTCGTTGGTAGCTTCTTGTTTCCTTAGATTGTTAGAAGTATCCAGAATCCTATAGATAAAACAAACCCTGACCAACAAACCACTTTTCACCTGGAGTTCTGATGCTTTGGCGTCTTGCACCTAAACCCCAAAGCAATACCAGCCTGGGGCACTGTGCTCCTGGAGGACCTTTGCTGTCAGAAAGGGAGAATTTGTGGGTGCTGGTCTTCCCATGTGGTTCATTGGAAAAGGCTCTGGGAGATCTCCATGATCACATTGCAGTGGTTCATGGGGAGCAGGGACTTTAAAGAAAGAAAAGTTTGTCTTTGGAGAGTAGGCACCGTATTGCCCTTTGATGCTGGGTGGGTGGTGACCCCTGTGCTGTGGGTTGGGGGAGCAAGGTGTGAGGCATCACCAGATTCAGCCGCGTGTCATCTTCTGGGGTTCTCTGGTGACCGAGGACACAGTGGACCTGGATGTACATGGGCTGTGACCCGGGAGGAAGGGAAGTGGGGATCACAGAGCCCAGATTCCACATGTGACTTGTTAGCACCACACTCAGGAGCCTGATTCACCAGCCGGCCAGTGGAGCAGCCAAAGTGCAGGGGAGTGTGGCTGAGGGGTTCCAAGGTGTGTGGGGGAGGAGTAGCAAGCTGCCCTCTCTCCCGTGTGCTAGCGCGTAGTTCACAGCAGAGTAGCAAAAGGCAGGGACTTTGCTCCTGAGAATGTTTGGATGATCCTCATGGTTAGGATTTCCATGCATTGATTCTCTCACCTCAGTCTTACTGGATGCACTAGAGTGCCATGGTCTCCAGGGGTGGTGCTCCTGGAACGTCTCCCCAGGATGCACCAGAGCATCTTGCCAGGTGGAGTGCTCCTGGAATGTCTGCCCAGGAGGCACAAATGTGCCGTGGTTCTCAGATGTGGTGCTCCCGGAACATCTCCCCAGGATGCACTAGAGCACCGTGCTCCCCAGGGGTAGTGCTCCCGGAACGTCTGCCCAGGAGGTACCATTGCGCCGTGGTCCCCAGGGGTGGTGCTCCCAGAACGTCTGCCCACGATGCACCAGCATGCCGTGGTCCCCAGGGGTGGTGCTCCCGAAACGTCTCCCCAGGAGGCACCAGTGCGTCGTGGTCCTCAGGGGTGGTGCTCCCAGAACATCTCCCCAGGATGCACTAGAGCACCGTGCTCCCCAGGGGTGGTGCTCCCGGAACGTCTGCCCAGGAGGCACCAGTGCGCCATGGTCCCCAGGGGTGGCTCTCTAGAAGGCCTTCCCTCACATGGGGTGCTGAATTGGTCTTCAAAATGGAAATAGAGAGATGCGGCCTTTCTGCAGGCTTCACAGTGTCACCTGTTACTGGAAAAGTATAGACACACAGATAAATGTGTTTCACTGTCTCACTGTGAGAAAGATGGGTCGCCTATAGTTGGAGCTGATCACATTTCGGGGGTACCTCCTCTCCAGTGGTGGCCGTGGCTCCCCGTCGGAGCGCGCAGCTGACAGTAAAATGTTTATAACCTGCGGGAGTGCTTGTGTCTTTTCCCAGCGCTTCATTTCCCCCAGAACAGCGTTGTTCCCAGGGGTGTCCGGTTTCGCACTGCCATTCACCAAGCTCAGTCTTTAAGCAGCAGGAACTGGTTTTGCAAAGTAAACTGATACTTCCGTGGGGATCCTCAGCGCGAATGAGGATGGGGCAGCTTAATAAGTTACTGGCGGACCTTTGAGGAGGCCAGATGACCCTGGCTCCTGGCCTTCTCTCCCACCCCCTCTTCCTCCTCCTCCTTAGCACTTGAGTGCACAAACAGAATGGGGGAGGGCCTTCCCTTTCCTAGGCCTTGTTGGGGGGGGGAAGGGCTTGATCATCAAAGGCAGTCTTGACTGGGGTCCTTCACTGCAGGACCCCCCACTGGAACAAGGCAGGCCTGGGCTTTAAACAGACCCCTTGGAAGATGAGGCTCTCTGTCTACCTGACTGCTCCAGGCTGCAGTACCCCCCCCCCCCCCCCCCACTGGTGGTAAGGAGAAGCGGGCTCCGGCAGGCAGCCCTGGGCTTTTAAGCTTTTTTGCAAGGTTTGGCAGGAAGGCCCTGGGGCTTGGGAGCATGTCAGGTGCTGCCAAGGAGGTGCAGTGAAGCGTGGGAGCCAGACCCTGCGGGTCCTTCACCCCTCATCCCGACCTTAGAGGCTGTTGTCAGTAGGATGAGAAGCCGGGATGGAGCACAGTGCCCCCAGCCAGCCTGCGAGGGTGAAGGGCAGGGAGTTTGGGTGTGAGGACCTCATCCTCTCCCTTAGGGGTCGAGGGTAAGGGACAGGCGCAGCTGCCTCCTTTCCCTTCTACGGCACAGGTATTTAAAGAGACACAGTCAGACGAGGCCACGTGTCCTGGGTGGGAAAAATCAGGATTTAAACCTTGTGTGAGTGAGTCTGCGCCTCGTGTCGGATGGCTGTGGTCCCCCCTTGGGTCTTCTGTAGGAGACCAGACAGTCTGTGTGACCCCCAGGGGCATCTGCTCATGCCTCACGCCCATCTCAGGCTGACCTGAGACGTTGGTTTTTTCTCCCAACCTTGGCAGCGGTGTCACTTCTCTGCCCTGTTTCTCAACTGCTGGATGACTTCCTTAGGGTGCAGCATGAATTGGGCTCGGCCCTGGGCCCCGAGGGGGGATGGAGACCTCCCCCCTGCTCGAGGAGCTTGGGATTAAGATTCCTTTGAACGCGGCGGAGGCAGAGGCTGAGCTGGAAAGGAGACCGCTCTGTAAGGGCCTTCATCTAGAGAGCACGTCCGAGTCCGTTATTCCCACCGAAGGTGGCCACTTTAGATCGAATCCACCTACCGTCGGGGAGGGTCTCCTGTTCCCGCTTTGTGCATAATCTCTGGGTGCCGTGCTGCGGGGCCCACTGTATTTACAGCGTCCTTAGAAACCATCTAGCCAGGGAGTGGCGGACGAGCTCACGCTCGCGTGCCGATGGAGCAGCTGTGGCAGCGCGGAGAACCGTGTGCAGAAAGGCTGGGAGGCCTGGGTCTGCGGGAGAGAGGGCTTCGATCAGTAGTGACGTCTGCCGGGGAGGGAGAAGGAGGAGGAGGACGGTGGTGTTGCCTGCACGGTGTCATTTTACCCATGAAGAAACTGAGGCCCCGAGAAGGTGTGATGAGCTCTGTGTTTATGGTGAGTCTGGAACTAGAACCCAAGGCTGCTGACCCTCGGCCCTGTGCTCCCAGAGAGGCCAGATGCACAGGCGCGAGACAGGAGAAGATAGTCGACTAACCCTGATGAAATGGGCTGGTGAGAAAATACACTGAAAAAGGAATCAGAAAGGAGACCGGGGGATGGGCTTGGACTAGAGAGGGGAGTGAGCTGGGGTCTGTAGGAGAGGCCTGATTGGGATGAAGGCAGTTAATTGTGCAGCCGCCTCCGCAAGGCAAGGCCGGCCACCTGGGGCAGAAAGTACAGAAGCTGTCGCCTTCACCCCTCTCTTGATGTGTCAGGCTTTAAAGCCTTGCCCTTCGGTAGCAGGAGGAATGTATAACTTGATGGGCGTAGAGAAATGTGGGGAAGATAAAACTCTAGACCCACAGGTTGTTTCCGTGTTGGCCAGCTGGTTTGTCCTACCTGCTCTGTCTCTGGGACCAGGGCGCTGGTGTTTCTGAGACTTGGGGTTTTTCCCCTCCCCCCATGCGACCCCTTTGGTGACATGTGATGGGTCTGGTGGGTCACAGGCCCCTTTCCTGGGATAGGCGGGGGATGGGAGACTCTGACTCCCTACAGAGAAAGCCCTTGAACCTGTAACTTGTCCCCATGTTCCTACACCCTTGCTTGTCCTGAGTCCCCCCAATGTCACATGCTCCTTGGCCAGTGGTTAGAGTCACGGAAGGAACAAATCTGTGTGGGGCATGCATGTGGGTACCCCCTCCCTGGAGCACACTGCAAGTCTCACAAATGAAATCTGTATCCACCCTCTCCCCGCCTCTTCCCCCCTACTTCCGGGCTTGCTTCCAGAAACATAGAGAGTGCTTCGTTTTAAGAAGCACATAGGGAAAAAGAAAGAAAAAAAGAAAGCATGTAATTTTGGTTATTTAAGAAAATGCCAGCATTCTTTAGTGAAGCATTCTGATGGAGGGGTGAGAAGATGGGATGCTGGACGTTGTGTGGAAATAATTCTTATAGCAAAGGGAGAAATGGCGTATGAAGCTGGTCTTGCTCACCGCTGGATACGTGGGGCTAACTGTACTGTTTTTGTCTCCTTTTATCTACATTTGAAAATTTGCACAACCATGTTGTAAAAGTGTATATAATAGGATTCTTCTGGAAACTTCACAACCATGTTGTAAAAGTGTGTATATAATAGGATTCTTCTGGAAACTTTTTGGCTTGCGTGTAATTTTTGGTGCTCTTGCATTAAATTGCTCTGCCTGCTTTGAGATGCATGTCTGACTCCCACACTGGCACTTTGCTCATAGTTCCTTTGCTTCTGCTGCATGTTGAAACAGATGTGCCTCCCTGTGTAATGTTTTCCAAGAAGTTACAGAACAATTAACCACCCCAAGATGACCAGAATTCTATCCATAGCATTTGACAGAGGTGTTTGGGTGCTCTTGTATAAATAGCGGTGAGAGTTTTGTTTCTATTGGACAGGTATTTATTGAGCATCTATGTGGGAAAACAAAACAAACGTGAGGAAATGACATGGGGAGGGGGGCGCTAAGTGTCAGGATGACACCTTGAAGCTGGAAGGTGAGCCTACACGGCATAGCATGGAGGTGCTTTGTCACAGTGGGCTTGTCCAGTCCCCAGCCATTTCACCTCGTTCTGATGTCCCCTGACACTTCTGTTCAAACCCTGACCCTTTGGCCTTCACTTAGATGTTCGCAGGGTGGACCCCTTCTCCAGTAACTACTGACCAAGAATATTCAGTTTTTTATGTGTTGATTTCAGGCAAGCCCATTGGAACAAAGGAAGCACTCCAGTGGGGGGTGGAGGGCAAGCACCAGTGTAGGTACGTGAGCTGGCCATGGAAATCCTTCACTGCCACCTGTCTCCGGAGCCAAGAATGAGAGCAGGAGCTGGAATGGACTAGAAGGAGGCGAGCTCAAGGAGCCAATGCTTGTGTGGCCCCGTCCGCCGCCTCGTCAGGTGGGCTCGCGTCAAGGAGGCTTGAATGTCAAGGGTAATGGATGGCAGAGTGAGAAAATGCCAGCCATCGAACACCGGTCAGACTTGGCAATGGCTCATCCCTGGCCCTGGGTGACAAAGGCAGGATCGTATACAGACTGGCCTGGGGTATCTATGTTTCAGCCCTTGACCCTGAACTTGATCCTGTTGAGATATCTTCGAGGTAATCCTTGCCCTTCCAGCCTTTTCCCTCCAGCAGGAGTTGGCCTGTCCAGTGGGAGGCCTTTGTGGTTGGGAACACAGGACTTTAGAGTCAGGCTGGTGACGGGTCAAGACCTGGCTCTTGCACACAGTCGGTGGTGGTGCTGGGTCGGTGTTCACTCCCAGTACGACACGAGGCACTTGGGAGAGAACTGGTGAATTCTTGTGGGTGGCAGGTGTTGGCTGTTCTGTTTCTCATCCTCTGCTGGAGGGAGTGCAGATGGGTGCAGTTACTCTGGAAAACAGACTGGCATTAATGCCGAAAACTCAACATCCACATACCTGAAGGCCCAGCTCATTTTACGCCTAGGTGTGTACCCGAGAGCGCCTCAGGTGCGTGAACTCTGGGAGACTTGTACGAGGATGTTCACAGCCTTTCTGTTCACAACAGCAAAAGCCTGGAAACAGCCCAGATGCCCATCAGTAGGGGAATGGATGAATACACGGAGATGTGAGCACACAATGGAATATTATACAGCTGTCCAAACAAATTAACTGCAGCAGCGTGCAGTGATGTAGACGAATTTTAGCAATATCATAAATATTAGGTTAAAAGAGCATATGTTCCCAAAGATTACATACCCCATCATTCCTTTTCTTATAAAGGTAAAAATCAACTAAATGTGCTTTTTAGGAATGTTTACAGATGAAGTAAAGCTGTAAAAAAGAGAGCAAGGGAATGTGCACCTGTGATTCAAGATGATAGGGTCTTGGATGGAAGGAGGTGGCGGTGGGATGGGGGCACCATCTGCTTAGATGGAGGTGATTGTCAAGATCATAGCCCGTGTTTGGGGTGGTGGGTTTGCAGGCGGTTATGACATTGTGAGAAGTAACTAAATGAAAGCGAGCCATGTGTGACCACAGATGAGTGTCATGAGCCAAGGATTATGATTAATAATTAACCTAGTTCTGTGCCTGTTAGGTCTAGCTTGCCCCCCCCCCCCGCCCCGTCCCCCACTGCCAAGTTAGTTTTAGCAAAGCCTGTGATGGCCCAGTGTTCACAGGGAGGGGGGGGGCTGCTTTTCCAGAGCCGCCCTCCCCCTGCCTCTCTCGCCCCCCTTCCAGCTCAGGCCTCCCTCTTCCACTAATGCCTGCTGGCTGTAGCGACCTCCACGGCCACCTCCACGGCCTGTGGCTCTGTTCTTCCTTAACCACTTGTTTCCTGTATATCAAAGTGTCTTGTTATAGGTGGCCTCACCCACTGATCATTTCCACATGTGTGTACATTTCTAACGACGTGGTAGTTTCCATGAGGCCAGAGGTCGTGTTTTATCGCCTATGTTATGTGGCAGATTATTCCCCAGCTCCTGTCTGCTCTCCCCTTTCTTCTTTAATAAAAGAAGCCCCAGCCTCCCCTCCAGCCAGGCTTGGCTCTGGGGCTGTATTGAGTGCCGCTTCTGGGAAGCCCTCCTTGAACAAGGTGGCAATGCCTTTCTCAGAAGCTCCCTCCTGCGCGTTGCCTGGAATGCCTCGCCGGGCCCAGGGCCCTGACACCTAGGGTGTCGCCGTGTTCAGGTTTGTCATTCCCAGAGGACTGTAATTCTCAGGGCTTGGTCATGTAGCCACCCCTGCCTCCACGGTTGCTAGCACTGCAGGGTACGGAGTGGATGTCCTGGGAGTCCTGTTATAAAGGGGCAGCAGGGTCTTACATTGGCATCAGGGTTCCAAGGAACTGGCCTTGGCTCCCACGCTCCACTCACCAGCAGGTGGCCTGGGCATCGCTTAACCCCCTGAACTCCGCTGGCTCGCGGAGTTAGTACGGTGCCTCTGGACGCAGATTAATCAGCGTCCGTCCCGTGCCTTGTGCTGTGATTTTCACAGCAGCCCCACGAGCGCAGGGGCTCCACTACAGAGGCGTGAAGTCCCCTCTTGGCCTGCCCTCCATAGCGGCCCCACTTCCCAGGAATGGATTTTGGGACCCCCGACACAGCTTTGCCTGTTGAAGGTGCCCTGCTCCCTGCCTGCCAGCCCTCAGCAGCCACCATGAGCCCTCCGCTCTGTCGAGAAGGCTCCAGGTGGACAGTGTGAGGTGAGATGAGCTTGTTTTTTTCATGGCTTCTGTTTCTCTTTATTTTTTCTAGCTAATAGCAAAGACCAGTGTCTTAGACACAGGCTGGGAGCCCCTCTGTGCAGAGGGAGGTGGCCGTGCTAGTGTAGGGGGAGCAGTGGTGGGGGCGGCTCGTGTGTGCGTAAAGCCGCAGCGAGAGTAGCCGGCCAGCCTGCCTGTTGCAGCAGTTCTTTTCCAGGCCCAACGTCTGGCCTCGTATTCCCGGGTCCTAACGGCCAGGGGAT
Organism: Cryptoprocta ferox; assembly: GCA_028646485.1. Lineage (NCBI taxonomy): Eukaryota > Metazoa > Chordata > Mammalia > Carnivora > Eupleridae > Cryptoprocta > Cryptoprocta ferox. Next base: position 11,774,091 of record CM053560.1, read on the forward strand.
TGGCAGTGTGACTGTCGGAGCAGAGGCCTTTCCTACCACTGCGGGCCTGGGGTGCGCCTGGGCAGTCTGCCCGGAGATGGGCCTGTACCGTGGCTCACGCTGTGGTCTTCCCTCGGGCCCGTGGCCCTGGCTGGGAGCGCGCAGCACGCCCCGCTTCCTGCGTCTTCGACCTCTGCTCCCGGATGGGAGATGGAATTCATGCTGACCAGCTGCTGGCTTTGCAGTATTCCAGCTCTCCTTGGCGTTCATTCAGGAAGCGTTGACTTGGAGCCTTCCCCATGCCCGACCCCAGCCCCGTTCCTGACTGAGCTCACTGGTGACGGTGGCTGATACATGCCTGTCTCCGCCAGGCACGTGCATCCACTCACCGTCATCACGTCCCCGACCCCGACGCTGCCTGGGATCGACCCGGGCTCAGTAAATACTTGTTCAGTGAATTAGCTAATGAATGTAAGAGTGAGGTGGTCCACGAGTGTGCAAGGCACAGAGGACCATGAGGGCGTCTGGGAGGCAGATGCGCTCCCTGCAAGCCGAGTGTAAAATGGGCACCTGCCCCACTCAACCCATGACGGCATATACACACTTGGACCCGAGCAAGATGGTCTTCACACACACGCATAGTAGGTGCTCAGTTAACGTGCACAGATGCGTCTTCTCTCATTGTCTTCTGGCTTGGGCTGGAAGAGGCCACCTGCCACAGGGCAGGGTGAGCACACAGCGTCACCCAGCTGGATTTGAGCTCAGGAACAGCTGGTGAGGGTGCCTTCATTTGCTTGAAGTGTAGGTTCTCAGCTGGCCCACCTCCTGACCAGGTGCTGGGGTGGGTCTGGGTGCCTTCATCCTCCCACGCCCTCCCACGTGTTTCTGGATGGTCCTCACACCCACCTTACCCACATCTGAAGGAAAGCCCCCTTTTCTTTTTTAAAGAAAAAGGTCTTGTTTTTGTCTTCAGATCAGATCCTCACCCAGAAAGGCCCAGTGGTCTAATTGAAGGGCATTGTTTCTGCCCCTGTCCTTTAGGGATCCACAGTCGGGCTGTTCACACCGTGAGCACACGTGCCAGCCTAGCTCCTCTGACAGAGCCCTACGTGAGCCCCTCCTCGTGCAGCTGCAGGGAGGGAGATGGTCCAGGCGCCCACCTTAGGGGCCCCACAGCCTGGTAAGGAGGCTTCACAAGCGAAGCTGGATTAGCAGAGGGAGCTCAGTCTGCAGCTCTATACTGAGTGAGAGAGAAATGCTGGTCTCTTCCTCCTGTCCCCACGGCATTTTATACCACAGGCGTGTTACAGCACTTTATTTCACCGGGTTACGCCAGAGAGTGCCCCCGTGTCTTAATTCCTAGCTCAGGCCGACCTCACTGATCGATCATGGCATGCTCTCCAACTCTGAGCCCTGGCCTCAGAATCCTCAACCCAGTGCTCCAGAGAGCCACCACCGGTCGCCACCGGTGCCCAGGGTCCAAGGCTCAAAGTCTTTAGGACCCCTGTGTCCTGGTGAGTTAGGTGCTCGTGTGACATTCCCTGTGCTGCCTTAGGCTTCAGAGTGGGGAGTCTGACCCCAGGAGCCCACCACGGGCACTGCTGGAAATGGCATCACAGGCTAGGGTGGGCCACTGTCAGCGTGTGCCACGCCCCATGGGACTTGCCCTCTTGCCGTTCCCTGTGGCTGGAATTCTCTTATTCCACATGTACCCCTGGCTCACACCCTTTCTCCACTTAACGTTTGTTCAACTATCACTTCATGGAAGGACTTTCTTTGGCTGTGCGTGCCTATTATTTCTTTATCTGTCACTCTTAATGGTCTTACCTTGCTGATTTTTCTTCTCAGCACACAGTATTTCTCGGAGCATTCATATAATACGCTTATTTACCTCTTGATTGCCGTCATTGACTGCAACCTTCCAGCAATCAGAAATACTTGTTGATCGGGGTACCTGGGTGGCTCAATCGATTAAGCGTCCGACTCTTGATTTTGACTCAGATCATGATCTCATAGCTTAAGGATTCTCTCTCTCCTCTTGCTCTCCCCCCCACACTCTCTCTCAAAAATAAATAAACTTAAAAAAATATTTGTTGATCAAATAGATCTTGTGTTGGCAGATAGCCAGCCAGTGGACGTGGGGTACTGCCGGCCGGTTAGGAAGGCTGGCTGCCTAGGCACTCTGACTTACTATTGTTCAAAAGCAAGTGTCCCTGGCACTCTGCGAGAAGAGCCAGGATGTATTCAATGGCCTGAGGTCCTGAGGCCTCTGTTCTCACCAGACCCTTCCTCCTTGCGGTCAGTGGGTTTGGGTCAGCCAGGAGTGGGCAGCACGTGCAGAGGTCTGGGGTGGGGGAGAGGGGAATTCAGAGATGAGCCCCTTACAGAATCCCAGGACCCTGAGGTTCCCAGTCACCTCGAACTGACCGTGGGGGTACGCTGTTCTGGGACTCAGGGGGCACAGAGGAGGAAGCAGTGATTTCCAACCAAGGAATTTGGGTAGGGGGTGGCCCTGGAGGTGAGTGTTACAGGGTGGGGGGAGATTGCATCAGGTGTTGGGGGGAGGGGGGAACGTGCACTGAGCCATCACCAAACTCTTGTCCAGCTGCCTTGAAGTTGATACCATCTGTTGAGATTTTCGCTTCCTGCTGAAATGTTACTCATTACAGACTCGTCATTTCTTAACCTTCCTCCTCCCCGGTTTTTCAACTGTGTCCTGAGTTGCCCTCCCCCGGTTTCCTGCTGTAGAATACATTTTTGGTGATGGGTGGGGGGAAGAACCTTTCAGAGTGTCTTACTCTCTAGATGAAGTCTGACCATGACTTGGAAACTCCCTTAATGATGTGAAGTGACCAGTGTTTACGAGACGTTTGCTTACACCACCTGTTTCTCTGTTTGTTTGTGGTGGGGGTGGGGGTGCCCAGGCGGGTTCTCTGTATGATGGGGAAGGCCTCTCTCTGATGAGCAGATGGATGTAGCAACTGCAACTGTTATTGGAGTTAATTTTTAGCATGGATTTAAGGATTAGTTTTCAGAAATCCCCTGGGGAGTAAATGTGTTCTCCCCGTTTTACTTTTCTAATAACATAGACATTCGAGTTAACTCTAGTCTGGTTGCCTCCAAATGCAAGGATCCTGGCATTTTTAAAAAATTTTTTTAAATTTATTTTTGAGAGAGAGAGACAGTGCAAGCAGAGGAAGGGCAGAGAGAGAGGGAGACACAGAATCTGAAGCAGGCTCCAGGCTCCGAGCTGTCAGCACAGAGCCTGACGCGGGGCTCGAACTTACAAACTGCATCATGACCTGAGCCGAAGTCGGACGCTTAACCGACTGAGACGCACAGGCGCCCTGGATCCTGGCATTTTTGACCCAGCATATCGTTTTGCTGATGCGTCTCATTTAGGTCACAGAAATCCTTCCTCTTGGAGCCAAAAGTCACCTCTTTGTAATAACTTGTGCCATCTGTTTTATCTGCAGCTCTTTTGGAGAGGGGAGCTGGGGCGAGGGAGGGGTCGTGCAGGCCTCCCTAGCTCACTTCCCTGCTGTGGAGAGTATGCATAGAACCTGAGGCCTTTGTCATTTTCTGAGGCACAAATTCTGTCACTCTGCCCAGGCAGGCATCACTGATCAAGCAAGCAACCCCGCCTTTCCCCACGCCCAGGCATCGCTAATCAACCAGGCACCTCTCTCCCCATCCCCAGGCATCACTAATGTACCAAGCTCCCCCTCTCCCCATCCTCCCCTCCCCCAAGCCTAGGCCTGCCCTGAGAGTTCTCGGCATAGCACCTGCCAGCCCTTGAGGGTTGAAACCTCTGCCAGCCTTCACGGTGCCTGCCATCGTGTGTGCTTTTCCTCCAGAGACTGGAGGAATGAGAGACATAAGCGCAAGGAAGGGACGTCCAGGTGTTCTGTTGAGTCCTGTCTCTGGCCTGGTCCTAGGCCAGAGCAGTAGAGAAGGAAGAGGGGTGTGGGGTGAGCCTGGGGGTAGGGAGGATTCCTCCATTCCCGAGGACCTCCGGGGTGAACCCGCACACCCACCTAGCCACGGTGGTCTTCACTTCTGGGCCCTGCAGGCCTTCTGCAGGTGCGCACCCCAGAGCTGTTCTGAAGTGGGACCCCTGAAGCAGGAGGCAGACGTGTGTTCTCCTGAAGGGGGTCTGGGGGCCTCGTTACATGCCAGGCACTGTGCTTGGTCTCCTGTGGGTGAGGGGCGATGCCAACCTGCCCGCCCGGCCACCTGGCAGGGATTGGAGCTGAGGCCCAGCAGTGAGAGGCTGCTGGCGGACCTGGTTTGGGGACTCCACCGCGGAGCTGAGCATGGAGCGCATGCCGGGGCCCCAACTCCCTGAGCATGAGCTCTGCTTCTTCCTCCTGGGCCGGTGCCAGAGGCGGGGGGACTCCGGTGCCCGTGTTGGGACACATGAAGTGGGGGTGGGGTGCCTTCTCCTTCCTTTGCCTTTGTTGCTTCCTTTCCCTGCCATCAGCACGATCCCCTACATATGCACGTGCCTGGGTGGCATGTGCGCCTCTTTGTTCCATTGCAGCTCAGTGCCGCCTCTTCCTGAAAGCCTTTCTGGGTTAGCCTCTCCAGTGCGCTCCCGTCACCCCTCAGTTCAGATGCCTCACGTCCCCGCTGTTAGGGTGCCAGACTTGCCAGCAGGTCGGCCCCCTGCCGGGCTGCAGGCTCCTCAAGGACAGAGCCCAGCCCCATGCGCGCGCACCCTGGGCACCCTCACTGCTTCTACACATTTTGTTGAGCTTGTCTGTCTGCGTATTGTAGATTTGAGGACAGAAGTCATCTCTGTGTAACTCCCTCCCCTCCCCCCTCACACCAGCTCACCACCTGACACCTATTAGATGCCCGGAAATACAGTGGTGTCAATAAGAGAGTGATCGGCTGCCCCGGGGAGATGGCTGTGGAGGCCCGGCTGACTTGGATGCGTTGGTGCCTTGGGTCCCACGACGCTCACACTATGGGTTGGTCCTCCCTCCCTGCCTGCCTCTCCCTCTGCCCTTGCAGGTCCCAGCAGGCTACCGCCTGCTGCTGGAGGCTCCAGGGCACTCTCTCCCCTCCTGCTCCGACTTGTACCCTGGGAGCGAGGGACCTGGTAGGGCACTGTCAGGAGCGGGTGAGGGCTGCCCAGGCGTGGCCCCTGCTCCAGCCCTGCCCGGGCTGACTGATGGGTGCGACAGAGTGGGACACCGTGGATACATAGACACTCAGCAACTTGCTGGGACAGGGGAGGGCCACACTTCTCCCACTGAGCTCTGTGGGCATGCCCAGGGCAGAGGGTGCCCGGGAAGTCAGCCTAGGGCCCCCATGTGCTGGCGGTGTAGGGGAGCATTTGGGTCCTATGGACCGGGCGGTGTTGGTGGCTCCTCCAGCCTCTCCCCTTACGCACATACACATACCCACACACCACACACGCTGCACCCTGGCCAACAAGTGGTCCTGCCCGTGAGCTCCACACCCTCCTTTGCCTGCTGATCAGCAGAAGTGTAGACTCTTCCAATCAGCTGAAAGAAAGGGATTCCCCAGCCGGTCCACAGCTGTAAGATCCTCACTGCCGTGACATGGGGCTCCTGTGTCAGCGCCGAGCACTGAGGCTGTTGTTGCTGGGAGGAGGGGACAGGGCGGCCCTGAGCCACTCCAGGGCATTGAGTGTGAGGACAGGACCACCCCTCCCTCCCCCGGAGCCCCTCCTGCAGCCTGATTCTGGGCGTAGGAGGCACCCAGTGTAGACACTGATGAATGGAAGTGAGCTCCTTGCCATAGCAGAAAGAGCTCCAGGGTGGAGGCAGAGGAGACCTGGGTTTCTAAGACCCAAATGTGATGCTGCCCCCATCCCCTGTGGTTTTCCTCTCTGGGCCTCAGTTTCCCTGCTCTGTAGGTAATCTGGAAGGCTCTTAGAGTTTTCTGCTAGTTCTCACCAGCCCCTCGATGTTGGCTGGGATCTGTCAGCAAGGCTGTGTGTCCGTCCGTTGGTCCATCTGGAGCCCCGTGTCCCTCCCCCAGCACCTGTGGCTGCTGCTGGAATCACTGCAGAAGTTCTCCCCTAGAGCCCAACCTTGGCTGCTGGTGACAGGCTTGTCTTTACCATTGTCTTTACCCGAAACACCACGTATGGGCAGAAAGTCTTCTCAGAGGAGCTGAACGCCATGCCCTGCCCATGCTTCCAGGGCTGCCCCACCACTTTTTTTGGTCCACAGGCTCAGAACAGGCACTAAGCACCATCAGATAAGACAGCTCCTCCCGCAGAGCATCCCCAGCATCATACCAGCCCTAAAGGGAAGATGACAAGCGTTTGTGGGGACACCGGAGTATCCTCTGGTCCTGTCCCTTGTTGGGTTTCCCCTGGGTTCTTCGGGATGCGTGGGCACATGCCTGTTTTCAGAGTTGGCAGTCCTGAGTTAGTAACTTGATAAAGCTGTGCTGTGCTCCTCTGTGCCAGCACCCTGTCTCCTTTCCCAGTTCCCCTCCCCCAACTTCTGAAGGAGCCGGTCCTGTCACAGATGAGGGTGTGGCTCAGAGAGGGACTGTGGCTTTCCTGAGGTCACACAGCATGTAGCTTTGCCCTCACACAGTGGTGGTTGAGTTTCCAGGAGCTCCTTCCCACAGGTGTCATCCTCCCCCGCCCCCTCCACTTGTTTTCCTTTCTGTGAACAGAGAATGGTCTTGTTTTTGTGAACGGAGCCATGGGGCTAGGAAGCATCCAGGGGCAGGGGGTTCTCTCACGATACAGTAACCATGGGTGGCCCAGGTCGGTGGCTTTACATCGCTGGGTCCTGAGATGCAGCATGGCCTAGTTAGCGGAGCCAGCACTCTCGGGCTTGTGTGGATCCGGACTGGTTTCAGGCCCTGGGGACCCCGGGATTAATTGAAAGGAGTTGGAACAGATGGATTGAATCTATCAGCAGCTTTACGTGACAGCCTCTTAACATAAAAGCACTTCATTACCCACTCATCTTGCCAGGGCTCACCGCCCCAGTGAGCGGGAAGGCGGCAGGAGCCAGAGCCCCTTGTCCAGATGGAATTACAAGCGTGTGGCCCCATGGGCTCTGGCTCTGAACAGGCAGCCGAGGATAAATCATCGGGCTTACGTCTCCTCCCAGCAGCTAAATTAGAAACTCGTGTTCTTGGCCGTGTGATCCCAGAAAGTGGGCTGTGGCACCTGGCTTTGGAGTCCAGTCCCCGTTGATCTCAGACTGGGTGGTGCCGTGGGAGGCGTGACCTGTTGGGGTGAGGGCAGCAGGCTGGCAGAACCAAGCCTCACCTGCCTGGAGTGCTCCTGTGGGGGCCACAAGGAAGTAGGCGTGGTACGGGGCAGAGCTCGCCACTCAGAATGCCAGCCGTGGCCCTTGCCCTGGACCCCTCTGTGAAGCCCTGTTACCAGCCCTGTGCTGTGGTTCCCTCAGATGGGAAATTCGAGTAATTCTTGTCCTGACCACCCCTCGTGAATATTGGGGGCAGGCAAGAGATGAGGCACTTTCAGCTTTGACCGGGGAGTGTTGAAGGAAATTAAGGAACCCCTCTTGGCCAGGTCTGGGCGGGAGGTTTTAAGGTGTGGCGTGGAGGACTGCTGACTGATGACATGAGCGCAGACAGTGTGGTGTGTGTGCAGAGGACCCCTGGAGCTAGCCCCTGGCCCTACAGGTCTCTCTGGGGTGCTCTGTGGGTGTCTCAGCCTCGGACGATCCCAGAGGCATCCCACCCGCGTGAACCCCGGCTAAATGCTCTGCGCTTCCTGGACGTGTTCTTGCCATGGGGTTCACACATCTCCTCTCTGGTAGGGCACTGGAAGAGACGCTGAGAACATCGGAATTCAGGTGATACCTTTGGGGAGTCACTTCTGTAACGTTGGAATTTTAAAATATCCTTGTTCTGCTTCGTTTGCTCATAAAACCATCGTATTTGGGAATTAACCGGAAAGCATGGTGTGCCCACACCAGCAATACAAATTCACTAGGAGATGTTTTAACCTTTGCTAACATCTGCAGGCTGTTGAATCTTAAGGCATATAGCGGCCGACTTTGCCAGGAATCCAGGCAAAGACAGTTGAGTTACTTCCATCGTGGTGGTGGAGCAAAGCAGATGGTTTTCAGGACTTGGTTCCCTGGTTTAGTATGAGACAGAGAGGATACCTTTTCCAAAAAGATAATTTTTTTTCATCTTAATATAAATGTTGAGGGATATTTTCTGGTCAGTCTGATTTCTGTCAGCTGTCACTGTTAGCAGCTCTTCGCTGCCTCTGAGTGAGGAGTTGATGAACAAGGCAAAATGTGAAAAGGCCACGGAAGAGGACAAAGGAAGCATTAGGAACTCAGAGGAAAGAAAATTGTGCGTGATTAAGGGCATCGGTGGCAGCTGCCTGGAGGAGGTGATGTTTTCTACGAGCTTCGGAGGGCAAGTAGGATTCTGACTGGTAGTAATCCAGGTGAGAGGTGTGTGAGGAAGATGTGCCCCAGGAGGGACTGCAGAATATGTGCAGTACAGGGTAACCAGAGGCTTGACTTGTTGGCCACATTTCACAGTCAATGCATACGTTTTTGGGCTTTCTCCTTCACGTGGAACTCCTAAGCATTCTCCGTAGCCCAGCCCAGAAGCTGCCTCCTCTGGGAAGCCTTCCCAGACTTGCTTGTGCGGTGCTGCTCTGACACCTGTCCTTCTGTGCTGTGATTTGCTGCCTCCCTGCCTTTCCATTCAGGCTGAGAGTTCTCCTCTCACAGCACGGTGCTCAGTAAGTATCTTCTGAATATCCAAACCCCAGATCTAAAGGTGTGCGGGGTGTATGCTCAAAGCTGGTAACACGAGTGTCTGATTGTCAGTATTGGCTCTGAGAATGTGGACAGGTCCACAACAACGCTCTTTGTGTCTTTGGCCATGTGGAAGGCATTTTTTGGTGTCTGGACCGTCCAGACCGCCTTGGTAATGTTCTGGATACTTCTCCATTTTTGTCTTAATTTGGCTGGGATTTCCCCTCGTTTATTCAGCATCAGCTCCCATTTAAACCCCTCGGGGCGGGGGTGGGTCACTCATGGGCCTGAAAACTTGGCTTTTAGTAGCATTTATTTGGTCTTCCCGGCACCATATCAAGCCATAAAATTTAGTTTCGTTTTGGGGGAGAGAAAGAATTTTTTCAGCATCTTCATGAAATCCTTGCTCATAATCCGTCAATCCCAGAACACATGTGTGTTTCCAGCGCAGAACTTCTCCAGGAGCTTGCATTTCTTCCACCAGGGGAGAAAGTGACCTTTCTGTGTGAGCAGGCACAGAGGTCCACATGGGACCTGGCTGCCTTGTAAGCCTTCTCAGTGAGGCCTCTGCATCGCCTCCAGCGGTAGATGAAACTTTGCTGGGACCCCTGACCTGAGCCATCAAGGGGCTGAGGCTCTGGAGCCCACCCCTGCCCCCATCCCTGGTCAGGTCGCCTGGGTCCTGCTGGCTGGTATCTGCTCTTGCAGCTGAGGGAGGCTTTGCATTTCCTGCTGGGAGATGCCAGAGATGATGGGGGGGGGCGCATTTTAAAAAACTAATCCATTTCTTCCGTCTTGGATACGTCTTGGGTACGTGGTGAGTTGTCTCAAAGGAGAAGATCGTTTTTGTGAACCTGTCCTTTCACAGCTTAATATCTGGTGAATAGATGCCGTGGACTGTATGTGCGAGAAGCCTTGTGGGTTAAAATACCATAGATATGAGCACATTACACGCCCTTTAGAAAATATTGGGAAAACTTGCTCTTGTCCTGACGACGCGAGTGAAGAATGTGCTGTCATTCTGGTCTATTCCCTTTGAGGGTTTCTTTTTCCTTTTTTAATACCAGTACTGCACATACGATTGTGTCTCCTTGAATTCATTGCGGCATCTTGTGTGTTCGAACCAGGATGACCTACCCGTTGCCCGTATCGGCTCATAGCCTCAGTGTTGAGATGCTGCTCCTTTATCACACCTGCCCCCCCCCCCGGCATACTTTCTTACATTTGTCTGTTGAAGTTTTGGTGGGGGTATGTTAGGGCCTCTATTTAATATTCTGTTGACAGGGGCGCCTGGGTGGCTCAGTCGGTTAAGCGTCTGACTTCAGCTCAGGTCATGATCTCACAGTTTGTGGGTTCCAGCCCCAGTCGGGCTCTGTGCTGACAGCTCAGAGCCTGGAGCCTGCTTCCGATTCTGTGTGTCCTTCTCTCTCTGCCCCTCCCCTGCTCGTGATCTGTCTCTCTCTGTCTTTCAAAAATAAAATAAATGTTAAAAAAATTTTTTTAAAAATTGTAAAAGAAATATTCTGTTGATAGTTGTACTGTGCGGTAGGCTGTTTACAGAGTTTGGGGTCGGTGCACTTATTCCCAGAGGTAAGTGTAGGGGGTTCATTTGCAGGGACCTGAGCTGAGTCCCCCTGTTCCTAAACCAAGGGAGGGTGCCCTGGGGGAAAGCCTGGGCTCCCTTGGGGGCTTCTAGGACATTCGGTTGCATGGATGCGGTGTACGTAAGTCCTGAATGGGGACTGGCCAACATGGAATCAGGGGGCCCATCCCCGCGGGACCTAACAGTTTAATCAAGCGATCTGACGGAAGCAGAAATTGAGCTGTATCTGTAAGCCCCTGGGAGCTGGGGGTGGGGAGGAGGGTCACATCAGGCCCCAGGCCAGAGGAGGTGGAGTGAGGGGTGCTTGAGTCCATCCCGGGTCCCCAGCCCCTGCTTTGCCGCCCCAGGCCCCCACCTCCCCCCTCACTGTGTCCTCCTGCCTCTAGCAGGACAGCCCTGTCCGCAGGGCAGTGACGGAACCTTCCAGATCTTTTCATTCTGAGACTTGCTCTGACTGACACCCACCAGATGCAGGCATTCAGGAGACTTTGCAGCCTCCCTGGGAGGAGTGAAGTTGGAGGGAGTTTGGGGGGGACGGCTGTGACAGTAGGGGGTGATGAGGGTGCAGCATGACACTGTGGAGCCAGCCCGAATTGCCACCTGGGCCCCAAGGTGGACTCAGAGACCAGCAGGACCAGGGTTTGGTGTCGGGCAGTGAGGCCATGCCCCCCGGGTGCTGGTCCTGGGGGCTGTGCCAGGGGGCCAGCCACGGCTGCTTGCTTAGTTGTGTGTGTGTGTCCAGGTGCCCCATCCTCCGCCGTCCTTCCTGTCACTAGCAGCACCCTGTTAACTGGAGCCCAGAACGGGGCTCCCGCTCCTGCGTCCCATCGTTTCCCCCCACCGAGTACATTTGTACTTGTCAGGAGAGGATTCTGAAGGGAAGGGAGCCTTTTCCTTGCACTCAGCTTCCTGGTTCTGTTCTTAGAACTTCTCCCCACCGGTGACCTCTGAGCGCCAGGCCACAGGACATGGGTCACCCTCGGGTGACTGCTGCCGCCGCTAGAATCAGGAAGCCGGACTCCGAGGGAGGGTGGGCGAGTCTCTGGGCTGGTTGACACCATGTGCAAACACAGATGCAGCCCCAGCCTCACCGCCAGCAACTGGGGTGACAGACGCTTCCAGGAGAGTGTCGCTGCTGGTCCCATCCCTCCCCCCAGCCCGGAGCTGCTCAGAGCCCCGGGAGGAGCTTCGGAATTAGGATAAGATCCTAGCTGCTGGACTGTCAGCCTGGCTGGTGTCCCCTAGGTTCGGTCCCTGTTTTACATTACAAAGCGCTTGCCAGCCCTCTGCTGCCGACAACCCCACCCTCCTTCTATCCATTCCGGTGACTTTTTCTGGAGGTTGTTTACAGCAGTTACCCAGGGGATCCTCCCAGGACGCAATTAGGGCAGCTTCACTTATGAAAAGGCCTGTCTGGGGTCCCCCCCAAACCCCCGCATCTTATATTAGGATCTGGGAACAAACATAGAGGGGAAATGGGGAGGAGAAGAGGAGGTACAGAATCCACCCTGAATCTCGGTATTTAACCCTTACTCCACCCCAGTCTCTGCAAAGGGCGGAGGTCTCGGGGAGGCTGCACCCTGACCCTGACTCTTCCCTCCTGCCCATCAGGCCACAAGGATGGGGTGACAAGGCAGGGGCTGCCCTTGTCCTTGGTCCTTGCCTCAGGACGTGGCGGTGGCCTTTGCTTCTGCTTCTGGCAGAGGCCTGGCTGGTGCCAGGATGGCTTGCTGGCACATTCGAGGGCCGCTCAGAGCACACCACTGTTCGTCCTGGCCCCTGCCCGCCCCCACGCAGCCAGCCAGGGTGTGACCAGGTGCCTGCCGAGCCGGCCAGTGTCAGCTGCGGCCTCCACAGTGGCTTTCTGTTCTGAGCACCAGGCGGGAGGGTCTCCTCGTCAGCAACCACCTCACGTCCCCACTAGATGGAGGGCCTGGCCGGCCGCCTTGGAGGCCCCGCCACCGTGAGGGGACCAGGAGACGTCGCTTTCCTCAGGGACCCACGGCTGCCGCGTCCCCGTGTCACTGGTGGGGGGGAGCCTGACAGCTGCCGGCCACATGTGGCTGTTGGGGCCTCCAGATGTGGCTAGGTGACTGAGGATGTGAAAGTTTAATTAGATTTAAAAAACTGATACTTGATTCAGTTATTTAGGAAAACTTTTTTAAGTGAGCATGGAACAGCCTGGGGTGTGCAAAGCTACTTTTACCGATCAGGTGTTTGCAATGAGAATTTAGCATCCGAATCGAGATGGGGTGTGAGACCAGAGACTTTAGCGTGAAAAGAGAATGTAAAGTCTCTCTTTCATGATTTTAGGTTAATTATGTAGTGAAATGACAATAGTTTGGATATTTGGGCTTTAGGTATTATTAGAATATTTTCATACAAATACACCTCTTTTAGTATCTTTGTTAAGATGGTTCCTAGAACGTTTGAAGTTAATGTGTGTCTCACGTTCTATTTCTCTGACCTCCTGCTTATACCTTGGGGCCTGCTTTTGCTGAAAATGTAATTGGTGGTCCTTGGGCGGGGAGACAGTTCACGTCTCAGGAGTGCTTTGGGCCCCAGGATTCGATCTTGGGAGACCCACAGTGTTTTTGGAAATGAACACATAAAAGATACCTTCTCTTCATAAAACATTACTTCTTGATTGCACAAATGACCTATTTCTTGTGGGAAAATTAGAAAGTACTGATGAGACAGGGTTAAACATGCTGCTTTGGAATGGAGATACGTGGGTGTTCTAGCAATAGTTTTGAGCACTGTTTCCAGCAGTCTTCCGCCGAGCTCATCCTCAGCATAAAAATGCCACTTCGTGTTATTTCAGAGCCCTTCAAGATGATCTCACATTCTGTATCTCTTATAAACGTAAGCACCCTGATAATAGTGCTAATGTTCCAGACTCCTGGACGGCGGCGGGGCGAAACCAGCCGAGACTCCAGAAGGGACTCTAGCTGGTGGGACGGTGGTAACAAGTAACTCTTCCAGAAGTTGGGCTGCGCACTTGAGTTGACTGTTGGGGCCCAGCAGGGACTCCTGGACAAACTGGGCTGATCTGGCCTGGAGTCCTTCCTTTTGCTGGGTGAGTGAGCTGGAAAGTGGATTTTGCTGATTTTACTCTTGATGTGTGTTTTGCCCCAGGGTGGGACTGTGGAATCCTTTGGGGTGACCTGTGTGTGTGTGTGTGTGTGTGTGTGTGTGTGTGTGTGTTTTGACTTCTTTCAAGCCCCGAAGGCGGGCTGAGGCTGCTTACACCGCTCACACTTCTGTTCAACATGGGTATTTACCAACTGAGATGTGTTTGAGAAGACATGAGCATCTCTGATGTGGTGACCTGTGACCCCAGCATTGAGTGGGGAGGGGCCCAGTGTGTTGGGGGTCCATGTCCACTCCCCGCAAATTCTGGTGTGGACAGGAGCCATAGAAACACTGAGGGGTAGAATAAAATCACATTATATAGTTTTTGAGGGTGCTGGCCTCTCCAGGCATACCTGCCCAGGCTCCCACTCAAATCTGATGATTTGGACCTCGTTCTAGGGTGTTCACCTGGGCCCTGTGGGGTTTGGGGATTGTGTGATTGTCCCTCTTGTCTCCGTCAGTGCTAGTCGGCAGTATATAGAATACAGAGCCGGGGGAAAAAGGTGGTCTCACTAGAAACATTTTTATTTATTTAAAATGTTTATTTTTGAGAGAGAAAGAGAGACAGTGTGAGCAGGGGAGGGGCAGAGAGAGAGGGAGACAGAATCCGGAGCAGGCTCCAGGCTCTGAGCTGTCAGCACAGAGCCCGACGCTGAGCACAAACTGTGAGATCATGACCTGAGCCGAAGTCGGATGCCCAACTGACTGGGCCACCCAGGCACCCCTGGAAACATTTTTAAAAAGGCATAAGAGGAGCTTTGTTGGTGAAGAATTTCTGTAGTGACTGCTTCTGTAACACCAAGAATACTTAAGAAACCTATCCCCTGACTGATCTTCCATAATATTAGACTTTTATCTTCCAGTTTGTGAAAAACCAGGCACATCTGGACGGGGAAGACAGACCTGTCCGGAGAAGTGCTCTGGGAAACGTGAGCGGTGGGTCGGAGCCGGCACACTCCCGGGGGGGAGCTTGTTAAAAACCCCAGACACGGGGCCATGACTGATGGCTGGTGCCTGGGCCTCCTTTCAAAGCCCCTTGGCGTGAGGGCCAGAAGGCGGCTCATTTCTGCGCCACCTGTAACGGGTGCAGATTAGCTGTGATTTATCCCCTCTCCCAGGGAAGCCAGCGTCGTAAATGAGAGAAGTCTCCTCATTTACAGCTTGTACCAAAGGCCTGCTGAATGCTGGGATCCTGAATCATAGGGTCATGAAGTCTCAGGAGCATCGCTGTAATCTTTGCTCTGTGCTTTCTTAATTGCACGCTCAAACCAAATCATAAAAATAAAGACATCTCTTAAAAAGAAACTTACACCTAATCCTCTATCCTGGCATGCAGTAGATCTTCTTCTTCCCCGAGGTCTCTGTGACTTTACGCAGGCGTGACTTTTATTTGTTCGTCAGCAAGCGAGAAGTATAATTAACTTTGACTTTTCACGTTTATTTGTATTGTAAACATTCCTTCCTCTTCTATAGGACTCTTCATATTTACCATTTAATGGCTGCGTGTTCATCCAGTGACTCGATAAACTGTAATTTTCTTAATCATTCTTTATTTTTGTTTCCTGTTCTTAACGGTATCTTTTCCCCTTTGTTCCTGTAGGAAGTCCTCCAGCAGCTGATCGTCATGAATTTGCCCAATGTTTTGATGATTGGCAAAGACCCGCTGTCTGGTGAGTGGAGGCTGTCCCCCGTGGTGCCCGGGCAGCGCCGTCGGCTCTGAGCAGCTGCTGGACACAGAGCTCTGGCTGCCAGCTCAGAGCCGCACAGTGAGAACACATGATCGTTTTGGTGCGATTTTAAAGGGTGGCTTATTACTCTGAGGCATTAAGCCAAGAGCACGGTTTCTGTTTTTTCCCTTAAGAATGAACCCTCCCAACCCCTCATGTGCAAGTGCGGAGGCCAATGCTCTGTTGGGCTTAGGGGCCTGAGTCGTAGGCGGACTTGCTGGGGGTCTCTCTGTAGGAAACGTGGAAGCCACACTGTCCTGGGATGTGGTATCAATTGGCAAGACCTTGTTAAGGTTAACAAGAAAGTTAAGAACCTTTTGAGGGACCGAATGTCCCTTCCACGGGTTCCTGCTACACTCTGACTCGCCCTGTGGCGTATCTCTCCAGCATGTCCTGTCTTGTCTCTGTTTCCATGCCTCCTGCTAGTCTTTGGGGCCTGAGCGGGCAAGGGTTCTCAGTCCCGGGCTCGGACACTCGGTTTGACTTTGAAAGACTGAATGAAATGGCCTCCGGGACACCTACCAGAAAATCCGAGCTTAATTCCTACCTGCCCAGCTGACTCAGCGAGAGAGTTGAGCAGGGTGATGGATTTCTTCCCTGCCACGTTTGTGTGCCTTGACCTGCACCCATGGCTCGTGGACATCAGCTTGCTGGCCCCAGGGCCAGAGCACTCACTGGCTGGGACTCGTCTGGCAGAGACCCGGCTAGCATAGGTCTCTGGCCTCCTAGAAATAGGTGGGGGTCCAGGAACGCGGGGAGGACCCCACACGGTGGAGGCTTCTCCAGAAGGGACCGAAGCTTTCCTCTGTGGCATCGCCTGTCACCCTGCTTCCGCTGGCCTCTGGCTATCCTTGCTCCTGTCCATATGACAGTAGCTGAAGTTGCCTGGAGACTGAAGGAAGGGTACACCCGAGCGGCCAGCCCAGGACACTTCTCGTAGAGAAGTTGTATTTTAGTGCCATGGCCCTCGGCTGCAGCAGCATCTGGGGGAGCCCTGGGTGCGGGGCGGGGGGCTGAGCATGAGATCACCTTGCTCCTGGCGAGTGTCCTCCTGGGCCCTAGCTGGGCAGTGTCTGCCTTTTGTCCATGTGCCCTCCCCGTAGTCTGTAGCACAGTGGCTGTGAACACTCATGACCTTGCACGATGGCTTTGCAGCCACCTGCTGGCTCCTGGCAGCCAGCACCCTTACCCACTGGGTGTGCGTCAGTAACAGGGGGGCCTTTGGTTCACTTTGTCCTCAGCTCTGCCTTTGGGCCATTTGTCTTTTGGCTTAATTTCCTGATTCCCCCATGTAGAGGCTGCCAGCCACAGCTCCGGGCCCAGGGACAGTCGGCGCGCTCATGTTTCTATAGTAATGGCAGGAAAGCCGGGGTCTGCTTCGCTGAGCAGACCTGTCCTGATGGATTTGGGGGCCCGTCTCCCAGGGAAGAGAGACACCTGTGGGAGGCGGGCCGCGCGAGGCGAAGAGGCAGGCGGAGGAGCAGGAAGAAGGATGCTCCATCCTTGAGCCCTGGCTGAGCCCTCCGTGTGCTGGGTGTTGTGTACATACTAAACCGTGGAGTTGAAAGTGTGCTTCTGGGGTGTGGCCGAGCCGTCCCATTTACAGATGAGAAGACGCAGGCTCGTAGAGTTTAAGTGACAAGTCTTCGGTCACTCAGCCCATAAGCAGACCCCGGAGTCTGAGCTCCCCGTCCGTATCACACATGGACATGTGAGGCTGGGCCAGTGTTCAGTCATTTGGCCCTACAAACCCGGCAGTGGCATATGGCTCAGTCTAACATTAAACTCCTCCCCCTCCCCACCCCCCCTCCATCACCCCGCTGTGCTGTGTAGCCCACCCACCTCCCCCCTTCTTTTCCCTGTCCGTGTCCTGTCTCCCTGCTGCCGTCAGGAAGCCTGTCCCCTGGAAGCCCCTTCACCAGGTCCCTCCTACCCTGGAACCCTCTCTCTGGGGCCACCAACCTTCCCCTCAGCAGAGTCTCTGTTCCAGCCTCTGAGCCACAGGGGGCCAAGAGGTTGTCCACATGGAGAGAGAACACGGGTCCATCCCCACTTGGGGTCCGGTGCTGAACAGAAACCTCTGCAGAGAGGTGGATGCTGACTTTTTTTTGAGATGGCTTTGTTGAGGTGTAGTTTGCGTCCCATAAAATTCACCCATTCTGAGTACACCGTGGGGTGACTCTTTGTCATAATCGTATAGAGACCTTGGCCACAGCTCAGGGATAGAACGTTGTGCAGAAGGCCGCTTTCAAACTGTGATAGGTGCATGGAATGTCTCCAGCACAGAATAGGGTCTGTACATGTCACTCAAAAGGTTGTGTCCCCAGCCCTGAAGGAGAGGTTGGAGACAGACCGTGAGTGTGGGCCTCACGGCGAACTCAGGGGGCCCCCCAGGCGGGGTCTTTGCTGGCCACTCACAGAGGCCGGGGCTGCCTCACCTCGGCGGGGGCCCGGCCAGGCGCTGGAGCAGGGCACACGCTTGGGTAGGTTTTGACAGCAGTCCCAGGGGGCCTCCGGGAACAGGGAAGGTTGGCAAGAAGCAAGAAGATGCAGAGACCTATTTATGGAATGGTGTTTTCTGTTTTCAATTAAAAAAAAAAAAGGAGATGAGTGAAGCATTTGGGGTTTCTTTTTAAATAACGAACCAAGTTGGTTTCTGGTTTCTGCGGTGGCCTGGAAGCGGGTTTGGAAGGTGAGAGGTGCCGTCTTTTGGCTCCTCCTCCCTCACGCATCTTAGGAGCAGGCCTGTGCTCTTTTTGGCTGATGTTGAGGCTGCACCGTTACCTATAACAGAGCACAGTTTGGGGTTATTATTACTGTCTTTGCCAAGTGCATCTCAGTGGAGGCGGGGACCACGGGCGGGACGGAGCCCAGCGGGGTATCCCGTCACAGTGACCCTGATCCTGAGACACGCCAAGCATTTGTCCCCTTGCTCTGACCCAAACAAGGGAGACACCGTGACTTCTCTCAGGAGATTTTTTTTTTTTCTGTGTGTCTCACCTGCCGTGCCTGCGCCCGTCAGACAAAAGGATGTTCTCTTTTTTTCTGCCTTGGGTGGGATTCAAGAACAGCCCGGTAAATGTGAGAAAGAACTTCTTACACTTTATTTATTGATTTGTTTGTTTGAGAGGGAGCAAGTGCAAGCAGGGGAGAGGGGCAGAATGAGAGCAGAGGGAGGGAGAGAGAGGGAGAGAATGGATCTTAAGCAGGCTCCACACTCAGCCTAGAGCTGATCCTACGACCCTGGGATCATGACCTGAGCCAAACCCAAGAGTTGGACGCTCAACTGACAGAGCCACCCAAGTGCCCCAGAGAACTTCGTACACTTGAAACTCCAGTCTCCCTGCAGTGGGGGCGCCTGGGTGGCTCCATCAGTTAAGCTTCTGATTCTTGATTTCAGCTCAGGTCATGATTTCCCGGTTCGTTTCATGAGTTCAAGCCCCATACTGGGCTCTGCACTGACAGTGCAGAGCCTACTCAGGATTCTCCCTCCCTCCCTCCCTCCCTCCCTCCCTCTCTCTCTCTCTCTCTCTCTCTCTCTCTCTCTGTTCCTCTCCCACTTGCGCTCTCACTCCCACTCTCTCTCAAAATAAATAAACTGGGGCACCTGGGTGGCTCAGTCGGTTGAGCATCAGGCTTCGGCTCAGGTCATGATCTCGCGGTTGGTAGGTTCGAGCCCCGCATCAGGCTCTGTGCTGACAGCTCAGAGCCTGGAGCCTGTCTTCGGATTCTGTGTCTCCCTCTCTCTCTCTGACCCTCCCCTGCTCACGCTCTCTCTCTGACTCTCAAAAATAAATAAAGAAGGAAACCTAATCATATTTTAAAAAAATAATAAATAAATAAATAAATAAACTTACAAAAACAAATCTCTCTTCAGTACCTGCCCCTCTGGCTCCCAATCCTCATTCTCTCTTCTTTGCCTTGAATTGCTGCTCTGGATTTTTCTCTCTAATGGCGCATCGTTTTGCAGCTGTCTCTCGCCTGGATACTAGTCCCTCGGGGAGCATCTGTGCAGTCCCTCATTACTGCGGACCCCACTTCTTGGAGCCCGGCTGGGGTCGCGCAGGACCCTGCTCTGAGCCCCTTGCTCACTTTTACATGATGGCTGTGAACAGGAAAGCCTTGCCTTGGTGGCTGCCACCTTGGTCTGGGGGGTTGCAGGGCGTTCTTTGTTTTGGTTCTAGTTGGTTAAATCCCGTCCTCTTCCCTCACCCACACTTGTTTGTCAGGTACTCCGGCTCTACCCTCAGAGCACCTGAGCCTTTCTTCCTGCCGCACCACCACCCTTCCCTTCCGCCTGGCTGCGAGCCAGAGTAGCCTGGTAACACCTGCCGGGACCCGTTCTCGCCCCCTGCAGTGTGTCCTCAGCACAGCCCCTGGTCCTCTTAGGTACACGTCAGTCAGGCTGTGTTACTTCACTGCCCCTCCCTCCTGGCGCTAGGGTCTGCGCACTGGCTGTTCCCGCTGCCTGGCACGCTTTTCCCAGACAAGTCTTTTTTTTTTTTTTTTACACACATTTTTTTTTTTTGAGAGACAGAGACAGAGCATGAACAGGGGAGGGACAGAGAGAGAGGGAGACACAGAATCCGAAGCAGGCTCCAGGCTCTGAGCCCAACACAGGCTCACAAACCGTGAGATCATGACCTGAGCCAAAGTCGGACGCTCAGCTGACTGAGCCACCCAGGCGCCCCCACCCCCAGACACAAGTCTTTGCTCACGTGCCCCTCCTGACCCTCTGTGCGCAGCTGGAGCCCCTCACCCCCCAGGATCCTAGTCCCCTCATCCTGCTCTGCCTCCCCCTTTTCACAGTATTTATCACCTTCTGGTATATACTTTATCATTTATTCATGTCTGTTGCGTTGCTCGCCCACCCCGACTCCCATCCCCAGGATGTAATGTCTCAGGAGGGCAGGAATATTTGGGGTTTTTTCTTTTTATTGTCGCCCATCTATCACAAGTGTCCAGAGCGGTGCCTGGCACATAGTAGGTGCTCAGTAAAGAAAGCATGCATGCCGGAGACCCACCTTGAGCTCCTCCAATCCCTACTTCCCTGTTCCTTCAAGTGAGTGCTGCTGACAAGTGTTAGGCCCATGCTCTCGCAGCTGCTGCAAAGGGCAGATGTCAATGGTCAGGGTCAAGTGAGAGCCGATCTCTACCTAACACTGTGTGGCTCCTCAAGGCCGGAGGTGATGCGCTGGAAACTGCCCTCACCCCATCGACTTGCCGGCTGTGCTCTGTTAGGCACCTTTCCATGATCGATCAGGGTCTGTTCTGGAAGAAGCCATGACCACCAGGAGGTGATGATGCCTGCCTTATCTATTAAACGAGGGGAGGTTCTGGGCCAAACCTGGACCAGCTCCCTGGTCCCCTCAAGCTCTGTTTCTCAGCAGCCAGGCCTGTCACCGTGCCACACAAGAAAAGGCTAGATTCGTCTGACAAGAAGCCAGGGTGTTAGCAAATTAATTTCTCCGGTGAGTTAGTCAGCAGTCGTGCTGGAAGAGGGCATTATTTTTCTTCCAAGGTTTGCATCCAAGAGCACTGGTGGTTTTCTGCCTTGTCAGTGGCCGATCCCACTTAAGACGCTTAGAGCGGACGGAAGGGAGCCACGTAAGGTGAGAAACCAGCTCAGAGAGGAGAGGGAACTCCTTCGTCACGCGGCATGATGGCCCCGTAGGTAAGAGACGCTAAGTTCCGCAGATGGATATACATGTGGATCATCGGGAGGCGAGGCCACCGTCCTCCTCCAGCCCGGTGCCACGTGTGTTCCCAGCACCAGGCAGGATCCCTGGTCCGCGGGGGACTGTCCCCATACCCTACAGAGTGCCGTCTGTGATTACAGCTGGAACATTCGAGGACAGCCTTGGGGATTCCGTTAATTGCCATTCAGCGGGCCGGCCCTTGGTCTTCCGTTTTCTCCCTGATCTGGTGCTTACTGAAGGGCTTCTGGTGACCGAGAAAGCACCTTGAGGACTCGGAGCGTTCTGTGCCCACCGGTGCTGCCAGTGTCCCTCCTCCCAGCTCATGCGGGCCTCCGTTCTGACTGAGGAAACCAACGGGGCCGATTTCCGCCCCTCCCCCACCCCCTGTAGAAGACTAGAGTGGCCCCCACCCTTCCTTTTTTGAGTAGGCTACCCCTCGGCCAGGGGCCCACAGAGAAGCACATTCCGACCCTCTCCTCCAGCTTTCATTGTCAGATGGCCCACCACGCTGGGCCCAGGGCCCCGGGAAACAAGGAGGCTGTCTCCGCTCGAGAAGCCCCCAGTCCGTGTTGGGGGAGGGTGGATAGGAAGACCGCGCTGGTAACTACCAGATCTGTTCCAGCGTGAGAAGTGACGTAAGTGTGCTTTCCACAGAGTGCAGAGCAATGATGAGTTCTGCTGGGCAGGCCAGGGAGACTTCCTGGAGGAGGCCGTGTGTGGCAGAGCAGCAGAGGGAAGGTGTCCTGGGAGGGAGGTGCTCACAGGAGTGGAACCGTGTTGGGAATCGCATGAGGGGCATGGTACTCCGGACACTGGGAGGAAGGCTCTGTCACAGCCGCAAGTTTACATTCCAAAGGCTGGAGGGAAACTCCTGGAATTTAGGGGCATCCCTGAAGTGCTTTTCAGACCCCGTGGAAGCCTTCCCTCATAGTCCCCGCGGCCCAGCTCTGCCCTCTGTGGGCCAGCAGGGAGCCGGTGTGCGCTGGGGTGCTGGGCTCTGCTCCCTGTGCCCTGGCAGCCCGGGAAGAGGGCCCAGAGCTGGGTTTGTTAGGAACAGTCTTCTTGCCCCGGGGGGTGTTCTCTCAAAGACCTCAAGGGCTGGCTGCCCTCTCCCCGCCTTCTCCCTGCGGTTCTGCCCTCCCCAATGCCCTGCTTGCCAGGTGACCTGGTGGCGAGCGTCCACCCTCGGGGGTTATGAGAGATTTCTTGTGTTGTTTCTCCTAACCTTATATATTTTTTTCATTTCTCCCTTCCTGTGATCTTGTTCTTGTATGCTTATGGTTTTATTTTTGTATTTACAAAAACCTCAGGTCCTTTATTTTTTAATGTTTATTTTTGAGAGACAGGATGAGCGGGGGAGGGGCAGAGAGAGAGAGAAGAGGGAGAGGGAATTCCAAGCAGGCTCTGCCCTTTCAGCACAGAGCCCAACATGGGGCTCGATCGCACAAACCGTGAGATCTTGATCGGAGCCCAAATGGAGAGTCGGACTCTTAACCGACGGAGCCACCCGGGCGACCCAGGTCGTTTAAACAAAGAGGGGAGAAGGAAGCACGCGAAGGAAAACCAGGCTTGCGGCCATTTGGATCCTGTTTCTGCCTCTCCCCCCCCCCCCCCATTCCTCGCCTGGCGGGAGCCGGCTCCGCAAGCATCCAGGCGCCGTTGGGAGCGGCTGGGCTGCGGCCGCTGCCTGGCTCCCGCGCCGCTTGCCGGATTCGAGGCGAGTCTTGGGCTCCATCTAGGACGCGGGGGTGCTGGGCACGTGAGCGGAAAGCCAGCACTTTGCTCCTCCGGGGACGGGACAAGCGAGGTAACACCAGGCACGGGCGGGTGTCAGGGCGCAGCCACATGCCGGCCTTGGGAGCAGCCCCGGGCCTGCCTGGATACCGGCCTTTGTTGCGGGGCCTTCCTAGCGATGGGCTGTACACAGAGACGGTCCCTGGCTGCGGCCAGCACGCCATGGCTTCCGGCAGCTCTGCTCCCTGTGGCCGTGGCTGTCCGAGGAGGAGGGACGAGATGCTGTTTGTGAAAGGTCTTTATCTGGGCTGTGAGTCTTCCGCCTGGTGGTGGGGAGGGGCCCCTTCCCTTCCTCACATCATCTCCTGCCTGCGGCACCCTCTCGCCGCCCCCCAGTGCAGCTGCCGGGTCTCAGGCCCCGTTCTCGTGGTCGGATTCTGCTTTTTCTCTTCTTCCTCTTCTTTCTTTTTTTTTTTTTTTTTAATGTTTATTTTTGAGAGAGAGAGAGACAGAGTGCCAGCAGGGGAGGGGCAGAGAGAGAGGGGGAGACAGAATCTGAAGACAGGCTCCAGGCTCCGAGCTGTCAGCACAGAGCCCAACGCGGGGCTTGAACTCACGGACCGCGAGATCATGACCCGGGCCGAAGTCAGACGCTGAACCGACTGAGCCAGCCAGGCTTCTGCTTTTCTGATCTGTAGTTGTTCGGTGCCCCGGAGAATGAGCTCTCCCCTGCTGTGGCCGGGGCAGGCGGGGGGCAGGCAGGGAGTCCTTTCTGTTGGGCATCTGTCTGAGGGGCTTGGTATGGCTGTTTCAAAGTGTTCTCCCTAATCTGGGAGCAGCCGCGTCTGTCACTGGGCACGCCCGGCGGTGCTGGGGACCCAGGAGGTGGGGGCAGGTTGGATTTGGGCGGGGGGTGCGCTGATGCCGGGTTCAGGGGGCTGCTGGGAGGGGGAGGGGGGTGCTTGGGAGGCCCCTGCACCGTTTTGCACGGGCACGCGACTCGGTGCCTGCCGAAGTCCACCCGCAGTAACCATTTATTCAGTAACGAAGTAAACAGATGGGGGAGTGCCTGGCTATGTTCCTGCCTGGCGGGGGCCCCGTGTGCTAATGTTCTGGGTGTAAGAAAACTAGGTGAGGGCTTCCCGGGGGGGGGGTGGCTCTTCAGCTGGTGGAGGTACCTGCCTCAGACCGAATGCACCGTGTGGGGGGGTCCTCATGTGCCCACACACTGGAAACTCCCCATCCGCTCTGTTCCTCAGCAGGGCCTGTGGAAGGTGACCCTGACTGTTAAAATGATCACAAACCGCTGGTTTTGATGTAGGCCGGGTCCCCAGGAGGACCCACAGAGCTGTGCTCTCGCGAGGGAGTCTCGGGATGTCGTTAGACATCAAAGACACATGTACATGGGTTGTGTTCAGCATGGCGCTATTTTCAAATTGGCGAGACAGTCCCATAATCATCCTTAGGAAATAACCGTCCTTTAAATGAGAAAGCAGGGAGGGGCGCCTGGGTGGCTCAGTGGGTTGAGTGTCTGACTCTTGATACTGGCTCAGGTCATGATCTCTGGGTTGTGAGATCAAGCCTCACGTAGGGCTGAGCACTGAGCGTGGAGCCTGCTTAAGATAATCTCTCTCTCTCTCTCTCTTCCCCTGCACCCCTCTTCCCTGCTCAAGCACTCTCTCTTTCAAAAAAAATTTTTTTTGTTAAGAGACCAGGGGAAGCACAGTTAGCGAGTGACTCTAGCACACGAAGCAGAGGAGAAGAGTGTGGAGAATGATTAAGAACAAATAGGTATGTACGAATGTGAACGCGTAGTCTCCATCCCAGCAGGGAAGGAAGCTAAAGTTGTTCTCTGTGTTCTACCCAGGGACTCCGTGTTAACTGCTAATGTCACTCGTTCAGTCAGCAGGCACTGGTTGAATGCCTGCACTGTGGCCTTTGGATCAGATGCTAAATGAGATAGAGCCCTGCTCTGGAAGGAGCTGTAACCATCCGTAATGACAGTTTCAGCGGGGGAAGGCATGAGAGGCAGTTAGGGCAAAGCAGACGGTGCCTAGCCCAGGACCAGATCTTAGTTCTGTGACTCTGCTCGTCTGAACCTGTTCTTGTTTGTAAAGTGGAGATAATGCTGTCCTTTGGGGAGTAAATCAGATGAGAGTATGTTTGACTGAAAGTGCAGTGATGGCCCATAGGCATGAAGGGCACAGGGTGGGGCGAGGGCAGAATTAACCTGCTGTTTTCCAGGCAGTGAGGGTTAAGCCCTCAGCCTGGCTGGCAGTTTGCAGAGCCTGGGCCCCTGTGGTTGTGGAGAGCCGAGTGAGCAAGACTGAGGCGTCGGTGTCCCTGCTTTTCTCTGACCCCGTCTTTGCAGGGAATCCTGGTACCTTTGGTCCTCAGCAAAGCAGCGGGTGTGCAAGGAGGGACTTTTAGCACTCCTTTCCCTAAATCTGCACCTTCATACCTGAGTGACCTTTTATCAATGACAGGATTCATTTTCTGTTACCTAGCAATCAAGAAGTGCGAACATTCGGAGGGCTACATCTTAGAGAATCAGAGTGCACCCAAATAGGACGCTAGAGATCAGGTACCAGGCACGGAAGACAGGTTTTGTTTCGTGTGTCAACTTCTGTTGACCGGCAGGGGCTGTCCCCTGCTCTTTTTAGAGGGGTTCTGAGGCCTCCTTCCAGGCTCCTTAAGAAGGTGGCGTAATCGATGGGCCGCCTGTACCACAGACACGAGATTAGCAAGGAGATTTTCCAGCCCTGCTCTAGTGCAGCCTCCACATTTCAGAGGTTCATGTACTTTAATTATCAAACTACACCTCGAGGGGCACCTGGGTGGCTCAGTCGGTTAAGAGTCTGCCTCTTGATTTCGGCTCAGGTCATGAGCTCACGGTTCGTGGGATCCAGCCCCATGTTGGGCTCTGTGCTGATTGTGCGGAGCCTGCTTGGGATTCCCTCTCCCTGCTGGCTCGCTCGCTTGCCGTCTCAGGCATAAGTGAACTTACTAAAAAAAAAACAAAAAAAAAAAAACAAAAAAAAACCAAAAAACACCCATACACTTCTACCTACCTACTGTCTGTCTTCTGTTTTCTGTCTAACCTTGCCACATGTGCAGTATCATAGTTTCCCTTCTGTTTTGGAAGCGGGTTGCTACAAACATCTGTAACTTTATATATGGCTTAGATGAGCATATGCATTCTGTTTCTGCTCAGAAAGGCGGGTGTGCGCTTCGCTGTGTCAGGACTGTAGGAGGCAGGTAGGAAAGTAAGGTTTTTCTTAGAGTCAGCCGTTAACTCAGGCTGTCACGGGATTCCCCCTGGGGTTGTGGGTAGATGCAAAGGGTGTCGGATGTTTTCACCCTCCCCCCTTGGTTGCCTGTGACTCACTCAGTAGACAAATGAACATCGCTTCATACCCTGCCCCCGTTTCTCATTCTGATAACCCACCCGTAACAGCAAAGCATTTATAATTTGACAGACACCATGTTCCCTTACCTCTGGGCCTCTGCACATGCTGATCCCTGTGCCAGGAAAGCCCTGACCCACCTGCCTCCCACATTTGTCGTCATCCTTGGGTCTCAGCTCAGGGATCATTTCCTCTAGGAAGCCTTGCTTGATCCTTACTGCAAACTAGGTGTCCTCCCTCTGGGTTTCCATAGCATTTACCAGCTTTCTAAAATCACTGGTTGCCTTGGTCTGGGCTCAGAGGACTGTGTTGATTCCGGTTCTGTTCTCAGCGAGCCCCCAACCCTGGGGGTGCTTGGGAGGCAGTTGCCTGTAGGTTTGTCTCTTCTTGGCCTGCTCAAGTGTGTCACTGAGCCAGTCTTGCTGGCAGGGACCCAGTACAGACTCTTCGGGTATGTTTTGAAACTATTCAAAACCCACAATCTGGCAGAGTTATGAAAATAGCAGGAGTTTGCCTTACTGTTGAAATCCTGAGAGAAATTGGACGTCAGCTTCCCAGGAGAAATGAGGGAATGTGTATTCTTCCCTTTTTTTTTATTTTTATAGACTTTTTTTTTTTTTTAACTTCATAGGAATCTGTGTAGGGGTAAAAATCACAGGATGCATTTATTTTTTTTAATATTTTAAAAATGTTTTTTATTTTTGAGAGAGACAGAGCATGAGCTGGGGAGGGGCAGAGAGAGAGGGAGACACAGAATCTGAAGCAGGCTCCAGGCTCTGAGCTGTCAGCACAGAGCCGGACGCGAGGCTCGAACTCATGAACTGCGAGATCATGACCCAAGTGGAAGTCAGACACTCAGCAGAAGGAGCCACCCAGGGGCCCCAGGATGCATTTATTCCAAGCACATGTTTGTATTCACTTAGCCTGGTGAGAATGAGCACAGCATTGCTTCATTTGAATGAGGGGAGGGGTGACTTTCCTGGTACCCTGTTCATTACCAAAAAGTTTATTTTAAATAATTTTTTCCATGAGAATTTTTCTAAAACTCTCTCCCTTTAAAACCTTTCCCGCCTACTCTAAGACTTAGCAGAACAGAAATTCCATACTTGGCTAATGGGTGTGAGTGAGTGAATGACTGACTGAATGAATGACTCATAGTTTTCATGGTGTGAAGTGCTGGGTGCTGAGGGAACAGAACCCTTTTTGAACAGCCACAGGATGTAGTTTTGAGCCCTTGGTGTGGGCGTGCACAGGGTTTCTGGGCTTTTCCTTGCACTCACCGGCTTATGCCCTTGCTACTGGCGGGGGGGGGGGGCGTGCTCAGTGCTTGTTCCTGCCATTAGTTCGCTCATCTGTTGTGAGCCAGGAAGATGGACCATCGGGATTGTTTAAATTATCCTGGAGTATGATATAATGGGGACCTCCAGGGCCTTCGCTGCGAACAGAGAATGTAAAGATTCTCCGTGTGAACGCTGACTTCCGTCTGGGCTGATCAGAGACCTTGCGAGTGCTTTCCTCCTGCCTGGCTGTCCCTGCTGGTTATCCGCCGGGCGCATGGCCCATGGCCCAAGAGAGGTAGTGAATCACTGACAACGGCCGGGAGGGGCCTGTACCTGTCCTGTCCACCGAAGGTGTATGAGGGGCACTGGCCGGGTATCGGGGGACAGAGGTGAGGGCAGTCACGTGGGCTCGATGCAGCACCGTGGCCAGGGAAAGATTTTGGGGAGACCAATGGCAGGCCTTTAATATTCAGGTGGGTGTTTCCTTGTAATCGACACTAAAATTGTGATTGATCGTCAGCACAGCTTTTACAGAGGAGTGAGTCACTGTGATCATGTATTTATTTATGTCTTTGGATTAGACTCTCGGGCCAAGTAAAAGGCCTCCAGGAAAAAAAAAGTGCATAAAAGTCCGACAGTGTTTCCATTTCAAACAGTGATGAAGTTGTGTACCTTACTAACAAAGAGAAGGGCTTGAGCCTAGTACGCTGACATGTAATGCCACACCTAAGCATGTTCTTAAGACTGTGGAATCTGAGTGCTCTGAACTGTGGTCCAGCTCCCAACCCCTCCTGCCCACCTTCTGGCTGGAAGTTGAACGGATGCCCAGCCCCCACATCTGAGACTCCACCATGAGGTTTGGAAAAGCTATTCTGAACTACTTCTCAGTTCAGAAATATTAGGACAAGATCACATGTCATTCCATATACACCTCACACCTAGGGACCTGGAATGAACCACAATACTAGTTCCTGGACCCAGGTTTGGTTTGTTTATCCCTACAGTTGTTGGGGATACCTGGGGTGAGCTCGTGCTGGTAAGTCTGTCAAGAAAACCAGGCTATTTGTGGCATGTCCCTTTTCCCCCTAATAGAACAGGATATAATGAGAAAGGGAGAATCCCGTAGAATTTTTCACCTGAAAGTGACCTTGCACATCACCCAGTTTGTCACATAAACTGCCTCCATTTTGTAGATGTGGAAACTGAGGCTCCTAGACAGAGTATGGTTTGTTGGGGCCACACCGTTTTTGGTCACCAGGCCAGGTCTGGGGCCCAGTGTTCTGACTCTGTTTATTTAAGTGATTGAAATTGTAAACAGATGAGGATGCATTTGGCCCCCAGCATAATCGAAGAGACGCCGTGGAAAACGACAAAATAAAATTTTTTGGACTCTCTAGCACAGCTAAGGAAGACAGAGGCGTGGGAGAATGGGGAATTGGGACTTGCTATTTAATGGTTGTGAGAAAGCAGGATGGTAAAGCCTTTCTGCAGGGCAATTTATTTGTCCTAAAAAAGTAAGAAGGGGCGCCTGGGTGGCTCAGTCGGTTAAGCATCCAACTCTTGATTTCGGCTCAGATCGTGTTCTCAGGGTTCATGAGATCGAGCCCTGTGTCAGGCTCTACACTGACAGTGCCAAACTTGCTTGGGATTCCCTCCCTCCCTCCCTCTCCACCCCCCCCCCCAATAAACCTAAAAAATTTTTAAATAAAAGAAGTATGTAAGCATTAGCCACTAAGATGTTCTCTGTAACAGAGTGTCGAAAACTCGAACCTCTCAAAGAAGAGTGGTTGAGTAAGTTTGTCGTTTTTGTACAGTCAAGATGAGACCATCAAAAATGCCGCATGTATGTTAGGGATTTGCTTTAGAATATTCCAGTCAAACGCAGGAGGGGGAATGAACCGATGTGCAAACAGTCCATGATGTGAAGCCAGGCGGTGGGTGAGTGCGGGGGGTTGTTCCTCTGGCTGCTGGAAGTTCTGCGTGGTGGCGAAGGAAAGTTGTGTCCGGCCGTGTTTTGGAGGACTCCGTATTTCCCGTGGGGATTACCCTCTCCCATTGTGCTTTGCTTCCCACACGATAAAAAGAGCTGCTGGTTCTAAAGTTCGTTCATTATCATGAGAGGATATTTGTGCTATCTGAACGGAAAAGGGCCACAAATAGTTGCGTTTGGAATTCTCATTTGGTTCAAAAAAAAATAAACCCTTGCGTAAAAAACAGATGGACTCTGTACACCTAGATGAATATCACTGGGTTGAAAGAGTACTTTCAAGTACAAGATCAAGATCTAGCTTGATCCCTGCTCCCCCCCGCCCCCCATAGCAGACACAGGTCAGTGGTGAAATGTTAGGAACCGTTGAGCTTAGTTACATTTATGTTGCTCTTTTCGTTTAGGGAAAAGCATGGAAGAAATAAAGAAGGTGCTGTTGCTGGTGCTCGGCTGTGCTGTCCAGGTAGGGATTGGGCACGGGGTGGGGAGGGCCTGCTCTTAGCCGTCTTGTGTTTGGAGCTGTGGAGATCAAAAACCCCCTTCGTTGAGGTGGGAGTGAAGCCACCTGTCTGAGAGACAGTGGCCACCATCTTGGGTGGCACCCATTTCTCACCCAGGGCACCCTGTGTAGGAGAGCAGGTGGGGATCCCGTGGGCCAGGACGCCTTGAGCAGACTGTGCCCCGTATGGGAACATCTAGAGCAAGATCGGTAAACTGCAGCCTGGGGGCCAAATTGACCTGCCACCTGTTTTTGTAAATGAAGTTTTATGGGAACACAGCCATCCTGATTTCCTTTGCATAGTATCTGTCATGGCCCACTGGGTCTCTGGGTTTTGTTTGGTTTTTTGTTTTTCTCTTTTTAACTGTCTGGCCTTTTACTGATGAGGTTTGCCAGCCCCTGGCCTAGACCAGGTGTTCTTGTCCTTTACCGGTTTAGGAATCGCCTGGAGAGATTGTTGAAAGTGCAGATTTCAGGGGCTCCTGGGTGGCTCAGTGGGTTAAGCGTTTGACTCTTGATCTTAGGGTTCTGAGTCCGAGCCCCACGCTGGGCATGAAACCGACTTAAAATAATAAATAAAGTAGAGATTTCAGCATTCTACCACCGGTGTTTTCAGCCTGGGATGTGCTTTTCAAAAAAATCTGCTGTAGGTCTGATCTAGGTAGTCGGAGCAATTTCTAGAGAAACTTCAGTGTAAGGGCCGGAAGGGGGGCACGAGCAGTCTGGGTCACAAAGGAGAAAGCCAGGGCTCAGGTGGGCAATTTGTACCTCCCCAGTGTGGCAGCGGCCCCAGGTTGCCCTCACAGAATGCTTCCATTAACACCTGTAACCCTCCATCCACAGTGTGAGAGGAAAGAGGAATTTATTGAAAGAATCAAACAGCTGGACATTGAGACCCAAGCCGGGATCGTGGCCCATATCCAGGAGGTAGGTGTGTGGGGCGTGGCTGTGGACCGCCGCTCCCGTGGCGACCAGGGGATGGGCGCTCTCTACCAGTGAAAAGTTTAAAGAATACATCACCTGTTAATGATCTTGCTAATATTAGGTTTCAGACACCACAGACAAATTTACTCTATTTGGAAAGGTAACCATCAGCGAGCTAAAATAAAATGGGGTAAAAATAAGAAAAAAAAAAGTTTAAGCCCTCAATCAAATCATCTTTTGCCTCCTCTTCTTGCCTAATATGGGCTCAGACTATTTTTAAGAGCTGTCAAGTGGTTTAGGCTCAGAATTTGATTTACAGACCCTGAAAATGTATTCTGGCAAATGTCACCCTGTTTCGAATGGTTGATCTTTATAGAAAGATTCTCTGCCTCTGTCAGTGACATGGCAGAGAAACAAGCTGCCACCACGAGAAAAGTTAAAAACCAGCAGGTCCCAGAGGGCCGTCTCCAGAAACCCAGCCTCCGGGATGGGGTCAGGAGGGCGCTGCACTGAGAACATCCCTCTGCCGTTGACCTTGGTGGAGGGGGTTTCCCTGGAAAATGAGCCTGCAGAGAGAGGCGGGTGCTCACTTGAAAATTTTCTTCCCTGACCTCTACCCCACTCTTACTCCAAAAGGAGCATTGTATTCTTTAGTTACCTCAGGACTGAAGGTTCGGCCTTCTGTGTCATGGACAGATGGATTAAGTATAAAAGACATAACCAGGAGCTCGCAGGAGCAGGTATATAGCTGGCAGGGGCAGTGAAGGCAGAGCTCCTGGTGCTGGCACCAGGGACGGGCGGCTCCTGGGCTCCCGGGCTCCCGCAGCTGCCCAGGGCACTGTGCGGGGACTGGATCTGAAGCAGGAGACAGGTGCAGTTCTTGGCAGGTAGGGGGTCCATCAGCGAAAGTCAGTAACGTAGCAAATATTCTCAACCACCCTTATCAGGGGCAGACCAACTATTGGCCTAAGAACCATTCTGCTTTTTAATGTTCCTTGCATGTCTGTTATTTTGAAAATTGTGTTTATCTGGGATCTGGGTCCTTGAGACCAGCTGTTTTGTTTGTTTGTTTGTTTTGTCACTGACCACCTTTCCTGCTCAGACAGCAGACTATTAGAGAAAGAGAAGGTAAAATGTGGCCAAAAAGGAGTCTTGCCTGCCTGTCAGCTGGTGGCTGGCAGTGGGGACTGGGCTTCACGGTTAGCTGGGTGCTACTTCAACACTCAGGGGTCCAGCTCCCACGAGAGGCCCGCTGAGTCAGAACGAGGGGAGGAGGGCATGAGCCTTTAATTAAAAGCACCTTGGGTGACTGATGTGCACCCAGGGTGAGCCCCTTTGCCCCTCTTGTCCGATGTGGGCAGGCCTAGCGCCCAGCCTCTGCTCCCAGTTCTGAGTGTTGAAGGTCCCCTGTACCGTGGGACAAGACTGCTCCCAATTCCTCAGGATCAGCTGAATCTCAGCATTTCCTTTGCCACCGGGGGAGAGGTCAGAAAGTGGATGCCCTGTGAGAAACTAAAGGACCCTGTCGTTTGTTTCCGTTTAACTATTTTCTGTTTCCATTTACTGCTCTGAAAAATTTAAGAACTTTGTTGGTGCACCTCGCTGAATGGATGGCTCTGGCCTCTTTTTGATTTCCCCTGCTGAGGCCGGAGTACGCTAATACTTCACTTCCCAAACTGAGCTGTCAGGTGCTCCAAATAGATCTTCTGCCTCCTTGGTGGGTCTGGGGTTGGGGGGTGGTGAGAAGGGCAGACTGTCCCGATCCACGGAGAGGCTGCCGTGCACGGACGTCGCTGCAGGACACCGCTCATATCAGGCGGAAAGGAGGAAACCAGATGATGGTACGTGAGGGATGAGATTCAGGCTTACCGAAGATTGTTTTAGATTATGAAATATCTCCCCCCAAATAAGAGTGTTATGTGCCCAGCATTCTGACATAAGACTTCTGTGTTACGTTTGCCGCATTCACATGGGCTTTAAAGTAGTAACACAGGGGCCCTCTCCTCACCCTCCCAGCCCCCTGAGGCTTCCCTTTCTTGTGTTGTAAATTGACAGTGCTTATGACAACCATATCTGAGGACTGTTTAGGGAAATACTGTATTGTAGGAATGCTTTCTGGCAGTAAAGGATCCAGATGCTTGGGGCGCCTGGGTGGTTCAGTCGGTTAAGCATTTAAGCATCGAACTTCGACTCAGGTCACAATCTCACGGTTCGTGAGTTCGAGCCCCGTGTCGGGCTCTGTGCTGACAGCTCGGAGCCTGGAGCCTGCTTCAGATTCTTGTGTCTCCCTCCCTCTCTTCCTCTCCCCTGCTCATGCTCGATCGATCGCTCGCTCTCTCTCTCTCTCTCTCTCAAAAATAAACATTAAAAAAAAAAAAAAAAAAGACTGCAGGTGCTCTCTGAGCTGGTGTTGAAGGCAGGAGTGGTTTGCACCAGAGCTTGGTTGAAGAGAGTCTGCGCTTACTTATGCAGCCCCCCCTTCTCCGCGCAGCACATTTGTCCGTGACGGTGACAGGTTGACAGTCAGTGGAACGTGTCAGCGGGACGCTCCCTGCCGGCCTCTGCAGCGCCTGCCTCTGTGCCCACAGGTGACCCACAACCAGGAGAACGTGTTTGACCTGCAGTGGCTGGAGCTTCCGGACGTGGCCCCGGAGGAGCTGGAGGCCCTCTCGAGGAACATGGTGTTCCACCTCAGGAGGCTCATAGACGAGCGTGACGAGTGCACGGAGGTGCGTGGCCGCAGACACCTGCCGGAGAAGTTTGTGGAAACGCCCAGCTCGGGGCCCCGCCCCCATTCGCGCACTCCTTGTCCCACTGAATATTCCATCTCTTCTTAAAAACTCGCGCCACCTCCCTGGTGCTTTCTCCCCCACCGCCCGGCATCTGCTCCTACTTTCTCCTTGTCTTTCGATGTTTCGGGCCGGGTGCCTGGGGCGCCCTGGTGAGACTGCTCTCCCTGCTCCCCCCTGCCCCGCCACCGCAGCTGATCGTGGACCTGACGCAGGAGCGGGACTACCTGCAGGCGCAGCAGCCGCCCAGCCCGCTCAAGTCCTCGAGCGCCGAGTCCACCCCCAGCCCCACCAGCAGCCTCTCCAGCGAGGACAAGCAGCACCTGGCCGTGGAGCTGGCGGACACCAAGGCCAGGCTGCGCCGTGTGAGACAGGAGCTGTGAGTCCTCAGGGCCCCCTCCCCGGGCCGGCTGTCTGCTTTTGTGTGGTGCGTCGCACACACAGTTCTGTCGTATGGTGCAGCAAGCCGGAGCACTCGGACCCGGGCCCCAAGCAGAACGTGGACTGGTCCCCTCCCTGTCCGGGCCCACACGGGGAGGGCTTCTATCTGGTCTTTAGGGCTCCAACCAGCCCAGGTTACAGATGGACTACAGATAACCTCGTGTCCACACTTGTCCAGTTTGGGGCAGGACTGATCACATACTCGTATGTTTCCTTGGCTGGAGAGAAGATGCAACACCCCCACCCCCACCCCACCAACCGGTGACCCTGTTGTCGCCTCTTTCCTGCAGCAGGAGAGTGTCCCTTTGCCCCATCTGGGGAGCTGCCCGCCTCCCCCTGCCTGCCTGCTTGGCTTTGGGGAGCGCGCCTGTGGCCGGAGCCTCCTCACCTGCCCCCCCTGCCCCAGTGTCTGGTGGGTGGAGCTTGAGAGCAGGCTTTGTCAGGAACATTTTTGTAAGCCCGGCATGCAGACTGCCCTCCTCCTGCCCTCCTCGCTCCCAGAAGCCTCCGCCCCTCGCCCCTCTCCCTGCTGTGGTCTCATGAGGTGGGTGGGTGGGTGGGGGGCCCCGCGGGGTGCTGGCTGAGGGCACGTCTCACCTCCGCACCTCCACATTGCGCCCAGGGAGGAGAAGACAGAGCAGCTTGTGGACACCAGGCATGAGGTGGACCAGCTGGTGCTAGAGCTTCAGAAGGTCAAGCAGGAGGTGAGTGGGGTGTCCGGGAGGAGGCGGCGGCGGCTGAGGCTCCGCAGTGACTGTGGCTTGGGGGCGCGGGGAATCAGCATTGGGGGCTTGCAGCAAAGGTCTCTGTTTCTGTCCTGCGGAAAGCAACACCGCCGGACAGCCAGCTGTCCCCAGAACTGCTGGGGGTGGGGGGATGACCCTGTGTCTTGGTGACAGTGTGGAAAACCCCACACGTGCCTGCACACCGACCTGCCCGCCCCTGGGATGTCCGGGAAACACTGTGCTGCAGGGACTTGGGCTCCTCTTGCCGCCCCAGAGGGGCACCCTGAGCTGGGGTCCCCTGCCTTTTGCCACCTCCCAGAATGTCCAGCTGGCGGCTGATGCCCGGTCTGCTCGCGCCTATCGCGACGAGCTGGACTCCCTGAGGGAGAAAGCGAACCGCGTGGAGAGGCTGGAGATGGAGCTGGTGCGCTGCAGGGAGAAGCTGCACGACGTGGACTTCTACAAGGCGCGCATGGAGGTGAGCCCGTGCCTTCTGGAACGCACCCGCACTGGCGGGGAGAGGGAGCTGTGAGGGCTCCACGGCGAGGCCTTGCCCTCACCGCAGCCTGTCTGCCGGCCCAGAAGGCTCCCTCTCTCTGCTCCTCGCCCACCCGGAGGTGTCACATGGGCGAGGGCGGGGAGGCAGTGTGGTTCTGTAATGAAGAGCTCGGACTCCTTGTAGGATTTTCCCTCTTCCTGCTTCCTGCCACGATGATGGCAGCTTCTGTTCATGGAAATTTTTTTTTTTTGGCCTACTTTTTGGAGTTTCTGTGGCTCTTACCGGGACTTCGTTTCTTCGTCCGTAAGATAGAAGTAATCCTACCACTTGATGAGTTTTTCCCATCAAGTGGTGAAAGACAAAAAAAGATGAAAGACAAAAAACTAAAATGCCTGTCCCTTGGGCAAGGCCCATAGTAAGCCCTCACTCGTGGCACCCACTCTGATCCCGAGGTTCTGGGGGGACGCAGGGGAGGGCGTCAGGGCTGACGGGGGACTGGAGACGAAGACCCGAGTGGGGTGTCCGGTGCTTCAGCCGCCCACCCCAACTGCCTCACGTCAGCGATGGGTTCCAGGACCCACCTTCCCAAGGATTTGGGGATTTTGCCCCCATCGCCAATCCCAAAGGGCTCTGGAGGTGGTTTTAATGAGATGGTGATATCAGGATGTCAGCATGTGCCAACCGGGTTTGTCTGGTAAGAAAGAATTCCGGTTGCCACTCAGGAGGCTTTCGAGAGGACCGAACATGGGTCTGGGGAGCACGGTGTCTGGCTCCGGGCCCCGCCTCTGACAGGCCTGCTTGGGGAAGGCTGTTTGGCTGAGGACCTGGACGTGCTCTTCTGATGCGGGCAGGCCCTGCCATCGGGTCATGGGAGGCAGGTGCAGGAGGCTATGGGGGCTGGGCCTGTTTGTTACCTGAGGAGTGTCTGTTCCCCGAGGAATGTGACCTCCTGCAGAGAGGGCGCCTTTGGTGCCGTGGCCTTGGGGTGCGAGAGGTGGGGGGTGGTAGATCGTGCTGGGGCTTTGTCCTGGAAACGGTCCACTGGCCCCGCTGAAATTGAAAGGCATAAATCCCCGGCACAGACAGGTTCTGGGACACGGGCACCTACTGGGGCCTTTCATCACTTACTAGAAATGCCACAATTGGGAGAATCGGTGGAGGGGGTCCTGCATGTTTCCCCAGAGTGCCACCCCAGCAGCCCCTCCTACACAGTGTGGACCTTCTGCAGCCCCCACATGGGGTCACAGGCAGAGTGTGGCCCCCACACCTCACCCCAGTTCTGTCCTGTGGAGCAGGTGGGCCTCGACGTCACAGGCAGAGTGTGGCTCCCACACCTCACCCCAGTTCTGTTCCATGGAGCAGGGATCCAGGCTCCATCCAGGCAGCCTTGCACAGTCATCCAGACACAGTGACTTAGCGCCTGTGTGGTGCCAGGGCCTGCACCGGCAGCTAGGGATCTAGACACAAGGTGATGCATGTCCTGCATTCACAGAGCTTCCCAACTTTTAGGGTTTCTCCCGGGACCCCCTTTTCTCAGACTTGTCCAAGTTTCAAATTTTGTGCCCTTGTGAAGCAACATTTTTCAGACGGATTAATTGCATAGTGAAAAGTTACCTGGAGCTTGGTAATACCTTGAATTTTGCTTTAGCTTTTATTCACCACGAGAGAAATGGTGTGCGTCTGCACGAGGGGTTTACTTGGGAACAGGCAGTGACATGCGTGGCTTTGCAGACCCTTTGCAGCCTGGGCTGGCTGATGAATTGGGCCTGGTCCATGGAGTCGAGGCCACCATAGAGAGGATGAGTCTTGCTTTGCTGGGATGCCCCCGATAACAGGGCTCGGGGGATGGGAGCACTTGGGCACTCCTCCTCAGATTTGAAGTGCTCACGTCAGTCTCGCTCGCTGTCTGCAGGGGGCCATAGGGTCCAGCCATGGAAGGCTCAGGCCATCCTCGGGAAGCGTTTGAGTGATGGGAATGGAGTGGTTTGGATTTGAGAAAGCACATTCGGGTTGCCAGGTGGGGAACGGACCAGAAGGGGCATCAGGATGCCACGGGCTGTGGCACTCTACCAGCCAGATGGAGCCCACCTGGGGCCCACACGCCCTCTTATCAGCCAGGATGGGCCCATCTCCAGCCTGGTGAGTTCCCTCCCTCTCCTTGCCACAGGCCACGAGCTGCTGAGCGTTGCTTGAACAACAGCTGTGTGTTCTCGTTCATTCCTCGAAGCAGCCCTGAGGATGAGCTGAGCTTGGGGAGGTTGAACGGACGGCCCAGGGTCAATTTCTTGCTCTAGCTTCCGTGACCCCCAGTGGCACAGGCCCCAGGATGGGGACTCTGTGCTCTGTTTGTGGGTATTTTTCAGCATCTGGACTGGTGTCTGGCCTGTTGGGGGTGTTGGATGAACACTTGTGGAAAGAATTATATCTGGGGTTTCTTTTCTTTTTTTAATATTTGTTTTGGGGAGAGTGCAAGCGGGGAAGGGGCATAGTGAGGGGGACATAGGATCTGAAGTGGGCTCTATGCTGACAGCAGCGAGCCCAGTGTGGGGCTCGAACTCATGAACGAGATCATGACCTGAGCCAAAGTTGGATTCTTAACCGACCGAGCCTCCCAGGTGCCCCATATCTGGGGTTTTCTGTGAGCAGACTGATAGAGCTGACTGCTGCTGGGCCTCTGTAGAGCCCCCGTCTTCTCAGACTCCTGCGCAGCCCCCCCACCCTCCCCCCAGCCAGCTGCCTGCCAGGGCACTTGGGTGTGTGCTGGGAGTTCACTTGGAATGCTGCTCCGAGACCTCGGGACAGGTTGCTTTGGGATGCGAGCCAGCAGTACTTGGGGCCTGCAGGGATTGAGATGGGGTGCCTGTCCCCAGACTCAGGGGCCTGGTCCAGTCGGTCCTTCTGGTGCTTCATGTCAAGGGGCAGCACTACCTTGATGCACAGGTGCATATTTTGGGCCCATGTTTGTGTTTCAGAAAACAGCGTTGCCCAGCTTTATATGTAAAACCAGATTTTCCAGGGCTTGCTGATGCACACTTCCAAGGGATTCACCCCAAGATTCCTGAATAATTTCTAAGCAATTAGAAGTACGCAGTGCAGGGGTGCCTGAGTGGCTCAGTCAGTTAAGTGTCTGACTTCGGCTCAGGTCATGATCTCACAGTTTGTGAGTTTGAGCCGCGCATCGGGCTCTGTGCTGACAGCTCAGAGCCTGGAGCCTGCTTTGGATTCTGTGTCTCCCTCTCCCTCTGCTCCTCCCCCACTTGCGCTCTCTCTTTCTCCCTCAAAAATAAACATTACAAAAAAAAAATCTCTTAAGAAAAAAAAGTATGCAGTGCCATGCAGACGTGTGTCTGTGAATGGAGATTGACCTGCATGTGATAAAACCTTAGATTAGGAAAGACCCAAGTGTGATTTGTACACATTTAAAAACTAAAGATAGACGGGTAGATGGGGGGACGTGTGACAAAGCAAATATAGCAAAACACTAATTACAGAATCCTGGTGACATGTGTATGGTGTTCAGAATATTTATTTCAACTTTCCAGTAGGCTTTAAAATCTCCATAATAAAATATGGGGGGCAGTGGAAGGTAAAAAGATAGCAGTGGATGATAACTCTTTTGAATAAGCTCATACATGGTTAACATCAACTTAGTAATGAAATAATTTAAAATACTGAACACTCCCATGTATTAGATCTCCATATCTCAAGAGGTGGTCTGTATCTACCTGTATCTGAGCCCAGCGTGCCTGTTCAAAATGCAGATTCCTGGGCCCCCACCCTAGGTCCCGGGCACGGGCCCCAGAAACGTGCGTTCTGAAGGCTCTCTCCCAGGTGGCTTTTCGGCATTGCCAAGCGTGAGGACCACCGTCCTATCAGGAGGGTACTTTTCTCCTTACCGCTGGCTTTTCTCTGTGAGAGGTGGGGCTGGCCAGGCTGACAGCAGGTCTGTGGGTGGAGGTTGGTCTGAGGCTGCTTGTACAGACCTCAAGCCCCTGAGCGCAGAGACTAGGTCATAATATGGCTGCGTGCCCAGAGCCTGGCACACACAAGGCACTTGGTGATCACCCCACAAATCAGGTAAAACCCCGTCACTCGGCAATAAGAAGACTTGATCTGGGGAAAAGAGGAGAATCTAGGGTTGTTTTTCTCCTGGAGAATGGGGTAGGGGTAGGTGTGATGGGCAGGAGGGCAGAGAGGAACAGGATTGGCACGTTCGTGCCAGCTCACATTGTGGATGCCTGCGCTGTAGGGGGGGGGGTCCCTCTTCCAGACCCACAGGGTGGCAGGCGGCCCACGTGCCATCCCCGAAGCTGTTGAATCTTCCTGCCGAGAGACCCGTTAATGCGTATCACAGGAGGCAGCGCGTGTTTGTGCCTCGTGGGAGGAAAAGATAAAAGGCCTTGGAGTTCAGGAGGGGGAGGGCAAGGTTAATTTTGGTTAGGAAAATGTGGGCCGCAAATTTCCATGTTTTACCGTAAAGCTTCTGGCAGCTTTTCCGTGCCTCCTGGTATAATTGACACAAGGGCTCACACGACAGGACGTGAATGGCGTGGCCATCGCTGGGCACGGCGGGGAGCGTGGGGCAGGTACGCCGGGTGGTCCTGGGTTTCCTCTTGCGAGTGCTTGTCCCTCCTTGCTGCTGCTAGCGAGCCTTGTGGGAGG
Source organism: Cryptoprocta ferox (assembly GCA_028646485.1). Classification (NCBI taxonomy): domain Eukaryota; kingdom Metazoa; phylum Chordata; class Mammalia; order Carnivora; family Eupleridae; genus Cryptoprocta; species Cryptoprocta ferox. The sequence continues at coordinate 11,813,934 of CM053560.1, forward strand.
AGGACACGGCAGAGAGGCTGCCCGGACATCCCTCTCGTCCTGTGATTTGGTTTTGGCTGAAATTCCCAACAGCAGAGGACGGTGTCTTAGTGCCATGTGTGTCCAGAGCGGGGTGGAGGTAAGACGGGCCTTGTCCTTGCTCCTCTGTGGGATTTACGGCTTCCTAACAGGGCTGGCCCCACAGTAAACGTAGTCTGAGAGGCAGAGACCTATCGGGGTGCGGTCCTGGCTGCCCCATCCCTTGCTGGGTGCCCTGGCATTGTGCGGTTTAGAAGCTTGTTTCCAGCGAGCTGATCCTGGCGACCCCTGGGAGCCGACCGTAGGGGGGTGGGGGTGGGGGATTGTTGGCAAGGCAGTTAGGAGCTGGGTTCATGATCGGCCCACCCCGCCCCCACGCAGCCCCAGATGCTCCCCATCCTGCAGAGTCCATTTTCCCACCTGCCAGCCTTCTGTGCCATGGCTCATGTGACCCCACAGCCTGCACACAGGATGTCCTCCATAAGTATCCAAACTGGCCATTCTGCCTGTGTCTTTCCTTGTCCACATCCCTCCATCCTGCTGCCACAATGGCCCTTCCAAGAGCCCCTCAGGCATGTACCTGTGCATTGCTCTTGGGGTGAAATGCACACTCAGCCCCTTAGCTGGCACTCACCCACTTCTGGTCCCCCGTGGGACTCTTTTTGGCCATACTGAGCCCCCTTCAGGTCCCCCAGTGCCCCTCTGAGGCCTCCTTGGCCCAGCTCATCTCCCCCAGCGCAGGGCCAGACCAGGAGAGGGCAGGCCAGGCTCAGTGGGCTGCGTCCCCCAGCCTCCTGCTTCGCAGTGCTCCTTACATGGTGCTGTGATGTGTTCCCCGGTTTCTCACCCACACTGGGAGCTCCTTGAAGCCCAGGTCTGTGCCTGACTGACCTCGAGCGTGTTGTGTAGCTTGGGGATGGCCAAACTGCAGTCCATCCAAGGGTGAGATCCGGCCCCCCGTCCATCCTGTAAGTATAAAGCTTTATTAGAACACAGCAGCAGCCGTCCGTTCACACGTTTTCTGTGGCTGCATTTGATACACCTGCAGAGTTGAGTGGTTGTGACGGATTTATGATCTGAAAAGCTGAAAACACTTACCTGTCTGGCCCAGAGTAGATGCACGGCAAGGTTTTTAGAGAGCAGTTAAAACTGTACTTGTGAAGCTTTTTCCGCGTGCCAGGAATGGTTAAGCTCCCACTACATCATCACGTGTAAGCCTCATGGTGGCCCACAAGGCTTAGCAGCCGCCGCTGATTGCTGTCGTTTCCTCGTGTGAGAAAAGCTGAGGATTGACTCACACCATGTGCATCTTGCCCTGTCAGTACAGAGGTTGCATTGAAACGCGTCTGTCAGCCTCAGCCTTGATGACGAAGGAAATAAAGGAGGGGGACTCGCAGAGTCAACGCGGGTGCAGGGGAGAGGTGAAACGGAGGTACTCAGGAAGGGCTGATGGTGGCCACACCCCATGGAAGGACAGACAGAGGCCCCCCTCCAGTAGTCCAGGTGGGAATTCGGACATCATGTCCTGAGCAGGGAGCGTTAAAATTCAGGGAGCTGAGTCAGAACCTTGGGACGTTCATTTTCTTTTCCACCTGGGACTTGGTGTTTCTCTGTGTTTCTTAATGGCTTCTGAGGAGTCCTGATAGAATTCAGCACTTAAGAAGCAAAAGCAGGGCGGATAGACCTGATGTTCGGTGTACCGGCCACCAAGTGCCCGTAGGCAGGTGAAGTCCAAGAGCAGGCAGGTCTTCAAGGGAGCCTGGCAGACTGCAGTGGGACGGGGCGAACAGGTGGAGTTTAGCGAGGGGGCGATCTTTGCTGAGTGAGCGGGAGGCCCGGCCGCCCAGCGTGGAGTGCCCCCGTGTCCCTCCCAAGGACACCTCCAGGCTTGCTTTCTGTTGCTCTAGATGCCGGTGCTTCGATCTGAGTGCGGCGGGGAGAGACCCGGTGGTTTGTTTCCACCTCCCCACCCCCTGCCCTGCGCCTCTGGCGTTTGGTTGTTGGGGGTCAAGGAGGCCCCCTGGAAACGAGTGTCTGCCTGTTGCTTGGTGGATGGGTGCTTGGGGAGTGCTGGGCTGACTGCAGGGGCGGGAGGGGATGGTGACTCCCAAGCTCACTGGGCCTCAGGCACCACACACCAAGCACTTGACAAGCCTTATTGCGTCTGATCCCGTAGTGGCCCTATTTGTGTGCCCCTCGTAGAAAGGAGGGATCCATCCTGAGGAACGGGCACTTGTGTCACGTCCCACTGCTAATAGCACATCAGCAGGCCTGGGAATCGGAGCCTATCAGCCCACGTTCCCAGTCACCGCTCCCAGTCAGCATGCCAGATTAGCAGGGCCGGCGCTTTAGCCCCTTGGGGACCAACCATCAGGCCTGGCCTGTGACTGCCTAAACGTGGCCCCTCAGCTGTTCGCAGGGCTGGGTCAGGCCTTTAAATAGTCTCCTGGTTCAGTTGAGGTCAGGTCTGCGGGGGGCCAGCTGGCTCCAGGCAGCTGCCCAGAGGTGAGGAATAAAGATTCCCAGTCGTCTGGGCTGAGCCCGCGGCTCGCCGTAGGAGCCGGGGCACAATTTCCCGCAGATGCGGTTTCTCCTTTCTGAAGCAGCGGGGTGTACGAGACAAGCCGAGGTACTTCTGTTGCCTAATATATGGTGGAGGCTGATGAGGCCCGAAGATTGAGATGTATTTGAATAGTAGTTAGAAATCCTCCTGTTCCCACGCTGTATCTCACTCCTGGATGCTCTTATCCACCCCTGCCTGTTGGAAGTCACTGAGTCCTTGAGGCCCCACCCCACATGCTCTGACTCCCACCACCCCTGCCGCCCACCTGGTTCAGCCAGTACGTATTATTGAACAAATCTATAAGGCTCACAAGGGCAGAAATGGAACAGGCCGACCCTGAGGGGTTTCAGGTCTGGGGGAAGAGGGCAGGCCACATCGCCTCACAGTGTGTCCAGGCACTCTGGGAGCCCAACTACCTGACTCAGCGGGCAAGACAGAGCGAATCTGCAGGCATCTCTCAGAGGGGGCAACTCAGCCTGGGCTTTGAAGGCTGATCAGGAGTCGATTGTGAGGATGAAGGAGTAGCCTGTGCTGTGGGAGCTGAGAGAGCCCAGTAGTGAGGTGATGGTGGAAAGTGCTCGTGGGTGCAGCTGCTGCAACTCGGGGTGTGAACAGTGGGGGCAGTGGGCAGAGAGGAAGGGCCAGCCCTTCTGCTCAATACCCCCCTGGGTGCTCTGGCTCCCATCATTCTGGCCGGCCTGGGCCTCTTTCCCACACGAGCCCTTTGAGGATGAGGTGCAGTCAGCTGAGGGCAGTGGAGGGAACACACGTCTGGACCTCTGGCCAGAACTCAAACCCCAGCTTCGCCCCTCCCCAGCTTTGTGACTTGGGGCTCATGGCTTACTTTAAGTAAGCCTCCTCATGTGTAGAAAGGGACTGTCCCCGCCTCCCTCTCAGGGAGGTAGGGGCAGGGAGTGCCCAGGGCAGGGCCAGCTGCACAGTGAAGGGGGTCTCCGACAGGGAGAGGACGTCTACATAATCCTGAGCCTTAAACCCTTCACGGCTGCTGGGCTTTGATCAGAACCGTGACCGCTGACCAGAAGGCACGTGGTTTCCCTTCTACCAAGAGTCCTCAGTGCAGGGAAGGGAAGACGAGCGTGTAGTGGCTAAGCAGGAGCTTCCCCGTTGTTAGGAGTCAGGCCTTGGAAAATTCTGCAGTATGTTTGCACACACTGTGAAGGCGTTCTGGGAAACTCTGTCCCTCCGAGACCCTGAGTGGTGCTGGAAGGGCTCTGGTGAAAAGAGAAACCGAGAAGCCCCATAACAAAGGGGGAGGAGAAATGGGGCAAATGAGCTGAATTCTGTCCTGTGTGCTGGGCTGTCTGGTGCAGAAGTGAGAGTCCGGTGGCCCCTCGCCCACGAAGGGGGTCTTCGAGGGAACGGCCATCGCGCTCCACACCCAGCACGTGCTTATTAATACACACGGGGCCTGTGGTACTTATTTGTGGGGTTCCCATTTGTTTGCGAGTTAACTATCTTAGAGACTCCCCATTTCCAGGAAACTGCTGAGAACTGTTGTTTTTCCCAGAGTACGTATGTGACATGTTCAGATAGGAGCTGGGTGTTGAACGAAAACTGATCTGAACAGCTCAATAGCTATCTTTTCCCAGGACCCTGACTGCAAAGTGAGTATTGAGTCTGGAGGACTAGACTCAGCCCTCGAACCTGGGACAGACTGTCAGCCTCACCTCTTCCTTGTTAAGGAAATGGGGCGCAGGGCACCTGGGGAGCTCAGTCGGTTAAGCATCCAACTCTTGATTTCAGCTCAGGTCATGATCTCACAGTTCAGGAGTCTGAGCCCCGCATCAGGCTCTGCACTGACTTCACGGAGCTTTGCTTGGGATTCTCTCTCTGTGTTCCTACCCCACTTGCTCGCTCACTCATTCTCAAAAATAAAAACTTTTAAGAAAAAGAAACGGGGCTCAGCAAGGGCCCATGTCTGTCAGCAGAGTCCACTTGTCCAGTCAGATGTTTTATAAGGCAGATGTCTTCATACCATGGGCAGCATAGACACTAAGGAAGTGTGTACTGAGGAAGACACCAAAGTCAAGCGTTTTCTTCATCCACGGTTTTTCTTTCAGTAGAGAATGCCCTGGCCCAGTGAGAAAGGTGGACATGCGCCCCCCACCCCTGCACAGCAGCCTCACTCCTCACAAAACAGTGTGTGTTTCCATCCAGAACCCGTGTTGTGACCCGGGTGCCTTCTTCATCTGACAGTTCTCGTGTATGTGTTTGCTGAGCAGGAGCTGAGAGAGGACAACATCATTTTAATCGAGACCAAGGCCATGCTGGAGGAGCAGCTGACCGCAGCCCGGGCCCGGGGCGATAAAGTGCACGAGCTGGAGAAGGAGAACCTGCAGCTGAAATCCAAGCTTCACGACTTGGAACTGGTATCACCGGCTCCCGCCGCTACATCCGAAACAGATGGGGGTGGTGTCGGGCTTGTGCCGTGCCCTTCTCCAGGCTTTCACCCCCCGGGCTCTTGGCGCCACCGCCACGATGTCTCGTGCGGCATGGAGGGCAGCTTGCTAAGCTCAGCGTGCCTGAGTGGGCAGCACTTGAGGCACACGACACAGGACTCGACCGATTATGCATTTCTGTAGGCATGGGTGTACGTGCGTGTCTGTTGCAAGAAGGTCCTTGCTGGCCTTCGTGGTACGGGTTGAGCTGTGATTTCCTGAGTCTCTTTACAGCCTCTCCAAGGTGTGTTAGGCCTGCTCGTGGGCCCCAGAGCCACCTGGCATCACGTTACTTGCTTTGAATCCCTGCGTGGTGCGTCACTTTGTCGAGACAGCGTTCAGTTAGAGACCTCGGGTCTGTGTTCACTACCTGTAGGTCACTGGGACAGGGTAGCTTTTAACGGCCATAACTCTCAGCTGGTCCTGTGTTGGAGAGGTTTCCTCGCAGCTGTGTTTTTTGGGAAATGAGCAGGGTGCATGGTGTCCCTTCATCCTGGGGGAACGAGGGCAGGCGCCTGCGGGCTGGAGCCTGTCCAGCAGAGCCCCCGGCCACAGCCTCACTCCCTCGCTCTTCCTGCTCCAGGACCGGGACACAGACAAGAAGCGAATTGAGGAGCTGCTGGAGGAGAACATGGTCCTCGAGATAGCCCAGAAGCAGAGCATGAACGAGTCCATGCACCTGGGCTGGGAGCTGGAGCAGCTGTCTAAGAACGCAGACCTGTCCGACGGTGGGTAGCGCCCCGGGTCCCCGGCCGGCCTGGCTGCCACAGCTTCCTCGTCCAGGGAGCTGAGCCCTTGGCTCAGAATCTTCCGTGTCGGTCTAGCCACTCACCCCAAGTAAATAGGGTTTCCTTCAAGAGCCATTTGGAACGGTTTCATCGCCATTTTCCCCAAGGAGAACATGAGGGGTCTGGCAGCCTTGGTGTTGGGACATGAAATGCAAATTAAGCGTTGCCAGCTTTCTCGTTTCCCATATGGACAGTCCTAGGAGCCTCCAGATTATAGCACGCTGACCCCCAGAGGACGTGTTAGGCCTCTCTGTGGATGATTGAAAGCTCTGGATGGCAGGTGACATCCCCAGTGGTCATTAATCTCCACTCTACATGGACCCTGGGCATTCTTTGCTCTGTTCATTTGCATAATTGGGCAAGATGGATGCAGTCTGTTTTCTGTCTCTCTGGGTGGGGATCGCTAAGTGGCTGCTCCTCACAGGACCCGGGCCTCTTCCTCTCCCGCCTTGTGCCCAGCACCCCAGGCGAGGCGTTGGCTGGGGCACGGTGGGCGGGGCAGCAGGAAGCTCCAGCGCTGGGCAAACAATAAGCCGGTTCCTTTGTTCAAAAATAGTACATGTGTACCTGATAGTGCGAGTTGATGTTTACTTAGGACTGTACAGAGAGCGGGTTGGGTATTGGGTGGGTTTGGGGGCAGCTTTTTCGTTTCTGTCTGATAAACATCCCTAAGCATAATGGAAGGGTTACTGAAAGCAGCTGGGTATTTCTTCTCTTCAGGCTCCAAACCTAAAATCAGTCGATGAAACTATTAATCCATGTGAGAAGTTAGTTCTGCCTGTGCTGCGGTGCCCCGGGGCTGTGGGGGGGGGGGGCGGGGGCGTTGGTGTGCGGGGATTTCAAGCCCTGGGAGTTCAGGTTCACTGGGGAGGACTGCTGCCCCCTGGCGGGACAGAGAGGTAGTGCAGGCTGCCTAGGACATTTCTCAGACCAAACGGGAGACCAAGGGCTGCTGTGGGAGTCGGAGGCCTCACCCGTTCAGACGACTGAGTGTGTTTGTGAGCCCTTTCAGGTCAATGATTATGATTTATTCTTGGTGTCCCAGCTCCTGGTGCTTTAGCTGGGAGCTCGCGGGCCTTGGTTTGAATGGCGGCATGTGAGCAGAACCCGAACGTGCTTGTGCACGTATGGTGTGGTGGCTTCTTGAGTCAGAGCTAGTCGGCTAGCTCAGTTTCCTTATCTGCAAAATGGGGGTAATGCAGCCACCTCACAGGATTGCCGTGAGTACCCAGTGACAGGAGGTGGTGAAGCGTTACACTGTGCCTGGTCACAGGCACTCCAGGAAGGGCTCCTTTCTTGTCTTGCTCTTGTGTCAAAACCTCTCTCTCCCTCTCTCCATCTCTCTCTCTCTCTCTCTCATACACACACACACACACACACACACACACGACCTACCTCACGAATCTGATTGCTGGGGGTGCTGATGAGTGAAACGCTCAGTCAAGAGCCATTGGTGGTTTTGTGATAAACTGTTGTGTTCTCATTTTCTCTGAAGCCCTGCCTTTCACTGAAGGGGAAATGAGGCTTGTAACCAATTCCTTTGTTTACCTTGTGGAACCTTCACATTTATCCTCCACGAGTACAGAGCTTCAGTTTGGGATGATGACACAGTCTGCAGATGGCTGGTGGGAGTGGTTGTATCTAACCAGCGAGAATGTATCTAATGCTGTGGAACTGTACTGAAAATGATAAAAATGGTAAACGTTATGTTCCGTATATTGCACCACAATGGAAAATGTGATTTTTCCCATGAATGCTGTCCGAGTGATCACAGGTTCTGAGTCCGTGGGGTTTTAGGTCGGGTTAGTTGGATTTGTAGCACAGTCGAGGCAGAGCCCTCGGCACACACATTTTTGCACATGGAGAGCATGTGTGCTCGTGGGCGCGTCAGCACTGGGATGGTCAGTGCTGTGGACGCTCCATCCACCCCCACTGCTGCCTGCCTGTTGTAGCTTGGGGTCTTGAGGACATGCTGGCTTGTTGGGTCTGTACTGCTGTCCTTGGTGGGTGAGGAGAACTCAGAGAGGGATGCAGATGCTTTCCAGTTCTTAGGATCACGCAGAGGATCCAGACACACGTTTGTTTCCAGCTTGGTGTGCTTGCTATGAAAGCCACTCCCTCTTGGTACCTCCAGGCCCTGGCGTAATGAATAAGCAGCAGGATGGGGAGGCTGTATTAGCCGTATAGTGTGGTGAGGCTCCCGGAGCTGAGCCTGCGGTGCTCACAGGACGGAAGAGGACAGAGCAGCCCCAATCCCTTCCTTCTCTCAGGGGCTTTCACATACATTCCTTTTTCTTTTCCAGAAAAGCCCCTCAAGTTACCTAATACCATTCACCTGCTTGTGGCAGGAAGGGGCCAAGAACTCGCGTCCCTGACTCTTGGATCTGTGCCCTCTTCTTTTACTTGTATTTGTTCTGCTTTAGAAGCAGAGTAGACAATCCGCCTTTGGCTCACATTTTCATCTCACTTAGAATTTTAAAGCAATTTATATATACCATCTCATTTTTCTCCAGTACAGTTGTGAAATTACAAAATCTCTGTCAAAAGGATGGCGGGTACCAGGCATCCGTGCCCACACAGCTGCTGACCACTCGTGGCAGATGTAACTAGTCGATTATCATGCCCCTCCTGCCGAACCTCCCAGAACCGGCCCAGAAATGTCACCTGTTTGCCATCTCTGTTGGGCTGTACAGTCCTTGAGTGCACGGTCAAGTTAGCAGCTTGGTAAAAACAGTCCACTGAGTCTGTGACTTTTGCACTGGCCCCTTCTCTGTGAGCTGCTTCCCTCTTAAGCTGCGGGTTGCTCCCCCAGACCCCAGCCAAGCCTGCAGAGGGACTGGAACTACCAGAGAAGGTCTCTAGGGGGCTGAGCGCAGCAGCACCGAGTGGACTGGGGGCGAGGCACCCAGTGGACCCCTGGGGGCAGAGAGTGGAAGCAGAGGCTCCTGGAACCTGGGCTCTGACCCGACTTTGCGTTTCAGCCTCCCGGAAGTCATTTGTGTTTGAGCTGAACGAATGTGCCTCCAGCCGCATCCTGAAGCTGGAGAAGGAGAACCAGAGCCTCCAGAGCACCATCCAGGGGCTGCGGGATGCGTCCCTGGCACTGGAGGAGAGCAGCCTGAAGTGCGGAGAGCTGGAGAAGGAGAACCAGCAGCTCAGCAAGAAGGTAACCCCCACCCTCCGGGGGTGGGCGCCCTCCTCCCGCAGCCCTTGTCTGCAATACGCAGCCAGGCAGAGCGTCGGGGTGGTGAGCCTGCACAGCTGGGGAAAATGCAGAATCCGCTGCAGCCACAGTTCATCGTAATAGAGGGATGAGCGTGTCCTTGACCAGAGGCAGTGTGGCTTGTGCCTGCACCGCAGATACAAATGTGGCCCCAGTGGGACTTGACCCCTGTGTGCCTTGTTGTCTTCATCTGTGAAATGGGGTTAATGGGGGTTGTAAGGATTATATGGGTCAGTGGAGGTAAAGGGTCGGGCACGTGGCATAGTAAGTGCTCTGTGAAAAGAGAGCGCATTGTTAGAAAGCATAGGACTGGGCACTGGGAGAGGAAGCAGTGATGTCAGACGTTTACGTGTGCATGTGTGTAGGACGTTGATGGACAATTTTAGGGCATTGCTGGTGCTAAAACAAGGTCAGAGCTCACTCCTTTCTCTTGGTTCATGGAATGGGGAAGAAGAGAGGGCCGAGCTGCATTTGCCTTTCAAAGGACGACTGCTGGGTCTTCGGTTTAGCCCCTTAGAGCCCAGACCTCTGGGGAGACAGACAGAGGCTCACAAACCGTCTTTGTGCTTCGGTCACGAGGACCCCCGTTCACACAGGGGCTGCGGTCTCGGGTGCAGGACGGGGCTGTGGAGAGCCAGGGCTTGCCTGCATGTGTCGGTCCCAGGGCCTCGGTACACCTTGCCCACGCTGCAGACAGTGCACCTGTTTGTGGCCTCTTCACCACACCAGCTGCCAGATTGCAACTGAGGGAGAGGGAGGGGTGCCCTTGCCCGCTGGCCACCGTGCAGGACCGACGCTTTCGGCCGTCTGGCTGGCTGTCCCGACCTGCCCACTGGTCCAGCCGGCCACATTTACTGAGGCTGCATTGCCAGGGGGAGGAGCTTAGGCTGCAGGCAGGAGACTGGGTCCCCCTGGTGCTGGCTCTGCCCGCACTTCCTCTCTGGGTGAGGCTTGGGGCCGCCCCTCCTTCTGTGAAATGGTCTCTCCAGTCCTCTCCTGGGACCTCCCAGGCTCCACGTACTCACCCTTCTCGTCCCTTTGAAGCATTGTGTGCTCTGCAGTGTGGTAGGTGCCAAAGTCCGTCGCCTCTCGTGGGACAATGGAAAACACGCCCTCTTGAGCTCTGTCTCTTAATGCAGAGCAGGGTGTGGAGAGTGACTGGACGGGTTGGGTTTTTAGATTCACACAAGCCTCACACAGGAAACGTCTTTATAAATGGCAGTCTGACCTCAGTCGAGATAAAAAAAAAAAAAAAAATGTGACCTTTCGAGAGATGAGAACCTTCAACCCACAAGTCCTCACGGGCCTGGCCATAGAAAGCCGTGCTGTAATGTCGTTGGCCCAGCTCCCGGCCGGCCTCAGAGGTGACCACTCACACCTCTCCCTCCTCTCGGGGTCCACCCCGGCCCCTCCTCTGCACAGACAGGACTGGCAGTGTGTGCTGCCTGCCTAGCATTATTGCTGAGCCCCTCCCCGCGCATCTCTGGGTCCCCTCTCTTGCTTCCTCTCTGGATCATTTCTCCAGGGGGATGGCAGCCCTCCCCCACCACAGCCCGTGGGAGCGTGTCTGGGCACAACATCCTTGATAAAAGGGAGGTGCCACTGTTCCCACCCTGTAGCCATCCTGTGTCTGGAACCAGGAGCCCTGGAGAGAGGGGGTCCTTCTGCCTGCCGGGGCCCCTCTGCTCCCTGTCCTCCTCAGCTTGTCTGGGCACTGGCTGGATCTGTTCTGACCCAGTGTGGGTAGTTCTGGTCTCCCCCTCCCCCAACCCCCCCAGCTTCATACAGAACACCGGAGGGACGAGCCCATCAGGTCTTCTGGAATTGCCTTTCCCCAGCCGTGGTCACTTCACTCTGCTCGTCTCCACAGAGTGTTGTCTCAGTCACCAGCTGGTGTTTCTCGGTCAATAGGTGAACACCAACCTGGCTGAGCCCCACAGGGGACCACACAGCCCCAACAATGACTCTCCTGGAACAAGGGAGGGCACAGCCTTGGGACGAGTCCAGACAGCACAGCTGCTCTTGGAGGTGTCTACAAAGGAGGGGTGAGGGCCAGCCAGGACACGGTGACCTGGAGGCCCGCCCCTGCCGTGCTAGCCCGGCTCTCCCGCCGTCCCTTGAGTAGCCCAGGCTGCAACCTTGCTCAGGTTCGAGATGTCTGCGGGAACCGTTGTTCCCTGAAGTTAATATTCTCCTCCTAACAAACGAAATTTTCATGGAACTTAGAGAAACTCCCTTGCTCTCGTGACTATAACTTTGTGTCGATACCTTGTGAGTTGAATGCCTTGAACTAAGGAGTAAAGAATCCTTATTTTCAGAGACAGGAAGGCAACCTTTTGAGGGTGTGTGCACCCCGGGGCTGAGGGGAAGGCCCCTGGCACCCATGTGCTCTGGGAGTCCATAACCTGACCCAGGTGCTTGAGGAAGGATAGGAAGCCCTCTCAGGGCCGACAGGCCTACGGCCAGCTCACATCTCAGCCCAGTGAGGTCCCCCAGGTCCGTCAGGGATGGGTAAGAATAGGGACTCCGATTCCATGGCAGGAAGAACCAGGCAGGAAGACAGGTGGCAGTGGTCACCCAGCAGTGATAGGTGGGACGTGGGGACATCATGTCTTCAGACTAGAAGCAGGAACAATCAGAAATGCAGGGGTTGGAGCAACATGCCTTTCTCTGGGAGACAAGGGGCAGCCAGGGTAAAGGGCTTCCAGTGAGGTCAGCAGGTGAGCTGGGAAGGCGGGAGGTGCCCACCACAGGCCCGCTGACAGTGCCTGGGAGCAGGTCTGGGGTTGCCCACCGGTGTGCGTCCAGCCTCTGCTGTGTCCTCGCTGTGAGGCCTTGGGCGAATCACTGAGCTACTCTGGCCCAGAGTCGTCCTCTGTGTGATGACCTGTAATAACTGCCTGTTCCCTTACCCATCACTGGTGGCACGCTCTCAGGGAGGGTCTGCTGACTCTGGCACACCTGCCACTGGCCAGGTGTGTGCTGAGCACCTGATGTGATAGAAGTTCTTGAAGATGGACACTGCTGGCCCGTGTCGCTTATAGAAACTTGCTCATGTGGTCCTGTCATTAGCAGCAAGGGACCAGACTCTGAACCCGTGTCCCTCTGACACCAGGCAGTGCCTTTTTCCCAACTCCTGTCCCCGGTGATAAGGAGTTTGGGGTTGGCAGGGAGGGATAGCAGCACCCACGAAGCCCTCGGGCTGTGAACGGCAACATGGGTGTCGCCTGGGAGCCGAGCCCCGGCCCTCAGCCTGCTGAGTCAGAATCTGCATTTACCACGCTGATAAATGTGGGCGTCGGGCATGATAAAGTGTGAGAAACCCCGAGCTAGGTAGTTCACATCTAGGAAGGACGGGCGCTGGAGGGTCCCAGCCCGAGCTTGGCACCCATGAGCTGATGGGGTGGTCGTCCAGGCAGGGCGAAACGTGGTCCGGGGTGCCTGGGTGGCTCAGTCGGTTGAGCGTCTGCCTCTTGATTTCAGCTCAGGTCATGATCTCATGGTCCGTGGTTTAGAGCCCCGACTTGGGCTCTATGCTAACCATGCAGAGCCTGCTTGGGATCCTCCCTCTCCTCCTCTTTCTCTCTCCCTCCCCCTCCCCTGCTTGCACGCATGCTTGCTCTCAAAAATAAGTAAACTTCTAAAAAAAAAAAGATGGAATGTGGTCTGGCCTGGGGCATGCAGGGGGCATGTGGAGGGGGAGGGGGAGGGGTAGAGACAACAGGACGTGCTGACAAACTTACTTGGAGGGTGAAAGTGGAAGGAAAGATGCATCAGACGACCAGTCTGAGCAGCTGGGTGAGCAGGAGTGTCGTCAACCAAGGTGGCCGTCCTGGAGGAGAGAGTAGGGAGGTGGGCGAGTCTGAAGTCCTTGCAGGGTATCCAGCAGCGGGGGCCTGGTGGCCCCAGGGTGTGTGGTCTGTCCCTCGAGAGCGTGGACGAGGCCTGAGACAGAAGCGAGGGACCTGGGTGTGGCTGAGAGCGTTGGCCGGAGGATGAGCAGGGGTGGGGCGAGAGGGAGGCTGCCAGCTGGTGGGTGCCCAGGACCCTCCCCGCCTCCCTGAGGCACAAGTGCAAGGTGTGAGCTAAGAGCTGAGGTTGCTGTGGAATGGCACCTGGACGTTGGCCCTTGAGGAGAGGCCCGTCCAAGTGTCCTGTGGGGCTGGGAGGGTTTTGGTTTGTCTGAAAACGTAGTTCACTTCGTGCAAGTGACTTTTGTGCTGGCTCGGTCTTCTTCGGGCTCTACAGATTGAAAAGCTACAGACCCAGCTGGAGAGAGAGAAGCAGAGCAACCAGGATTTGGAGACCCTCAGTGAGGAGCTGATCAGAGAGAAGGAGCAGCTGCAGAGTGACATGGAGTCCCTGAAGGCCGCCAGAGCCAGGCAGGTCGGTGCCTCCAGGGCGAAGGCTCCTCCTCGCCTGCCTGGGGAACCCTGCCTGCAGGAGGGAGGGCCCAGGATCGTGGCCACTTCCTGCAGTTGACGAGAGATCTGTGCATCAACACCTGCCCAGCTCAGCCGCACCTCAGACCAGCCATTCTTAGCTGACAGTGCCGGAGCAGGGGTCTGCTTTTGCCTCCCAGGTGACACCGGCAGTCCTGGTTTTGATTGTCGTAGTTTGGAGGAGGAGAGAGAAGGTGCTCGTGGCCTAGGGGTGGAGACCAGACATGCTGCTACATGTCCTGCAGTGCACAGGACAGCCCCGCAGGACAAAGAATGGATCCAGCTGTAAATGTCTGTGGTGTCCTAGCAGACGACCCTGGCAAACCTTCAGGCTTTATGGGACTCACGCTACAAGAGGCCCAGGGTGGCAGTCCAGTGCTGGTGTGGTGGCTCGGTGATGCCAGCCGGGAGCCAGGCCTGTCTCTCCCTGCCCTGCCAGGCCTAGCTGTGGCACATCCCCAAGGTCTCGGAGGGGGAATAGGTCACGATGCCCAGGCAGAGCGTCCCACTGGGTGCCAGGCATGTTCGAGTCACCGGGCTGACCCTCTCCCTGAGCCTGAAGGATGAGCAGGGGCCAGAGATGCTGTAGGTCAGTGGGTGGGGGGGTGGGGAGTGTTGAAGGCAGAGGGAACATCACGTGCAGTGTGTGCGGCGGGGCGAATGGCGTACGGGGAGGCCCCAGGTGGGCAGGCCCAGGTCGTGGGCTTTCTGCTGCCCAGGATAAAGAGCACCAGAGAAATCCCTCATTCCTTTAAGTAAGAGGGAGAGATGTCGTTACATTTCTGAATCGCTGTGACTGCTCTGATGTGTTTTGGCTTAAACTAAGTAATGACTGCCTTTGACCTTGGCCTGGGAAACAGTGGGACGGCTCTGGGTGGTCTTCCAGGAGCCTACAATTTATCTTCCTAGTTTGGTCCCAGATCACTGAAATCTGCTCATGCAACAGCCACTTCCTGTGTTATTCACATTGTGTTTCTCCCCAGATCAAGGATCTTGAGCAAGAAAAGGATCATCTCAACCAGGCGGTGTGGTCGCTCCGGGAGAGGTCACAGGTGAGCAGCGAGGCCCGGGTGAAGGACATCGAGAAGGAGAACAAAGCCCTCCACCAGACAGTGACGGAGACGAGCAGCAGGCTCAGCAAGCTGGAATTGGAGAAGCAGCAGCTGCACAAGGACTTCGAGCAGGTGAAGGAGAAGGTGGGGCGGGTGGAGGAGCTGGAGAAGGAGCTGCACCGGCTGGAGAAGGACAACGAGAAGCTGGCCAGGAAGGTGGCCTCCCTGAAGACCGCCACTGAGAAGGTCGACGCCCTGGAGCGCGAGAGCCGGGGCCTGGCGCTGGAGAACCGGAAGCTCCGGAAGTCGCTGGACACCCTGCAGAACGTGTCCCTGCAGCTCGAGGGCCTGGAGCGGGACAACAAGCAGCTGGATGAGGAGAACCTGGAGCTGCGCAGGATGGTGGAGACCATGCGCTTCACCAGTGCCAAGATGGCTCAGATTGAGAGGGAGAACCAGGAGCTGGAGCGTGAGAAGGAGGAGCTGAGGAAGAATGTGGAGCTCCTCAAGGCCCTGAGCAAGAAATCGGAGCGCCTGGAGCTCAGCTACCAGGGCGTGAGCGCCGAGAACCTGCGGCTGCAGCAGACCTTGGAGAGCAGCAGCCAGAAGTCCCAGGCCCTGGAGCAGGAGCTCAGTGAGCTGGAGGCTGAAAACCAGGTGCTGCAGCGTGACCTGGAGGCCCTCCGGCTCTCCCACAAGCAGCTGGAGAGGGCCGAGAAGGACCGGAAGGCCCTGGAGCAGGAGGTGGCCCAGCTGGAGAAGGACAAGAAGCTGCTGGAGAAGGAAGCGAAGCGGCTGTGGCAGCAGGTGGAGCTCAAGGAGGCGGTCTTAGACGACAGCACCGCCAAGCTGTCCGCCGCCGAGAGGGAGAGCCGCGCCCTGGACAAGGAGCTGGCCCGCTGCAGGGATGCGGCCAGCAAGCTGAAGGAGCTGGAGAGGGACAACAGGGACCTCACCAAGCAGGTCACCATGCATACGAGGACCCTGACCACCTTGAGAGAGGTGAGCCGGCACCGGCGGGCCCCTCCCCCCGTGGTGAGGGGGGCGGGGGTGGTGCCTCCTCCCGAACAGACGTGAGACTCTGTGTCCCCCGGCCCCCCCATTCTGAACAGAATAATGTCTGCAGGTTCGAAGAAGGAAGGGAAAGTGCCTGTCCCGGTCCCCCTGCCCAGAGATGACCGCTGCTCCTAATCTGGCGGATTCTATCCTGTCCTGCCCCATGTGCCTTTGCACATACACATACCTGACATCCTACGTCCCCATGTCCTAAGCTCTTGTGTTGTTTACTTACTCTGCCTTTCTTTTCTCATTACAGTAGGAGAGATTGAAGCCATGGATTTCTGATGGCTAAGAGGTTTTAATGCTGTAGATTTACTGCGATTGTTTTTTGGACATGGAGGTGGCTTTCCGATTCTTTTCATTATTTTAGATACCGCTGGACACCCTTGCGTACATATATCTGTTCTCTCAGGCTATACTCGTAGAAGCGAAAGTAGGGGTTCTGAGGGTAGGAACATTTTGAAGTTGCGAAGTATATGTCCCCCCGTTTCCCCAGTATTTATTGCACGGGCCCTCTGGGCGTTCCTTCGGTGTTTGCGGGGGAATAAACTGCCTTAGTAAGTGACTTCAGCATCTGAATGGCCCAGCACAGGAGTTGAGTCTCACGCAGGTGGGAGTTGAGTGTGGCTGTTCACGGGCAGCCTTAAATGCAGTGAGTCGGGCACCTGGTTTCTTCTGTCCTGTGGCTCAGCCACCCCATGGTGGAGTCCTCTTCTGGCTCCTCTGCCCGTGGCAGGTAGATGAGGAAGAGAATGAGTACAGAAGACCGCACTCCACACTCCACCGTGCAGAACACGGTCACATGGCCACACCTAGCTGCAGGCGAGGCTGGGAAGCGAGTTTCAGTGGCGTTCCGTGGGGAGGAAAGGAAGTAGATTTGGTGGACACCAAGAAGTCTCCATGCTCATGTGCAGGAAGATCGTGGGGCGAAGGGGGAGAGAAAGCACTAATACGACCCCCAGTCTAGTCCCTGTCTCTGGAAGCAGAAGGCAGGTTATGCCACCGTAAGTAACAGTCAAGCCCAGAGTCCTAGCGGCTCCTCACACCGGAGGCTGACTTCTCACTCACAAGAGTCCAGGTGACTCCCCAGGACCTGTCATCTGTGCTGTGACTCAGCAGTCCAGGCCGCTTTGATTTATGGCTCTGCCTTCTCAGCACGGCGCTTGGGCAGTTGCCGAGGCAGGAGAAAGGCAGCCGGGAGGTCGCACACCAGCTGGTCACACACCCACAACATGTCCACCCACAGCTTGCTGGCCAGAGCTGCCCGCCTGGCTTCGCCCACTGCCGGGTGCCTGGGAGGTTTGGGGTGAGCTGCCGGGGTGTTTGGTGAGTGCCACTCTGTCACACTGCCGTCGAAAGCCTGAGGATTTGGCGGGGGTCAGCTTGCGTGCCAAGTAGCTGTGGCACTGGGCAGAGAGCACTACCTGCCTGGAGAGCTACCAGGGTGGGGGGAGCAAGGTGGGCCTACGTACACTAAGTGAACCACCCGAATGAGAGCAACTGCTTTTGCAGAGTAAACCACAGCCAGAGTTTTAAAGTAAACCCTTGATCTCTTTAGTCCCTTTTTCGGTTGCACGTTCTCTGCAAGGAGCATTAATTCCATTACTCCCCAGAAAAGGTAATCGTGTTAGAGTTCAAAGCCCCTACTCAAAGGTCAACATAAATGGCGTTTCAGAAATGCACGTCCTTCCTGTATCGCCACAGAGTCTAGTCATCTTCGGTGCTGGGAGGCCGGGAAAGCGCGTCTCCCCTTCCCTTTGGAAGACCTCCGTGGGGTTCACCTGTCCCGTTGAACTGTCTGCTCAGCCCTCAGGATGCCTGAGGCAGCCACGACTCCGGAAGACGGCTGCTCGGGCCTGAGAAGGGCCTGCGCCGGGCCCTCCCTGCTGGGCTCCCGTCCCACGCGCGTCCTTTTCCTGTCCTGGCAGGACCTGGTGCTGGAGAAGCTCAGGAGCCAGCAGCTGACCAGTGAGCTGGACAAGCTGAGCCAGGGGCTGGAGAAGGTCGGCCTCCACAAGGAGCTGCTGCTGCAGGACGAGAGCAGCCACGGCGACACGTGAGGACCTCCCTGGCCTCCGCGGGCTCTCCCGGCTCTTACCCAGGGCCACGCGCGGCACGCCCCCAGCTCCAGCGCTCTGTTCGCTCCGCTCACCTTGGGGCTTGCTGTCACGTGGTCTGCGTGAGGGGCTGGTGTCCTTTACAGGGGGTCTCCCCGGAGGTTCTCAGGGAGGAGTTGAAAGGAGACTCTCTCATCCAGCGGAAAGCCTTCTTAATTTTTTTTAAAGAGACTTTTTAGAGCAGCTTTAGGCCCAAAGCAAAGTTAGGGGAAAGGTACAGAGATTTTCTGAACACCCTGTGCGGCCACCCTACACCCCCGACAGGCAGAGCCTCCCTGTAATCCGTATGCCCTACCGGCGTGGTGCACGAGTTACACTCGAGGACCCATCATCACCCGAAGTCCCCCGGGTACATTGGAGTCACTCTGGGTGGTGCACACTCCATGGGTTTTGACCGTTGTGTAATAACCTGTGTCTGCCATGGGAGTGTCACCCAGAATGGGGTCCTGCCCTGCTCATCCTGTGTCCCACCCCTTCATTCCTCTTTTCCCTGTCCCAGCCCTTTTAAGCTTTAAACACTTCACCGTTGCAGTCTTTGCCTGCGGTTCTTTCCAAAACGATCTCATTGTTGAAGGAAATCCAGTATCATGGACTTTTGCTGAACTTTTAACTGTCAAGATCCACAGGATGGATAACGTGGGACCTGCTGACTATTGGTGTGGCAAAAAGGCTACCACTTACCTAGCTAGCATTCTAATATTGGGAAAATGGCCTAATCTACCTTTTTTTTTTTTAAATGTTTGTTTATTTTTGAGAGAGAATGAGCGGGGGAGGGACAGAGAAAGGAGAGAGAGAGAATCCCAAGCCTGTGCTGGGCTCTAGCTCACGAACCGTGAGATCATGACCTGACCCACAATCAAGAGTCAAGACGCTTAACCGACCGAGCCCCCAGGGGGCCCCATGCTTAATTAACCT
Organism: Cryptoprocta ferox; assembly: GCA_028646485.1. Classification (NCBI taxonomy): domain Eukaryota; kingdom Metazoa; phylum Chordata; class Mammalia; order Carnivora; family Eupleridae; genus Cryptoprocta; species Cryptoprocta ferox. The sequence continues at coordinate 11,832,570 of CM053560.1, forward strand.
TTCTGAGGCTGTTTCCCCATCTGTAAAGTGGCCATGATAACACCTCCCTCTGAGACTATGCCTGTAAGACTGCAGCAGTGATGTTTCATTGGAGGGGGTCACAGGTGTGTGTCTGCGGGGAGCCCCGGGGAGGACTCTGGGAGATGGATTTTGGCTCCTACAGTTCTGCTGGGCCAAATGCTGCAGAATAATAGAGGAAACGAGCTTAATGGAGGAGACAGGTGTTGGTAGCTGGGAGACAGGGAGCTTGTGGGTGGAAGAGACAGATAAGTACAATTGTATATTTGTATTTTTCAGAAAGTTCAAGATCTTGGAGGACAGAAATGACTCTGCGTTAAAAACGACATTGGCCATGAAAGAAGAAAAGATTGTGTTCTTAGAAGCTCAGATAGAAGAGAAAGCCAGCCTGAATCACCAGTTGCAGAATGAGCTCCAGGTGGTAAGATTCGGCCCCCTCTGGTGGCAGACTGTGAGTCCCAGTCATGAGGCCCCGCCCCACCTTTTCCAGCCCCTCACCTGGGGGTAGCAGAGGGCCGGCCTGGATGCCCATTTCCCAGAGCAGATGTGCTGAGACGCGGGGTTCTGAGCGGGGGCTGCCTTCCAGTCCTTCCAGTCTGTCAGGGCTGGACAGAATCAGAGGCCGGGGAGGAGAGGAGGCCACGTTCAGAGCAGCACTGAGTCTGCTCAGTGAGATCTGGGACACTGAGGAGAACCGACACGAGATTGTGAGCATCGGGACCAGGCAGAGGCCCCGAGTCTCGTGGGCACCCTCACATGGGATGGGCGCACGTGGGTGTGCAGGAGTCTCATCAGGACGTCCGCTCCCATCTCCTCCCAGTGCACACGTGCTCTTCTCGCTCTCCTTCTCTTTTTTTAAGCAAAGCCTTTTTTTATGCTTATTTATTTTTGAGAGCGTGAGTAGGGGAGGGGCAGAGAGAAGGGGAGAGAGGATCCAAAGTGGGCTCTGCACTGACAGCAGCGAGCCCGATGTGAGGCTCGGACTCAAAAACAGTGAGATCATGGCCTGAGCCGAAGTTGGACGCTTAATCAGCTGAGCCACCCAGGCGCCCCAGACCTCTCCTTTTTGAAGCCTTGGCACGTTTCTTGGCTGCACGATTGAACAAGGAATCTAGACCAAAGCAGTTCTGGATCTGGAAGGGGCTTTGTAACATCATCTGGTCCATATTCCCCAGGCTCCCCCCCATTTTATGGAGTGGACAGCTAAGGCTCGGGGAAGCGAGTCAAGACCGAGGCAGATGTCTAGAAGAGGGGGAGCCCAGGGTGGGTTATGTGCATTCCCCGCAGAGCAGGAGGAGGGTGTCTGGCTTATCCCTGGTGCCAGGTGAGGGGTCGGATTTGCTGTGGGGCTGTCCTTCCAGCCATGAACTTGGAGCTCTGAGCCAGCCTCTTCCCGCCCCAAGTCTGCTTTTCCTGCTCCCACCCCGCAGTTGAAGACCCAGTGTGAGATCCTCAGGCAGAACCAGCAGGAAGGGAAGCACTTGGAGAACTCTTTCAAACACCCTGTGGACCCTCTGGTCACCGGTCACCAGGGGAAGGAGCCTTGGGGGCCCGGCCACAAGGAAGCCACCATGGAGCTGCTCCGAGTTAAGGACCGGGCCATCGAGCTGGAACGCAATGTGAGTGGGCTGCCCCGCTACAGTAGCTCAGCGAGAGTCAGCTGCCCCGTGCACCCTGTTGATTGTCCGGGTGATAGGCCGCCAATACCATAAAGGACACGAGATGTCAGAATCTGTTGAGATTTACCCAGATCTAGTGAATGCTTCTTGAGTTGTCCTGGCAAGTCCTATGAGCTCCTTGTCATTTGAGATCTCGTCAGCCTTTCTAGTGGAAAGGCGCGCGTTCGCATTTTCCCACGGCGAATCCCTGTCTGCCTGCCCGTCGGGCTTGGCCCGTAGCTTGTACACCAGCCCCCCGTTTCCACGGTGCTCCCCCAGGGGTTGACAGACCATGGCCTGGCAGCCCATGGACATGCGCTTTGTTTACGCATCGTGTGTGGCTGTCTTCCCACCGTCATGGCAGAGGTAAGCGGTTGCCTGGCAAATGGCAGAATTCTGCCCGTCCCTTTGCAGAAGTTTGCCGATGCGTAGGTCTAACCCCCTGATGTTGTCAGACTCTCCCCACAACCTGGTGAAGCAGGTAGCGATGATCTTTATCATTTGACAGATGAGAAAGTGGAGACAGAGTTTAAGAGGTTCAACTCTATGCGCCGTGCTAGTAAGAGATAACCCTGGTGTCCTGGCCCAGGTGGCGGCATATCTTACATGGTCTTTCTCAGTCTCCTGGGACACGAACCGCCTTATCCTGCCTGCTGTCGCTCCCGAGTAGGGTGAGGTGTGGCCGCAGGCTTTGACTCCCTGTCCTGTGGGAGAAGCTCACAGAGATGCACTTGCGGGGTGTTCAACAGAAAACACAGAGATGTGTTACAGAGAGAAGACACGGCACGGCTTTAACCACAGTTTGCCTTTGCCTTGCACGCAGATGCTCAGGTCTGAAGCCCTATCGCCATGGCTCGAGTGCATTTCTGTCTAGAAAGCCCATACCAAAAGAAGTAGCTCTCTCCCCCTCACCCCCCAATTCTGTTGATTATCTTTTCCAAGAGGAAAACGTGACTTCTCTCACCTGGTGGATTCTGGCTTTAGTCCCCAAAGCATCGGCTCTCGAGCATTCCTTCCAAGCCCAGTGCCTGTGGCCAGTTAGCGGTTCCCGAGCTGGTGTCTGATGGCCTGTGCTTTCCCCGTCCCCTAGAACGCAGCTCTGCAGGCCGAGAAGCAGCTGCTCAAGGAACAGCTGCAGCACTTAGAGACCCAGAACGTGGCCTTCAGCAGTCAGATCCTGACGCTGCAGAAACAGAGCGCCTTCCTGCAGGAGCACAACACCACGCTGCAGACCCAGACGGCCACGCTGCAGGTGAGTGGGGGCGCGGCCACAGGCGTCACCTAGAGACCCGCCCCGCCACGCGGGCTCCTCCGAGCGTGGGAGAGCGTGCACACTTTGATTTTGCGTCGTCTCTTTGCAAACAGCGGCGCCCGGCCTCGGGGTCTTGGAAGGTGCTGCAGGTTCGTAGCAGTTTCCAGGGACCGAGTGCGTGTGGCTTCAGGACTGAAAACTTGCTCTGCTTGGACTTGCAGATTTTCCTGTTTCTCAGAGTCTCTTCCTTAAGCTTTTACCAGGAATGACTTGGAAAAGAGGTTCTGAGCTCAATTAAGTCAAGTTCGACGGAGTGAACCCGGTTTATTTATACTATAAAACCTGGCAGAGCCTTTGTTCAGCTAATGTGAATTTGTCATCTCCATGAGGGACATGTAGGGCATAGAGTGGCCACCAGGCTTTTGAGAGCTTCTAGTGAAACTGGTGTTCCTTGCCACATTTTTGAGGATGTTGGTTTTTATTTACGGTTAGTACGTTGCGAGGAAACGAATTAATCGTTCGTTAATGCAGTTTCTGAGAAAAGTGTTTGAAGATACGGAACACAGGTTAGGACAGTAAACGGGAAACTATTTGGCAAGGATGTTGGAATTTGTTCTGTTAAAATAACAAAATTGGATATTGGTTATTGGTTGATGGTTTTGGTGGTGGTGGTTGTCGTGAAGTCTTCGTCTGGGTTGGACATCAGTAATACTGGCCCCAGGAGGAGTTGGGCAGTGCTCCCTCTTTGGTTTTCTGATAGTTTGGGATGCTGTTGGGTGGTGGTTCTATAAACATCAGTTGGGGGGCCGGTGGTGGTGTTCAGGTGGTCTACACTGTTACTGGTTTTCTACTTGTTCTAGGAAATCGGTGTGTGAGAGTAGCCCAAGAGGGCGCCCAAGGAACCTATCCAGAGAAAGGACATAATTGGTCCCGAAAGGTCCCATGTCGGGAGGGTGCAGGATGAGAGCCCCCTCTGACAGTCTGGTGATGCCTCTTCCCAGAGAGGTCTCTCAAACTCAGATAGAACTGCCCTCAGCGCCTGGGTGTTGGCTGCCCTGAGGGGTCCCTGTTGTCTGGGTGTCTGCCTCCGTCTGGCTCCTGACGGCTCTTGGCGCGGTCCCTGTGAGCAGGGACATGGGGCGTGTGGCTTCCTGGGGCCCTGCCCTCGGTGAGGCGGAACCTTCTCTCTCCCGGCAGGTGGAGAATTCCACCCTGAGCTCGCAGAGTGCTGCACTCACTGCCCAGTACACGCTGCTCCAGAACCAGCAGACGGCCAAGGAGAGCGAGAATGAGAACTTGCAGAAGCAGCAGGAGCAGCTGACGGCGGCCTACGAGGCGCTGCTGCAGGACCACGAGCACCTGGCCGCGCTCCACGAGCGCCAGTCCACGGAGTACGAGGCCCTCATCCGCCAGCACAGCTGCCTGAAGACGCTGCATCGGAACCTGGAGCTAGAGCACAAGGAGCTCCGGGACAGGTGCGTGCGGGCATCTGGGGCACCCCCCGCCCCGTCCCCCAGGCTCGCGTCCCTGCCCCGCGCCCGAGCCTTCCCCACGTTTCCTCTCGTGCCGCTGCTTCCCGCTGCCTGGGACACCCAGCCTTTCCCAGAGGGAAGTCCGTCGAAAGTCGCACCCGGGGGTCAGACGAGTTTGAGCAGCTGGAGGCTGAGTGACAGGAGGGACCCCGAGTGAGAAAGGGGTGCCGTGCCCAGTCCCAGCTCCGGGAAACCCAGCCTTGGGGTCCCTGCTTCCCTAAGGATTCCCACTGCCTCTCCCTTCCTCTGCAAACCACCACAACTGCCATTTTACAGGGACACGCTCCCTTGGGCTTCCCCGGCCTCGTTTTCCCAGCATTCCCTAGGATGCTTTCTTTCCAGCCTTTGATTTTGGCAGCTTGTGAATATAAAAAAAGCAAACAGAACAGTATAGTGAGACCCCCATGTATCTCTTAGCCATACTTCTTTGTCCCCCTGCCTGCCCTCCTTTCCTTTTTCTAATCTAAAATTTGTATGTATTGAAATGTACAGATCTTAACTCTGCACTTTTCACAAAGTAGGGTCCTGGGTTTCACGTACATTCAACCAGTGTTGTCCGAGCTCCTGCCCCCGGCAGCTCCCTGGGTGCTCCCGGCCCCTGGGGGGGTGAGGCAGGACCCGGGGTCTGGTGGGAGGGGTGCAGTGCACCTGACTCTGACCCAGGAGAGAGCTGCATGTCTACAGAGCGGCGGGCGCTCGAGCCCACAGAGCTGCGTAGGAGGGAGCAGTTGATTACCTACTTCCCGTGCTTGTCAGGTGTCCTTGCTGACAGCATCTCCTTGGACTGGTCTTGGTCTTTGAGCTGCAAAGCTGTGAGGGCATCTGATGATGCTTAGGGCCAGAGGTGATGACATTCAGTTATTCACTCACCCATCACTTCCATTTTGCCTCTCTCTGGGGTCCTCCACCTGCTTTCTCCACCCACAGCTCCTTCCTTCAGGGGCTGCTGCGACCCCTGCCTCTAGTAAGGCACTGTGCCTCCCAGCCCAAATTAGCATCTTGTGCCTCTGGGCATCTCCATCTCCCTGCCCCCCGAGCCCCTGCTAGGTTCGTGTGACACTCAGTGAACGTGTACTGTGTGCCTGGTGCTGTGTCCAGACTTGCCAGCGATGCTCCCGGTTGGCCAACGAAATGGAGCAAAAAGCGTTCCCAGAGCTCCGAATCTTGCCCACCGATCACCAGGCACTTACGCATCTTGCCATTGACGCCCTGTTCTATGTTCTGATCGTGTCTCACAATATTCTTAGTGTCTGTTTCGAGGGCGAAGGTTCTTGCAGGTAGAGTTGGGACCTGCCTTGAGGGGGTTCACTGTTGTTTTTACTGTATTACTTGAATTTTCATTGGCTGGACAGAGGGCTGGAGGCCCCCTTGGTCTGTCTGCAGCGGGGGTATGGCTTTGGGAGTGTAGGTACTTGGAGCACAGAGATGATGGCACTTTGTAAATTGGACGCTCGTTTCTTCATTCCCTTAATAAATAAATGTTTACTGGGTGCCGTGCCTCGTACCCGTGTTCACCAGTGAGCAGGACACACGGCGTCTGTCCCGCGGTTGGGCGCTTACTGGTGGTCACAGACACCCCTGTGGGCTTGTCCAAGACACGGCCGCAGGGAAGCAGGGTTTGGGGAGCCCTGATCATCTGCCTGTGGCCCCAGTTGGTCAAAGCTGGGTGGCTGTCTTGAGAATTGTTAGCCTGGATGAGAAATGTCTCCACCCGAGAAGTTAGACAGAGCCCCCACTCCCAGCTTTACGCTGCTCCACAGTGTGGCAGAGGCCGCACACAAGTTTGTCACTGAACAGCCGCCCCTGAGTGGGTTTCTGAGTCTGATTCCCCGACGAGCCCTGGCCCCTCAGAAATCAGACTCAGAAACTCCCTCCACTTGTCAGGTGGGACAAGTGGAGCTGCTGTGGGGTCTGGGGGCACAGGGGTGCAGCCGAGAAGACCAGTGGGGCACTCTGTCATGCTGTCTGTGACAAGGAAGGGGGTCTGCAGAGGAGGATTTGCCCGAATGGGGATGATTGAAGGGTGGTGCCTCAGTTGTTGCCGTGGATTTGGGGGAGATCCTGAGTCGTGTGGGAACACGGGTGTTTCCAGTTCCAGCAAGTAGGAGGGACAGCCCGGGCTGTGAAGGGGTCCATCCTCCTGTGCTCTGCTGCCCGCCAGAGACGGCTGCGCAGTAACCCGCAGAGACTGAGGCTGGAGGGGGGGGGGGATGGGCTGTGGTTGGGGATCCTGAGAAAAGGCCATGTGCATGTGAGAGCGAGGGAAGAATTGGCCACTGGCAGCCGCTAGGCCCCATGAGGCAAGCTTCTGGCCCGGCAGCAAGGCCAGGCTACGAACAAGAAGACCCGGTTCCAGAGGAGGGGAGGGCGGAGGCCTTACCCTGGCCCCAGTGAAGAGGGATTAACTGTTATGCTGGGTGGAATTCCGCTGTTTATTTTGTGGTTTCTTTTAGAGGTGTTTGTGCTTAATGAACCACCGAGTAATGTAGCCATAACTCCCGAAGAGGAGGGCTCAGGATGCAGGGAACCTGGCCTCGGTGTCCCCAGGCGGCCGGAGGAGGAACGGCTGGTTTGACGGGGAGTCCAAGGGACCACAGAGACTCGTGGGGTCGGAGGACGAGGACTCGGCTGTGGGGCTGGAGGAGACCCCTGGCCCCCACGCCTCTCCTGGCCACCGTTCTCCTGTTTTTCTGCTGCCCTGCGTCTCGCCCTGCCTGTTCCCTGCCCCGTCTCCCTCAGCTGTGCAGAGAGAAGCCTCCAGAGGAGCCCTGCCTTCTGTGGGTGGCTTCGAGGTCCTCTGGGGAGTTAGGTACCTGGAGGGAAAGAAGGCCCCCGCCCAGGTCCCAGCCGGTGTCGGTGTGTTCCCCTCTGCCAGGCACGATGACATGCTGAAGCGTCAGGCGGAGCTGGACGAGCTGGAGAAGGTTCTGAACACCGAGAGGGAGGCGCTGCAGCAGGAGCAGAGGACGGGCGCCATGGCCGTGGGCGAGAACCAGCGGCTGCGGGGAGAGCTGGACAGGTGAGCTCCGCACGGGGCGGTGCCGTCCAGGATTTTGCGGAGGTCAGCGGGGGCGCCCCGGCAGTCCGGTATTTTTATATTTTTATTTTTAAAAATTTTTTTGTTATGTTTATTGAGTTTTTGAGAGAGAGAGCACCCACACGCTCGAGTGGGGGAGGGGCGGAGAGAGGGAGACACAGAATCCAAAGCAGGCTCCAGGCTCTGAGCTGGCACCACAGAGCCCGACGCAGGGGCTTGAACTCATGAACCATGAGATCATGACCTGAGCCAAAGTCAGATGCTCAAACGACTGAGCCACCCAGGTACCCCCCCACACCTGTATTTTTATAAACCCTGTCCTGTTCACAGCTGGGTGGCACAGTTGAGAGGGGGCTCTAGCTGGTTGCTGGGATGGAAGGACTCGAGAGACACATTATATCAGGCACAGACCCTCATCTGATACAGGCCACACTGCAGTCTCATGAAAGACACACCGTTGATCCTTAGTATTCACGCATTCCCTGTTGTGAGTTAACGTCCTTCCTAAAACGTATGCATTGCCCCCAAATTGATGCTCACGGTGCTTTGATCCTCACGCCTGGGGTGGCCCGGTACCTGAGTCCCGACGCACACATTTCCAGCCGAGGTCCTACAAGGACACTCTGCCTTCCTCTTTGAGTTCTCGTAGTGCGAATAAGCATCCTTCCTGTGACCTGAGGGGTTTTCATATTTTTGTCCTCTTTTGTGGCAATCTTACTGTTTAAAATACCCACCGAGTGGAGTGCAGAAGTGTTGTCCCGTGCTCCTCCGTGCGAGGCAGCAGTGGCCTTACGGGGAAAGGACACGTTACTTAAGCTCTATTCAGGCAGGAGCTTCGGTGCTACGGCCGTGAGTATATGGCAAGAGGTGTGTTTAAAATATAAGGAACGTCTCGATCAGGTGATTAAAATGTTGTAACTGGGGGCGCCTGGGTGGCTCAGTCGGTTAAGCAGCCGACTTCGGCTCAGGTCATGATCTCATCGTTTGTGGGTTCGAGCCCCACGTCGGGCTCCGTGCTGACAGCTCAGAGCCTGGAGCCTGCTTCGGATTCTGTGTCTCCCTCTCTCTCTGTCCTTCCCCTGCTCATTCTCTGTCTCTGTCTTTCAAAAATGAATTAACATTAAAAAAAAAAAAAGATTTGCTCTCTCTCCTCTCTGCTCCTCCCCTGCTTGCTCTTTCTCTCTCTTTCAAAACAAATAAATAAAAATAAAAAGATTAAAAAAAAAAAAGTGTTGTAACCAGAGCACACAGGAACGTATACCGTGCATTTTCCCAAGGAGCAGCGGTTCGTTGTCCACTGGGTCAGTGATCTTGGGGACCTCACAGTGCATCAGCTGTACTAGTATTATCCTCCCACTCCGCCCACTGCCTTTTTTTTTAACAGATAATAAACAGGCTCAGAGGTGAACACATTTGTTCAAAATCAGTTAATGGCAGAGTCAGGATTTGAATCAGGTCTTTCCACGTCCTTACGTGAATGTGCACTGGGGGCCACACACTCAGGTGCCCCCTGTGGCCGGGGAGGGCAGGCTCATGGGTGAGGGAGTGTCAGCGATAGGCTGGACAGTGACGTGAGGAATACACACCAGCTGAAGGTTGTCAGCCAGGCGGCAGGCTCCCCGCTATCGGGCCATCTTTCCATTTTATGCTTTTTTTCTTAAGAGAAACTGGACATGAGAGTATTGACATGTGACTTTCAGGTTTTTAAATATTGGCACACTGATCCATTTAAAAGAAGCGCGTGGGGCAAACAAGCCACGTCTATCTGTGTCCAAACGAAATCCCTGAGTCTCCAGCGATTGGAACTTTCTGATCCAAATCTTCCCCCAAGAAACCCCAGTTGGATAATAGTTATGATGATGATAATTTTAGTGGATTTCCATAAGACCTTGGCATCTCATATTTTATTTAAGTCAGGAGTCGAAATTAGAAAGGAGATCAAAATTGGGAAGGAGAGCCAGACATAGACACAGGATTTTAGAGCAAAAATGTTCTAGTTCTGTGTTTCTAAAAAAAAAAAAAAAAAAAATGCTAACAACTGAACCCTTTTTTCCCAAGTACGTATGCAGATAAGCCAAAGCTTTATGGGTAAAAGACATCATAGCAGTGACGCTCTGTCGGGCAGGTGTCTGAGCCTGCTCTCCCCCAGCCCAGTGTGGGGCCACCGGGGGGACCCTCACAGAACCTCAAAGAACACAGTTTGAACACTGCTGATTTTGTTCAACCCCCTCATTTCACACTTCGTGAAAGAACTGAGGCCCAGAGAGGCTACCATCTTGGGTAAGGTTGCACAGCAGGGACGGCTCTTCAGCTCTTGGCCTGTGGCTCTCCGCCCCCAGGGTCAATTTCCTGCACCACCAGCTGAAGGGGGAATATGAGGAGCTGCACGCCCACACCAAGGAGCTGAAAACCTCCCTGAACAGCTCGCAGCTGGAGCTGAACCGCTGGCAGGCACGGTTTGATGAGCTGAAGGAGCAGCACCAGAACATGGACATCTCGCTGACCAAGCTGGACAACCGCTGCGAGGTGAGGCCGCGGGACGTGCACGGGTCCTTGCTGGCATCAGCATTCGAAGACCGTGTGGACGGTGGTACAGGGGCCGAGGGGGTGCTGAGGCATTTAAAGGGGAGACAGACACCATGATTGGCAGAGACATGTTAGAAACACCATTCCATCTGCCCTGTGCCTCTCACAGCGTGGGGACAGCACAGCACAGGCTTACTTCCGTCCCCTTGGCTGTGTCTACACTTCCATCTTTGCAATTCAGTATCCACGCTGTTCTCAAGAACTGGCGTGAGTGGCAGACTCTGTCTCCGGGGTCTGTATCCCGGGGCGGCTGGTATAGAGCTTACTCGGGAGTGCCTAGGTTTCCACAGGGGCAGAGGTAGCCCTTTTGGGGCACTATTTGGAAATTGTCTTCTGAGACAGCAGTACCATCTCCGATAAAATCGTAAGCAGACCCCAGGACAGATAAGACCACGGCGAAGTGGATTGGGCAGGGGGAGCAGCTCTGTCCCTCCCCAGCTTCACGAGGCCCCAAGGACGGCACCGGCCCCAGGACACCGCTCCTCTTGTCTCTCATTTGTCCAGAAACCCTCTCAGGGGCCTTTTCCTTTGAGCTTGTGGTAGCCCTGGGGGACATCACAGCTGGGGAAACCAAGGCCCAGATGCCTCCAGGGCCCCCTGGGCTGGGGCAAGGGGCATGTGGAGGAGGTGGGGGCCAGACCTGCAGCCAGAGGAAGCCTCAGCCGCCATGGGCCAGGCTGTCACAGGGCGGTGCTTTAGGGTTTCTGAGGAGACCCCAGACTGGGGTCTGTAGTAGTGGAACGGAGCTCTGTGTGAAGCCAGAGCTTGGGATTTTCCTGCTGCATCAACCGTGACAAGGAGTTGGCAGACCTCAGCCCATGAGTCACGTCTAGCCCACTGCCTGTTTGTATATGGCTATGAACTAAGACTGTCTTTTACAGTTGTAACAGTTGGGAGAAATCAAAAGAAGAATAGTTTGTGTCAAGTGGAAATGATAGGAAATTTAAAGACAAATTTTTCAACGTTTATTTTTGAGAGAGAGAGAAAGAGAGGGAGAGAGAGAGAGAGAGAGAGAGAAAGGAAGGGAGGGAGGAAGGAAGAATCCGAAGCAGGCTCCAGGCTCTGAGCTGTCAGCACAGAGCCTGATGCAGTGCTCAACCCCATGAACCGTGAGATTGTGACCTGAGCTGTCATCGGACACTTAATCAAATGAGCCACCCAGGCGCCCCGGAAATGATAGGAAATGTAAGTGTCCGTGTCTGTGAGCAGTTCTGTGGGTACGTGGCCACGCCTGGTACATTTACCTGTTGTCTGTGGCTACTTCGAGTTGAAGTGTTGCAACAGGTACCCCCCCCACCCCCCGCCAGTCTGGAAAGCCTGAAATACTTAGTGCCAGGCCCTTTCAGAAAAGAGATGCCCACCCTCTTCAGGAGCAGAGCTGCCCACCAGACATGTAGCACAGGCCACACACACCCATTAACGTTTCTAGTAGCCACGTTGAAAAGTAAAAACAGGTGGGATTAATTTTAATAATATATTTTGTTTGGCTAACACATCTAATATATTATCATTTTGATGTGTATCAAAAAAAGATCTTTTATTACGTTCTTTTCTAAGACTTCAAAATCGGTCATGTACTTTGGCACGTCTCAGTTCAGACGAACCGCGTTGTAAGTGCCCAGTGGACACACGTTGCTCATGGCTGCCAGATTGGGCAAGGCAGGTGCAGAGGGAGTTCAGCTCTTCCCATGCTCTTTTGGTCCTTGCGGGTTCTCTCTGGCAGAGGAGGGTGGCCCTTCCCCTGGAAGCCCCACTCCCAGCAGAGGAATCACAGGACTGCAAAGTGTCTGAAACGTTGTTGGTCTGTGTTGTAGCTGCTCTCCCGTCTCAAGGGGAACTTGGAGGAAGAAAATCATCACCTCCTGAGCCAGATCCAGCTGCTGAGCCAGCAGAACCAGATGCTTCTAGAGCAGAACATGGAGAATAAGGAGCAGTACCACGAGGAGCAGAAGCAGTACATGTAAGGGCGCATGTGGGGATGATGCCTGTAGACAAAACGGGGGGGAGGTTCTAGCTTCCCCGGCCCCATCCAGGACCTGTGACACTGGGGACAGAGAATGGCCCTGAGCCTGTTGGCATCCAGAGGGCAAGGGGACGGACCACCTTACAACACAACCTTCTCTTGGCTTCCCTGGAATGGTTCTAGGTTTCTGTAAGTGGTGGTGGTTGGCTTCTGTTCACTTTTCAAAGGCAGTGCCCACCACCAGAAGCTTTGGAATCTGCTTTTGGAATTAAAGTCACTTTTAAAACTACAACAATGCCAATGAGAAGTATCTCAGGGAAGAATCCAAGTGGAAGGCTGAGGACAGGTGCCATAACTGGCATCTTTCTGTCACCCATGTCTTTTTTCCCCTCGATTGTTGGAAAGTGGCTTGTGGCCGTGCTCTGGTCGTCCTCCCCCAGCTGGTGTTAGCGGAAGTGCCCACTCTGGCACGGGCATCTGTGGGGTGCACAGATCCAGTTCCCTGGGGGCCAGGAACTGGGAGGGGTGGTGGGCTGTGTGAGGATCACGTCCATGCTGGGCACCTCCTCAGCTCTATGGAAGGCAGCACAGCGGTGGGAGATGGGGCTTGTTGCAGACATGGATGGGGAGAAGGCAGGCAGGCGGGGACCTGAAGGTGCAGCCCAGCAGGCTGGTAAGCGGGGCTGCTGTGCACAGCTCAGGAGTTTGGATTTGCCGGGAAGGATGCCGTCATCCGGAAGGATGCTGGTCTAGCAGGGCCTAGGAAGCTGCCAGAAACAGAGGTCCGGAGGAGCCCCGGTCCTGGAAACCCCATGGTTTGGAAGTCGAGTAATCCAAGGTCCATCTCCTGGATCTGGTGGTGTTCACCACTCTGGGCCGTGGTGGGCAGGCTGGCCTCCCTCGTGAGTGGGAATGGCTGGCCAGCGTGGGGAACAACACAAGAGGAAGTTGGCTGGCAGAAGTACACGGTCACCGTGAATGCCGGTGCACTGGCCCGCTCTCCAGTGTACCGATGGTGCTGCTTTACCTTTCCGGCTCCATCTGCTCCCGTGGCGGTGGCTCGCCACCTACTGGAGGATGGTTTACATTGAAAACCATGCTGTAAATTCAAGGCAGATCCAACTGACTTGACTGAAGTTGGCCGCCTGTAACCCGGCTGATAAAAACCGCCAGCAGGGCGTTGGGCAGGTGCTAACTAGAAAACTAAGAGCCTGGCACCCAAGGGGATGATTTGATGATGGTTCTGCATTAGCATCTGCGGAATGCCCAGGCCTCAGCAGGCTTCCCAGAGCCTGCGCTGAGCCGATCACTGTTCTGGGCCCTGGGAGGGGTGCAGGGCCCGTTACTGTGCGTCTGTGGGGCCACACAGCCACGGAAGCGCCCAAGGCCAAGCAGCATGGCAGTGAGGACATAGGAACAGCACAGACATCAAGCCAGGGAGGGGGGACTGGGAGCAAAGTGGGGCTTCCCAGTGGGCACCAGAGGTTCATGAGGCTGTCACTCTCAGGGCATTCATTGTGCGGTGACGGCTCAGCCCTTGGTTTGGCTGGAGCCCCTGCAGCTCCACGAGAGAGAGGCCTGAGCACCTGCCTCTGGTTCCGAGGCCTCGTTTTCTCACGAGGACATCGGGGTTCTAAGCTGTCGCGGCTGCCGAGACCCAGGGGGCGGCCTGTGGGCAGTGCGTGTAGAGGGCACCGCCGCCGTGACTCCTGAGATAAAGCAAGCCAGAAGCACACCCTTCATATCAGGAAGGCCAGACTCTCCTGGGACACAGAGGTGCCCTCTGGCAGCCCCAGGGTCCAAGGTGTCTTGACCTTTTCTGTGTTGTTGAAAATGTGAACTGGTTTCCAATATTTAGAAATCAGGACATGTTGCTTCATGGTTTAAGTTTCTGGCTTCTCTGAAAATATTGGCAGGTCTGCCTGGTGGCCATCTGCCCGGGCTACCGTGCCCACTCCTCCCCTGCTCCTTCCAGGCCTGCTTTGCTCCTTCTTATCTTCACTGGCTGGCCCCAAAAGCTTTTGAGTTTGCCCTGGTGGAATGTTCTCAGAAACTGGCATTGGAATGGGTCCAGGTCAGAGGTCTGACTTTGCTGAACTGACTCATTGAAGACACCCCTTTCCTCCCCCATCACCAAAGGTATTATTGTGCAAGCGCCGTGTCTGCCCCCGAGTGCCCAGTGTCCTGAAAGACCTGGCGGCCAAGTCCTTAGAGCTTCTAGAAACATGCACGTTTTCAGATGGTTAAGGATCTGCTCCCTTGAGTTGACTTGCACCCAGACCCTAGGTGATTTAGGACCTCAAGGCTGCTCAAGGTTTCAGAGCTTCCTGGACCCGTGCCAGACATTGCCGTTGGCGCATTCCCAGCTTCGTGATCGTGAGGGTCATGAGCACTAGGATGTCCGAATCCCAGAAAAGGTCACAGGCTGGGCTGATGAAGTAAATTCACGTTTATTTAAAACTGGATTGATAGCCCCCCTTCCTTTCCTCTCTCTTCACAGAGACAAATTAAATGCCTTACGGAGACATAAGGAGAAACTGGAGGAGAAGATCATGGATCAGTACAAGTTCTATGACCCTGCTCCCAAAAAGTGAGTTGATTGAAGTGGCTGGGACTTAGACCCAGAGCAGAGAGCTTCGGTGTCCGTGAGTGGGGTGAAAACTGCTCCCGTGTGGAGCAGCGCCCAGCTTCTAGGGCCCGTGCGGCTGCTCTGTGACAGAAGGGAGGTAGACCTTGCACCCCACTCTCTGCACTCCGCCTTGTCCCGTGAGAGACGGCGGATGCCAGCTGACCCTGAGGAGATGTGGGCTCAAGTTAGCCCCAGCCCTTTCAAGGGGGCAGAGAGTCTGTGGTTTTGGAGCCATTAAAATGGGACACATGGGCCGCCACATCAGGTTGTCTCAGGATTTCACAGGATGTTGCAAATCCCATTCCTGTTTCCGGGGAAGGAAGCTGGTATAGCACCTCCTCCAGGTGAACTCAGGGAACCCCTGGGCCTCACACAAATACAGATTCATTCCTTTCTCCAGGGAGCAGCGACCCCCTGGCTGTGGGACCCGCTCCGTCTCCCAGCAGGGCGGGCATCATCCAGCAGGATTGCCCCCCGGAGCCAGCCCTCCCGTGTCCTGTCCCTGGCCCAGCCTCAAAGTCAGAATTGCCATGAAGCCTCAGGCTTCTCTGGTGAAGCACAGAATTTCAGAACCTCAGTCCTCTCCTTTCCGTCTGACAGAGAAATGGAGGCCCAGATGAGGGGACCGAGTGGTGCATGTAGACACGGTGCTATCTAGTTTCAGAGCCAGTTTTTTCTGTCAGGATGCCCCCATTTCCAGTCAGCTGTAACTCTCTCCTTTACTTGAAATTCACTGGTTTTAATTGAAACAGCCTACTCTTCTCGACCCGCCTCCCGCTCTCCCACATTCCTCGGTGCCAGGGGCTGGGCGAAGATGCTCACCTCACTCACTGGTAACTTTAACAAGATGAGGAAGTCCATGATTCTGTTCCAGAATAGCATTTTGACAGAAAAATTACCAGCACACATGGATGAGGATAGCACAGATAATCAGGAGTCAGCGGCCGTGTTTGAAGTTCTGTTTTCCCAAGAGGCTGGTGTGGGTTTCTGCCGCAGCACACGTTTCTACCATCCCTGGGCCCCAAATTGAGAATTAAGTTCCACCCCCCCGAGCCCCAAATCCAATGATTATGGTGACGAAGAGCGCCATCATTCTGAACCCCAAACTAATGGCTTCCAGGCTTGTGATGGAAAAGTCCAGCTCCCATCGGGGCCCCCCCACCCCGTGACCTGCTGGAGGGGCATGCCGGTCGGCCTTGCCCTCCTAACAGTCTGCTCCTGACTAGGAAAAACCACTGGATTGGAGCCAAAGCCTTAGTCAAACTCATCAAACCAAAGAAAGAGGGTTCCAGAGAACGATTGAAGTCAACCACAGACAGCCCTCCCTGGCAGCTGGAGTCCTCAGACCCGACGACGCCGTCTGCCTCTCAGCCCCTCCGGCCGCAGCCAGACAATCCCGAGACGGCCCCGTCTGGCTCCAGCTGTGCAGAAGAGCAGGACCCCCTCAGCGGGCCTGTGGGGAAAGGTACGAGTGGCCGACCAGGCGGCAGCCAGGCTCCGGAGGGGCTGCTCCGAAGGGCCATGCCACGAGGGGTGGGATGAGAGATGGTGCGTGGATGTGCACGCGTGTGCGGAGGGGCCTGAAGAGGATGTGCCGCGTACGCACACCTCTGCCTCTTCATGTGCGTTAGCAACCAGGTAGAAAGTACACATCTGCGTCAGCAGCTCTTCCCGTAACAGTTGTGTTACTTTAGAATGAGCACCATCGCTCAGGACGAACGCTGCGATGGGGTCCGACGTCCACAGCAGGTACTTACACAGGCGCTGTAGAGACAGGCTCAGTAGTGGGTTGTGGGGGCTGCACATGACAGAGATCTCGAGTGAGCTGTTCGCGCAGGGAGATCCCAGGTGCAGTTAACCTGTTCGGTGCGCACGCGATGTCTTCAGGAAAGGCCGAGGCCCACCAGCCATGGGCACGGCTTACCCTTTCACTTAGACCTGTCATGGAGTTTGCCAGAGGTTCCGAAATGGATTTCTAGTTGTGTGTGCCGTGTTTCATCGTGTCTAGAGGCTCTCAGCTCTACGCCGCCTACTTACTTACTGTATCACCCGGGAAGAAAAAACACTGGCAGTCAGAAGAGGCAGTGCCTTACCACTCAGAAAGTTTGTTACACGCTCCTTGGAGAGCTCTTCCAAAGACTTAGGTTGCTTGCACAGATGGAAAGGGAAAACAGGAGCATACAAATTGGTAGTGGCAGTGACCGTTTCATCAGAGGTGCCCCCTGGCCGGCGGTGACTTTCAGACGCCGTGGGAGCTGTGTCCTGATTTCAGAGATGGGAAGGAATGGGGAGAAATGTGTGTCTTAGAAGCAGCCAAACACAGCGGTGGCCATAAAACATTGTTAAATTTTCAAAATTACTTTTAAATGGCGCTTAATGGATTATTTACCCCTAAACCTGCCGAGCCTGCACACCCTGAGTGATGTAAATGTTCGTGCAGGACACTAGGACTGTCTGAAGATCAGGCCTGAGAGACCTTTGTGTCCCCAGCTGCTGACGGCTGGCAACAACAAGCTGCATGCACAAGCCTTTTTTTGGGGGGGCATGAGGGCATTCACCATGTGAGGTCCTGTTGTGTTACTTTTGAATGCAGAAAAGAAAACGTGTACACACGCACACGTTGGTGACTAATGGTTGCCCTCCCCTTTACAGGAGATCAGATTAGGTAGAAGGCTCATGTGCAGCTAAGTGACAGGAAAGCCTAACGTTGGTTTCCAGAGGGGCCCTGTTGCCTCCCGTTTTCATGTTGACCATTTAAAGTTGACATGTATCCCCTCTGTAAATTGACTTAGTTAACTACTGTCAGTCTAATGAGCAAGCAAAACTTTGGGAGGAAAAAAAGGGCTTGGCTGCTCCAGGCTGTTGAGCCGATCCATGAACGAGCAGGTCAGGGAAGATTATTCATAGCGGCAGCCATGTGCAGGGTGCGTCCTCTGGGCTCGGCATCCCCGTAGTTAATTTACATGCTTTACCTGTCTCACTGAGTCCTAACCACCGCGTCCGGTGGGCGCAATTAATCATCCCTCCTCAGAGCTGAGAGAGTAAGGCTTGGCGAAATTAAATCCTTGCCAGTGTAATCACTGGTGGAACTGGAGCCACGTCTGTCGGGGTGCGAGCTGCAGTTCTTGACCACTGTGAGCAGTTAAAGCCGGGTTGGTCCCGGAAGATGCTGAACAAATGTGCGGCGGAACCTGAGGTCCCTTATTCCGGCCACCAGGTGGTGCTGTGGAGGCAGAAATAACCCAGAATCCCATATCGCTTGAATCCTAAATGAGAAATGGGTTACGTCAGCTGTGTCAATATGTGACGTGTTCAGAAAGTAAGACTTGAGTGTCTGCCCTGACAGGATTCTATTTTAAAGGCCATCAAGTGTGGGGTTGGAGTAGAGGTGGTGCGGGAGATCTAAAAGGAAGCAATTCTTGGCAGGGGGGTTGGAACCAAAAGTGGTTATTTTCATTGTTTTTAAACATATACTGTCAAAAGAGGTTATTTTAGGTATACAGAGTATTGGTGAACACTTCAGGGTAGGCTGTTCATGACACCAGGCCAGAAACCTACCACTGGGGGAGATTTCCGAGGCCTTTGAACAGGAGTAGTAGAGTGTGAGCCACATCGTCAGGGGGGCCTGCCATTAAATTTGATGAGTAAGAGAAGCTGGGTCCTAAAGTAACAAACATCCTTATTTAATAATTTAACGCCTTGAAATTGAAAAACGCCTCGGCCGTTGGCTCCTCGAGCAGTCTGTAATTCTCCTCGTGTGCAGAGTGAAGCGCTGGCTCGCAGATGCCAGGAAAATTAATTAAATTGACTCAGAGCATAAATGATTCACCGAGTCCTGGTTCTGGGCTTGTCGTGGGTATTGTTTCTGCCTCTCCTGGGTTGGACAGGATTCTGATTTCCTGACTACATTTAGCTGATTTAGAGTCATTTGTTGTTATTCATTTCATTTATTTGTTCTTTTTTTTTTTTCCCTCCTTCCTCTCTTGGGTATTCCGGGGAATAACAATTTAGCAACTCAGCGCAAAAAGAGTCCCTTTTTGAGAAGCAAAAGCAAGGACAAAGACAAGTCTCCAACGGCCCACCCAACTCTGTCTAAACGCCTGCGGTTCTGGTCTTCCTCTGACATCCCATCCTCTCCTAACGAGCCTGTCCCTTTTTCAGAAATTGGAGATTTCTAATCCTTTTCCTTTATCGTGTGTCTTCATCGTGTAATCCTCCTTCATTTCTGAAATTTAAACAAACCGAAAAAAACAAAAAGTACCTAAAGGCCCGATGACCCATAGTGGACCCCTCCTTCCCCACCCCAGTTCAAGCCAAGCTTAAAGTAGCCAGCGTGGATTCTGATTTCAAAAGAGAAGATGAGTTGTGACACCCTCTGGACCATTTCTCCAGCACAGCACAGTTTTAGGGGAGCCTCGGGACATCCGTGCACAGGTCCTGGGGCCAGGATATCCATGCTAAGTAAGTCCGGCCGCCGTGGGCTGCCTTCCCCTCTCTCGCACCTGCAGGCTTATGTCACGCCCGTGTGCAGCAAAACTGGTCGGTTGTCGCTTTGCTTTCTAGAATATACGGCCTCTGTCAAGTGAGATTTTTTTTAAGACTTATTTTTAAGCAGCTAAACTTAAAACTGCTGCCCTTTCCTTTGTCAGAGCACCAAATCGTTGGCTTTTGCTGACAAGGCCCTTTTCAGATGTGCTCTGTGTTTTGAAGGACTTATTGCTCCATTCAAGCATTTTGTACAATTGGATCGATGTTGCCAAGCCCGAGGGCAGCCCAGAACGAAGTTTTATGACTGTGCGGTAGCCCTCTGACCTCGTGGACGCGGACAGAAAGACCATCAACACACCAGTCACACCCAGAGCTGGGGTTGCTGGTCGATAGAGGCCTTTAGCTACTGCACTGTTCGCTGTCTTCCGTCATTCTCGTGGGTCTTCCTGAGTTTGGCCACATCTTTTTTTTTTTTTTTTTTTTAATCACCTGTATGATTACTTATGTGTGTTCCATTGAATTGACTCACCGTTGCTACTTAAATTGATTTTAAAGGGAAAGATTCTTATCAGTACCGTCCGTGGAAAACCAGTATCAGCCTAAAAACAAGAAAACCATAAAAATACACACATCCCTACTAAGCTGTTGAAGTCGGTCGATGTGGCACTGACTTCATCTCCCGCGCTCCACCTTGGGGACCCCGGGCCGCCGTGCTCCTGGTCCCCCAGGGCTCTGTCTCGCCAGCATGCCATTGGAATCGTCCTGTCTCTCTGCCATTCGTGCTGTCTGCTCACCTCCACCTCCCCTCCGCTCCTCGTTTAAACTGCACCTGTTGGATGCTTGTCCCGACTCATTCCACCAGACTTGAATATTGCTTCTCATCAAGGGTATCTTTCAGAATCCGCATTTTGCCTTGGTTTCAAGTTGTAAGATTTGGGCACTGAAAACTTCCCAGCGAGTCCAGACTTTGAGTGGCTGAAGGGCCATGGCTCTGGGTCCCCAGCCACTGGGTCCCTAGGGTGGGACGTGGTGATGTCCTCATGCTACTAGTAGTACCAACGGCACTCATGTATCTTCCGTTCAGAGAGCCCGTCCCCTTTCCTACTACTAGGTAGGTGGAATCAGTTAGGTTTTTATATATATATATTTTTATACAGATTTTGTTTAATAAGAGTATATGTTCATGGTAGAAAATTCAGCGATTCCAGAAAAGCACAAGATGCAAGGTAAAAGTCACTCTTCCAGAAATTAAGGTTCTTAAATCCTTAGCATGGCTAGCGTGGCAGTGAACGTCTTTCTCAAATCGTCCGTGAAGCCAGCTGGCAGGATGCACGTGCTGGGCCTTCAGAACCTCGGCTGCAGGCCTGGAGTGACCCTGAGCAGACGTAGTGAGGACCTTTTTAGATCAGTCACTAGAGTCGCCTACAGCAGGTGTGCCCAATGGTTCATATGTGGGACCTGTAGCAACAGTTGGTTTATCCTCTTGAGTCCTTTATCTTCTCCCAGCCCATCAGGGCTCGTGGTAGGATCCGTCTGTAGAGCCGAGGCCGGCCTGTCTGGGCCTCCGACGCCGGCCTGCAGCCCAGGCCCTCTTGTCGAAACCGCAGCCCAGCTTCTGTCCTTGTGTGGTCTGTGTGCCCTGGTGCCCCTGCTTCTAGGCCTTGGTGTGGCAGCCCAGCCTTCGCACGGGCTTTTGCAGCCCCATTTCTCAATGTCCTTCTCTGCCCCAGGCCCTGGGGACCTAAAACCAAAGCAGGGGTCCCCGCACAGAGGCAGCCTTGACCGCACGGAGGCCTCCGCTGACCCAGCCGTGAAACCCTGGCCCTCGGAGCTGAGCTCCCGGACCTGTTCGACCTCAGCCATCACTACAGCCCCTTCCAGTTCCACCCCCATCTCCCGGCACCCAGGCCGCACCAAAGGTGAGTCGTGGGCCCCTCTGGAGGAAGAGGGACGAGCGCCCAGGGTCCTTCCTGAAGACCCCAGGCTGCGAGGTGGCAAGCAGAGCCGGTAAGCTGTAGACGAGCTCTGGCGTCACTACCGGCCGTGTGACTCAGGCAGACGGCCACCATCCGGAGGCCCGACCCTTAGCCGCGGTCACCACACGCTTCAGGGATTGGTGGAACCGAGCAGCTCCAGGAGGGAGGTGAACTGGAGTTTGGGCTAAATGCCGGCAATCCCCTCTCTCCACCACGGTGGCAGTTTGGAGGTTTCTTCTCTATGGAGGAAACATGAGCGAATCTCTGAACTGGAGGTCACCTGATAGAGTGGAGGGCAGGTCTCCTAAACTGAGGACAAGGGGATTTGGGGAAGGACTGACAAGCTGAATGTCTCCCAGTGTGCCAGGAGCCGTACGTGTCCCCACCTCTGGACGTGAGATTAGAAAGTTCTTCAAGCCATCTGATAAGCTTGAGAAATTCCCACCGAAACGGCTCAGTCGCATCTTGCCTAGGGAAGTTCGGGGATCCCTGGATGCCTGAGGAGAGCCTCCAGCCACAGGGACCGAAACCAGTACGAAGCCACAGAGTAGACAGACAGTAAGCACAGAGGTGACAGCTTTGAAATGCCTGTTGTTAATGGAGTCTGAGATAAGTGAGGTGGTTGTACCCACGAAACAAGAACAGGATGCTGTGAACGAGAGCAGTGAGGGGGGAAAAGCGCATAGAAATCTAAAATCTACAAACAGGAAGATAAGCTTAAAACTAAAAAAGACATCCTGCTTATAGTTTAGAGACATGAAAATATCTCTAGCAGCAGCTGGAAGAGCTGGAAGGGGTGCCTCTGGGGTGTTGGAAATTGGAGAGAGCTGGGAAGGATTACTGTTCATACCACCACACGCTCGACTCTTGACACCGGACAGAACCTTGGTTTGACGGGCAAAGTGCACAGGGTCCCCGCCCTCAAGGTGCGTCTGGGTTAGCTCCACGACCTTGTTCACAGCTCGTGAACGCCACTGGGGAGATGAGTTGAGTGGGGACAGGGCGATCAGGTGGTCCTTCTCTCCTCCTGGCCAGACACTGGAAGTGGCAGTCACCTGATTCTAGAGGTCAAGGAGATGGTGTCACGTACTGGCTGGATAGGCCTGCTCTGAGCTCCTTGTCAGCAGTCAGCAGCCTCCCCCCTCCCCCATTCTCCCAGGGCCTGGGGTACAGAAGGCCTGCCTGGTCTCAGGGAGGAGCCAGGACTCCATCTCCCCTCGGATTTCCAGTGGTCTGTGTGGCTCAAGGCCCAGCCCTTCAGACTAACCCATGGGCCCTGTCTACGTCCCAGTCCTAAACCAGGGCCTGAGCCTAGAAACCTCTCAGGCCGTTCTTACGCCTGCAGAGCCCGCGGGAAGGTGGGTCACCTCTGCAGACCCAGCCTTGGCCTCGCGATTCCCTGCCGGCCTATACTCATGCTCCCCAGTATTCACTGCTGGTGGGCAAATAGCCAGCTTCAAGTGGAAACACCCTGCCCCCGCCTTAGAATCAGCCGTTTCTCTAAGTAAATCTAATTTCTTTTAGAACAGAATTTATCCCGTATATATATATTTTTTTATTTGAGAGTGTGCATGTGCAACCGAGGGAGAAGGGCAGAGGGGGAGAGACAGAATCCCAAGCAGGCTCCACGCTGAGCGTGGCTCGATCTCATGACTATGAGATCATGAGCTAAAATCAAGTTGGACACTTAACCCACCGAGCCACCCAGGTGCCCCTAGAGCAGAATTTAATCGTCAAGTTCTGGGCACTGCAAAGTTACCATTGCTTCTGGTCCCCTTCAGTAAAGAACGATGGGACACCTAGATATAATAACGACAAGTTTGTGTCAAGATTTCCAATTCAAATTTAACATTACAGGGTTTTTCTCTTCTTTGATTTCATATTTGTGTGTCCTTTTCTTACATGGAAATTGGTCCCCTGAAACACTGACTTATTTTTCCCCCCGAATATGCAGTAAATGGTTTAAAAAAGTTACACCAGTGTTACCAGTTACAGTAAATCTACTAAACGATATTTTCTTTATAGTTCTTTTACTCTTTAAGTTCCATCTCACTGAGTGAGGACACACAGAGCTTTACATTCAGAATTCACTGCAGGTAAAGGTTTGTCTCTCTGATTGTTAACATTTTGATGCAGTGAGGTTTCCTGTTTTCAGTTTTAGATTTTTTTCTTCATAAATTCATAAATTAACCCTGTTTTTTTTTAATATGTAATATAGATTCAAAAACTTGAATTATGTGAAAAGGTGTCCTTGGTGTTCGAGGTCCCCTCTCTGCCCCTGTCCCCTGCATTCTGTTCCAAAACCACCCTGTGGATACCCCTTTTCCTTCATTACTTGTTGAAATTCTTAGTGTTTCTTTCTGCAAAAATAAACGGTATATACATACCTTGACTTGTTTTCCACCTAGGCATATATCACGGAGATCTTTCTTACTCTTTTTATAGCTGCATGCCAATGAAAACGGCCACATATCACACAGTCTTTTCTTTCTTTTTTTTTTTTTAAGCATTTATTTATTTTTGAGAGAGCATGAGCAGGGGAGGGCAGAGAGAGAGGGAGACACAGGATCCGAAGCAGGCTCCAGGCTCCGAACTGGCAGCCCAGAGCCCGACGCAGGGTTCCTACTCATGAGCTGCGAGATCATGACCTGAGCTGAAGTCGGACGCTTAACCGATGGAGCCACCCAGGTGCCCCCACACACAAGTCTTTTCAACCAACCCTTCCCCAGAGTTGATTCCTAGAAGTGGGATTGCTGCGTCAAAGGACAAATAAGAGTCCGTAGTTTGTCAAACTGTTCCCGAAAGCCCTGTGCTAATAATCGATGACCTTACTGTCACCATAGGCTATAATTCAGATGACAGCCTCTGCGACCTGTCCCTGGAGCTGGAGTTCAACCACAGGCAGTACCGTGAGTATCCGCACCGGGCCCTTGTGCCTGGGGTCTCGGGCTCATTTTCATCTGCAGTACTTTTCTTCCAAGCACAGTCCTGTGTGGAAGCCCGACATGCAAAACGGGTGGAAGTGAAGTCGCCCTGTTGAAGCCAGGATGGGGAGGGGCTGCAGTTCCTCCAGTCCCCTTGCTGCCCTCCCCGGCGTCCTGAGCATGTGGCTTCTGCTTACATACCTCCAGGGACAGGGAAGTCACCACTTCACTTTTTTTTTTTTTTTTAACGTTTATTTTTGAGACTACACAAGTGGGGGAGGGGCCGAGAGAGAGGGAGACACAGAATCCAAAACAGGCTCCGGGTTCTGACCTGTCAGCACAGAGCCCAATGCAGGGCCTGAACTCATGAACTGCAGGATCATGACCTGAGCTGAAGTCAGACGTGTAACTGACTGAGCCACCGGGGTGCCCTGGAAGTCACCACTTCTAAAGTATCCCGCCTCTGCGGGCTCCAACTGCCCTTGCCTCAGGGTGCCCCTCGGGTTTGCCAGGGCATTGTGAGCCACGTGGGGAGCACTGGGTGCAGGCAGGTCCCTCACTGTCCTCCCTTGGAGTTTAGTTGTCCAGAGTAGCTCCGAGTTGTACATAGTCTTAGAAATTGATGATGCCCTTGGCCGTTTGATTGAGACACGCTGCAGGTGTCTGCAGAAGGGAGATTGTGAATCACACCAGCCTTCTCAAAAATTAAAAGCTGCTTTGGGTTTTTGTGATTTTTGAAAAACAAAAATCCTAGAAGGACGAAGAAATAATTCTTAAACTCAGAAAGCTCACTGTGAACTCTGCTTACTGGGGAAGTGATCAACTGTAAACGTAGGAGCTACTGTAGCATTTTCTCCTGCTGGTCATTGTCTTCAGTGTCTTATGATGGGGACACATACAGATACGGACACTGGCCCTCTGTACGAGGGGAAAGACCTGCTCTGTGGCACCGCAGTTTGACGTAGGGGCACGTGTGTCTTTGCACCGAGGGGAGGGTCACACACCCGGACATACTGGCCGCGCTGCTTCGTTAGGGGCACCCAGGGGAGCCAGACTGGGGCTCCAGGCTGACCGCCGAGGGGTTTTCTTCCGAAGCACTCCAATTCCTCCAGCTTTCCTTATCACGGAAAAGGAAGGAAAAGCAGTTTTCCATGCCGTAGTTGAATACACAAAAGTGCTTTGAGGCCCTATTGATTTGTATTACCGTTTCCTTCTAATGAAATTCAATTCCTTGCTAATTTTTTTTTTAATTTTTTTTTTTTTTTTGAGTGTGAGCAGGGGAGGGGCAGAGAGGGAGAGAGAGAGGGAGACACAGAATCTGAAGCAGGCTCCAGGCTCAGAGTGGTCAGCGCAGAGCCCAACACGGAGCTCGAACTCACAAACGGTGAGATCATGACCTGAGCCGAAGTCAGATGCTCTGAGCCCCCCAGGTGCCCCAGAAACTTAATTCCTTTTTAAAGAGAGAGGTGCACTTTTTTTAATGTTTCCCTTAAGAAAGAGGGGACTTGTTCTGCTTTTACACTGTTCGTGAAAACTAAGGATTTTTTGGCTCCTCCCCAAACCCCATTTGCTAATAAGAGTTTTCCAGATGCCTGCTATTTGCAGAGCGCACCAGCACTTGGGAACTGAGAGCCCTATAGACCCAGGAAAGCAAGAGCGAACTGTCCCCAGGGGCGCAGTAGCGCAGCAGCGCAGCACCTCCTAGTATGTCTCCGGTTCTCCGTGCTGAGGCTGCGGGGATGGCAGAAGTGCGGTTGCTGTCCCCAGGGGTTCGTGGTCTGGCAGGACACAGCGGTGTGGGGCAGGCTGGCAGCGCTCCTGGAAGAGTGGGCTGGGAGAAGGGGTCTGCCGGCCTTGATGGGCCAGCCCGCCCTTTGCAGTGGTGAAGCCGCCCCCACCTGCAGCGGCTCGCCCTCTGACCCCAGAGCTCCGTGTGCACACATGCTCAGCCTCACGCAGCCAGGACAGTGGCTGTCTCTAAGCTCCTTGTTGCCGGAAGGGTCGATTTTTCCCTTGGGGGCAGATGGAAATTTGAGGCAGAGGAAGCAAGGAGCTGAAGGGCCACAAACAGCCAGGAAAAGCAAGCTCTCCCTCCCCTCCTGGGGGGGTCCCGGGACTCACTCCAGTGGATCAGCGAAGTGAAGGTGCCCTGGGCGCAGGCGTGCACCCCGCTGCCTCCTTGCTCCCACCCCCACCAGGTCTCACACGTGTTCCGGAAAGTTCTATCTATGTAGTAATAGGCGTGGGCTCTCTCATCTCAACCGTTGGCTTACCCTGAGCAGCCTTTGTCTTTCGGTCTCCTTTCCGGACTAGAGCTCTGTGTGCGATTTCTTGTTGTTAACAAAACTGTCTTAAGACATAGCTCTAGACCTAATAAAAACGCTAGCTGTCGTTTCTGGATCGCCTGCTGGATGCCGTGCCTCACACGCACGTTGGTGACGCCAGAGCTCCCGATGGGGGGATAGGGGATGAGAACCCCCAAGTCCATCCTTCCTGAGGGCGTTTGCCTGAACTTTGGCGTGGACTTGCTTCGTTTCGCAGCCTTTCTCGGGTCAGGTGGTTCGGTCCAGGGTACACCGGCTCGTTGGCCCCTTACACCGAGTGTCATTTCCTTTCAGTGTCCCGGCCAGGCAGCTTGGAGAGCAGTCGGAATGCATCCAGCGACAGCTCGCCTCTTAACCTGAAAGGTGGGTCGGCCTTGGCTTCCGCGTGCTTTTCCTTACTTTTAGGGCTTTGGTTCTGGGCTCGTGTTACTTTTTACCCTCAAGGCGGTAATCTTCACAGGTTGTCTGCCGCATCAGGCATTTGTCTGTGGAGTCCACACTGTGCTGTTTCAGGCACATGCCTGGGCGTTAGGGTGGATTCGAGTTTGAATCCCTTTATCTCCATAGAACAGCCCTGGGGGCCCGGGCCCCCCGACCTGTCCTCTGAATTTGAGCTACTTCATCTGACCGTAGTTCTGTCCGTGGTGGCCAGAATGGGATGACTTCGATTCTTTGACATTTTTTTAACTTTGTTTTATAGCGCACAGTATCGTTTGTCTTAATGTGTCTTTTAAAAAGAATGGGTGTGTTGTCCCAAGACTGGAAACTTTTCACGGATACTTTTTTTCCCTCTGCCTGCGCATGACCAGCCCCTGGAAAACCCCTAGCGTGGAACGGGTGCTAAATAAGCCTTTAACACACGGATGGATGAGACCTAACGAGTGTGGTGCCTTCAGGCTATTAATATTAAATAATAACTTACACGTTACCAGCAGCTTTCCACTTCGATCTCAAGTCATTTTGTTTTAAATCCCAGACTGAAATCTTGAAGCTCTCCAAAACGTTCTTAACATTCGAGTTGCAGCCCAGAAGTGTGGCCTTGGCAGGGCTCTGTTTTCGGTGACCTCAAGGCAGCACAGAGCCCGCCGGAGGCAGACGAGACGGTGAGGGAGACTCACGCGTGTCCCCCTTTCCCGCCCCACACCCAGGTTCCTCTGACCAGCTCCACGGCAGGTCCGAGAGCTTCAGCAGTGAAGACCTGATCCCCAGCCGGGACACGGCCACTCTGCCACGGGATGCCAGCACCATGGGCCGCACTGCCCTCAGCCGCCATGAGTGCCCCCCGCCCCGGAACGGGCCTCTCCCCCAGGAGGGCATCCAGAGGAGGGGGGTGGGCCAGCCTCACGCTGGGGGACGGCCGTGTTCTGCCTCCCCGAGCAGTGAGATGGTCACCCTGGAGGAGTTTCTGGAGGAGAGCAGCCGGCGCTCCCCCACCCCCGTGAGTGGCGCTGGGTGTGGACACAGAGTGCCTGTCATCCCCCACCCGCTCCCCGCACTGGCACTGGGGGCTGAGACCCTGGCAGCAAAGAGCCAGGAAGGGATGGGGGGTGGTGTGGCCTGGATGGGGGAGGGTACCTGCTGGCCGGCAAGCCTCTGAGTGCGGGCGGCCGGCCCCAGACCTCGGAGGCTGTTTGCTCCACTGTGAGGTGAGCGGGCAGAACTTGGCTGCCAGCATAGAGGGTGGGGATGGGGTGTGCCCACCAGTGGGAACTTCTCTCGGGATATGGCCAGCACCCAACTTGGCAGGGCTAGGATCTCACAGTAGCTTTTGTGGCAGAGCCCCGAATACCCACTTATCCTGAGCCTTCACCAGCAGAGGTTGGCAAATTGTTTGCATAGACAGTAAATATCTTGGGCCTTCTGGGCCATGCGGTCTCTCTTGCAGCCTCTCAGCTCTGCCATTTTCATCAGGACACAGACTTAGATCATCTATCGATGAATGGACACGGCTGTGTTCCAACAAAACTTCTGGACACTGACATTTGAATTTTATTTTTCACGTGTCACCTAAGGCTTTTGTTTTTTAAAAAAATTTTTAAATCATTTTAAAAATGTAAAAACTCTTCTTAGCTCTGACGCCACACAAGAACGTGTGGCCAACCGAGATTGACCTCCAGCTGTAGTTTGCCGACCTGCGTTCTGCAGCTCTGACCCCCAGACGTCACTGGTGTTAGGGTTCCCTCCTCTGTCACCTTGCCTTCAGGGCGCCTTTTACACGCTCTGCCTGACTTCAGTCATGTAAGCAGTTGGGTTACTGAACAGATGAAGTATACTTTCTTGCAAATGAGATCTTGTAAAGGTTTTTTTGTTTGTTTTTTGAGCATGCATGAGTGCACGCATGAGCGGGTTAAGGGCAGAAGGAGAGGGAGAAAGAATCTTAAGCAGGCTCCAAGCGCAGCATGGAGCCCAACGTGGGGCTCGATCTCGACCTGAGTTGAAATCAAGAGTGGGACTCTTAACCCATTGAGCCACCCAAGTGCCCAGAGATCTTGTAAGGATTTTTAATGCGTCCGTGATTCTGTCTCATTCCCCTTAAGTAAACAGTGGCACTTTCTTTAGCTGCATGGTAAACTCTATGAGCTACATTATAGGCCATGGTGGAAACACTATTAGTTCAGCAGGTACTTACTGAGCACCTACTATGTGCTACACAGTGTGCATAGTGCCTGCTCTTGACAATTAGAGCAAACCGTTAGTTGGCAAGCTTTTCTCGCAGATTTGCTAGGTGCCGGGTCTGGTGGTTGGCACTGGAAGGAAATAGAAGACAGGGTCCCTGCCCTTCCTTCATTTACGTTTCTGCCCAGCAAGCACTTGCTTGCTCTGTGCACTAGGACATGGAGAAGGCTCACAAAAGCCCTGCTGTTGGGAAGTCTGTGCTGCCCAGTGATTCCCAGACTCCCCTGGCAGCCTCTCCGGGACACAGGCTGCACCTTGGAGCTTCTGACTCCGTGGGTCTGAGGTGGGGCTCCCTAAGAATTTGCATGTTTGCTGGGTTCCCAGAGGATCCTCTTGCTGTCAGCGTGTGTCCGGGCATCACACTCTGGGGAGCCAGGTTCCATTTGTCCAGTGAAATAAATGAGAATGGTCCAGAAAGCAGGGGTGCCTGCAAATTGGAAGGCTTTCTTCCTCGACCCTCTTCTGACTATGTACGTCATAGTGAGTTTCCTTTCCCTTTATAGATTTCGGGGGGTGGGTCCTGTGCAAGGGGCAGGGCCCCTCCCCGCTCAGTTCAGACCTGTCCCTGGCTGTCCCCGTTCCTCACACTCCATATCATCACAGTCCCTTTTCAGCCTAAACAAGCCCAAAATTCTCTTCCTGCACAACCTGTGTTGGAAGCTGATGTCTGGCCCTGGGGAGCCACCCTCACCTCTCTGCCTGTCCTGGGTGCACATTCCCTTCCAAACCTGTGCCCCTGACCTCTCCTCCCCCCTTCCCCTGACCGGCCCCGGAGAAGCCACGACATGCCCCTATCCGTGCTTGTAGTTCCGTGATGCCGGCAAGGGAGCGTCTCAAAATGGGCTCCCGGGGTGGCCAGAGAGGGTGGCCCCATGCAGGTGTGCATTGCAGGATTGACCAGGTGCGGCCGGGAGCCAGGTGGTGCCAGCATCCAGGAGTAGGTGTTAATCCCTGGTCTGTACTCTTCGGGCGTGAGACCCATTGAGCCAACCCCCGGGGCTTCAACTTCCTTCTCCGTTGTTTAGTCCAGCCTTAAACAACCTTGCAGCGTTGCTTCCAGAGTTCAGGGAGGTTTGGGTGTTTTGGTGATGACACCTGTGGTTTGTAGCACAGTGCCTGGCATGCAGGAAGCACTCGATAAATGGTCCCTGTCCCTGCTAATGACCTGAGATCTTAGCGCGTGCTCAATCAACCAAGATCTGTGGCTCCAAACTAGCATAAAGCAGATTCTATCTCTGTCAGGCAGAGCATCCAGATGTTTCCATGGGCCAGCAGTTTGTGGGCAGGTCACAGCAGGCCAGGGTCGGACTGCATCGACCCTTGGTGCCTGACTCCCCCCTGCCAGGTGAATGCACTTCCTTTCCCGATTTTGCAGTGTCCGTCAGCCTAACAAGGAACCTCCACTTGGCTCCTCCAGACCTGGGCCTCTGGTGGCTGTTTGCCTGCACAGTGGTGCACTGGTTCCCTGGTGGGGGGAAGCCCAGCCAGGGGGTGGCTGTTTGAGGAGAGCACTCTGGTGGGCTGGGCCTGTCACATGCACCCCGTTCCTGCCATACGGGCTTGCTGTCCTGCAGGGAGAAGAAAAGTGCGGCCCTACCTGTCAGCGTCCCCCCCCCCCCCAACCCGGCGTGGTAGAAAAGCGAGAACAGGGGCGCCTGGGTGACTCAGTCGGTTAAGCATTCGACTTAAGCTCAAGTCATGATCTCACGGTTTGTGGGTTCGAGCCCCGCATCAGGCTCTGTGCTGACCGCTAGCTCAGAGCCTGGAGCCTGTCTTCAGATTCTGTGTTTCTGTGTCTCCCTCTCTCTCTCTCCCCTCCCGCTCACACTCTCTCTCTCAAAAATAAATCATTTTTAAAAAACTAAAAAAAAAGCAAAACAACAGATTGGAATAGTTGGCTGTGGTTGGGCTTTCAGCCCTGACCTTTCCGTAGAGTAGATGAGCTTTGCGGAAGTCCCTTCCATCTCTGGATGTCTTTTGTCTTGTTTGTGAAGTTAGGGGGCCGCCAGAGTGGTGTCTGGGGTTCTCTGCCTGGCATTCTGTGTAGCCCCATCCCCATCCTGACCAGTGTGTGTGGTGGGGACGGCGTTCTGCCTCAGAGGCTTGGCGGGAGCAGGAAACCTCAGTCCTGGCCACCTGGGCTGCCCAGGGGACCTCCTGGGGTGGGGACAGCTGTCCAAGCACCTGTCTGGGCCTTATGCCCACTTTGAGCTTCTTCCTCCCTTCCCTGTAGGACGCTCCCAGTTGCCGGGATGACCTGCTGAGCGACTACTTCAGAAAGGCCAGCGATCCCCCGGCCATTGGAGGCCAGCCGGGACCACCTGCCAGGAAAGAAGGGGCCAAGATGCCCACCAGCTTCGTGGCCCCAACCATCAAGATGCCGGTCAACACCCCTGAAGGGAAGTTGCTGAAGCCTGGACAGTACGTGAAGCCAAACTTGAGACCTGCTGAGGCCGAGGCCCCGCCTAGTGCCCCCCTGAGGCAGGCCCAGCCTCCTCAGAGCCTGTCTCTGGGCAGACCCAGGCAGGCCACCATGCCCCCGACGTCCCACACACCGGCCAGCCGGAGCGCGTCCCTGAGCCGGGCCTTCAGCCTGGCCTCGGCCGACCTCCTCCGGGCCAGCGGGCCAGAGGCTTGCAGACAGGAGGCCCCTCAGAAGCTGGGGGGTCCTGACCCTTCATTGGGCAGAGAAACAGGCAGCCATGTCCTACGAAGCCCCACACCCCCCGGCTCCCACGGCCTGGCCCGGGAGCGGACCCCACTTGCGGGGAAGACCAGCGGCAGCTCCGGTCAGGGCCCAGCCCCCCGCAGCCGGCCCCCGGACGTGAGGCGCTTCTCCCTGGCTCCCCCGAAGGAGGAGAGGCTGGTCCCCCTGCAGCAGTCTGCGACAGCCCCGGCCATCGCCTCGGGAGGTGGTGGTGCCTGTGGCAGCAGCTCTCAGCCCCAGCACTTCCCTCCGGCTGCTGCGGCCCCGGCCGCCAGGACCAAACCCCAGACGCCCCCCAACTCCGGGGAGGCGGCCGCCACCACCCCTGTCCGGGGGGCGCTCGGCCTCTCAGACGGTGATGGGGTCCCAAGGCAAGGCCACGGCGAGGGCCTCTCTGCCAAGAGCCCGGGTCGGTCCCCCGACGCGGCCCCGCACGCCAGCCGGGCCCCCGAGGACTTGAGCCGTGGCAGCAGCTTGAAGAGCACGCCGGCGTCCCCCGAGCCGGGCGGGGACCAGCAGACGGTGTGGTACGAGTACGGCTGCGTGTGACCCGTCTGGACCAGCGGCTCCTGAGCCTTGAAACCACTGACTCCCCTGACGGTGACGGTGACGGCCTCCGCCCCTGCCCGCCTGTGGTGCCAGGAGAGGGCTCGAGAGTGAGGACGGGCGCTCCCGTGCGTCTCTCCTGTTACTGAAAACACTGTGCCAAGCCCTGCGAGGGCCACGCTCCCAGGTGTGTGTCTTCTGTAGCTCTCCAGCCACCGGTCTTTTGAACAGATCCACTTCACGGGGACACTCGGGATGCAGTGACAGAGCCACGAAGCAGACACTGAGCCTGTCCCGGTAGAACACTCAGTTTGCAACTTGTCGACCTCTCACAGCGCGAGCGTGTGTATGTGCGTGTGCGCAGGTACACTTCCGCGTGGCCGAGCCCTCGTGGCTCTGCAAACCCCGCTCCGCTCCCCAAAGCCATTCGGTCCTAGGAGGAGTCCAGACTGGCCCAACTACAAGGAGCTTGAGGACCTTGGGGGGACCCCAGAATTAGGCTTGCTGCTGGAAGTCAGGAGTGCTGCCTCGCCTTTCCTGGGGTCCCAAGCAATCCCCTTTCGCCCCAGGGCTAAGGTGGCCTTCTAGGCGTGTGGCAAGTGGCCTCGGGCTTTGGCCACCCATCCCCCTGGGCTCCGCATGGTGGGGGGGCTCTGGGAGCCACACAGACACCTGCCTTCCCTGGCTCACCTCTCTACAAACACTGGATCTGCCTGGTGTAGGGGCCTGGGGCCGAGAGAGGGTCCTGCCCCAGCCCCAGCCCCGACCCAGCAGGTGCACATAGCGCACAGAGGGGAGGTGTGTGTGGGAACGAGGTGCAGCCTCTCCACTCCCCCAGTCTCGGCTGAGATACTGATTTATTATTTCTGAATAACTTCTTGTGGTAGAAACCAAATTTCTTTTAATATATTACACGTGTATGTGCACACTCCTGTGAAGTCTGTGTTCTTTGAGGGGGATCTATTTATGTTCCATTGGGAGTCCTTCCTCTCGATCAGGATCTTACCTGCTGCTTTTGTGTATTTGGTCAGATTCCTGACACGTTTTGTTTTCTGTTTAGTAAAGGTGCTCTTTTCTCGGATATACTAAATTTGGTGATTTTTTTTTTTTAAGATTTATTTTTTCTTTTGATTTAATCTGAGGAAAAAATGGGAGTGTTAACAAGATCGGTTTTAGGAGTGTTTTGGGTTGTGTATTAAATAGCCATTCATTCTGGAACCCACGGACAGGATTGTAATAAAATGAAATGGCATAGAATCGAGTCCCGGCTTTTCTCACTGGACAGCGTTCGCGGTATCGGACAGGCTGCGGGGGGCTCCCAGGGCGCCCTGCTTCCCCTCCGAGAGCCTTCCTGGCCTCTGGAACCTACTCTCTCTGCCACCAGGTTGGAGAACAAGGTTTTCTTGCTTACTATACAGCTTTTTCCCAGACTTGTATTTATTTATTTTTTTTTCTAGAGTTTATTTTGAGAGGGAGAGGGCGAGGGCGAGTGAGCGGGGGAGGGGTAGAGAGAGAGGGAGACAGAATCCCAAGCAGGCTCTGTGCTCTCAGCACAGAGCCCTGTGCGGGGCTCAAACTCGTGAACCATGAGATCATGACCTGAGCCAAAATCGAGAGTTGGATGCTTAACCGGCTGAGCCACCCAGGTGCCTTGAATTTAGTTTAAATTAGTAAGAATTGGATCCCATTTTGATGTGGGATTCATCTCCTGACATGAGCTCAGCTCCAACTGGTCCTTTGGATTTTCCCAAGACTACTCAGCTAGGACCTGCAATGTAGATCTCCGGGAGCTCAGATCAGACGCTTAAATCAGAGAGGGAGGATGGAAGGCATATGCACACCCACACATGGCAAAGTCTTTCCTCACACACAGTGTGTCTCTCCTTCCTCACCAAACTTTTTTTAATATTTGTTTTTGAGAGAGCACAAGCAGGGGAGGGACAGAGAGAGAGTGCGGGACAAAAGATCCGAAGCCGGCTGTGCGCCGACAGCAGAGAGCCCAGTGCATGGCTCGAACCATGAACCGTGAGACCATGACCTCAGCTCAACTGATTGAGCCATCCAGGTGCCCCCAGACTTTTAAGAGCCTTCTCCTGCCTCCTCCCCTGTCCTTTCCGAAGCTTGCGATCTGTCCTGTGCGACCGCCCGGCGGGGGCCGCCATCCACAATGCTTGGGCCACACGGCGGCGGCCACCTCTGCGCTTCCTCCTGTGCGGACTTTGCAACATTCGACACCTGGCCAGTTACTACTTGAACTTCGCCT
>CM053560.1:11867248-11985644 GCA_028646485.1 Cryptoprocta ferox
CTCCAGCCCCAGCCTCTCCCTGGAACCTCTAGGCCTGTGTTTCCTGCTTGGATGTCCCTCCAACTCAATGCTCAACATGCAGTTTACCATCCTCCCCTCCCTGCACCCCGCCCCCGGCCCACCAAAGCCTCTTTGTGTTTCCCATCTCGTCCTCTCTGACCCCTTACCCCCAGATGATATTTGACATCCCCATCCCTCTTCCGTGTGTCCTATCCATTACTGTATCTGCTGGTTCCAGCTCTGACACCTCGCTCCCATACGCAGCCGATCCCAGGCAATGGTCCCCACCCCCACTCCCCCCGGGGAAGTACCACAGGGTCCTGTTGCTGAGCCGGGCATCCCAGATCATGCCCTTCCTGAGCTCCAGGCCCCCACCCTTTGCACTGACCTGGGGGATATGTGACCTGGTGTCTGGGAAGGAGCCGACTGGCAGCTGGCAATTCATGCCCACAGCTCCGGGGTGAGGTCCACCTAGAAAGAGATTTGGGATCATCTCGGGGACAAGAGGGGCTCATCCTGGGTAGAGCACCAAAGTGAGAAAGTGAGAAAGCACAGGACAAACCTTGGGAAGCATCCAGCCAGTGTAAAACATCCAGCCCAATGTTCATCAACCAAAGGGGAAAGAATGTGTATACATGTATGTATACATGTGCACATACATAAAATTTTGCTGATATAAAGATGTGTAATAAAGTTTACATAAAATATATAATACTTTCTGCCTCAAAACCCATATACCAATTGATTCCCCTAGAAAGCTCTCATTGATTTTTGCCACACTTGGGTGTTTATAGCCAGCCTATGCTTGCAACTGACATCTGTCGGTATCATTCCAACAGGAATGTTGGTTGAAATTTTCATTTATGTTAACCAGTAAGATGAAAGCAAAACGAACCAGACACATGTCAGAACTTCACTCCTTTGTGGGCAACGCGGTGACTGCCCGGTCACGTAGTTCTGAATGCAGGACGAGCGAGTTTGCTTTGTGCCATCCCATCATCATGGCTACAGACCAAGCACACTTTTTGAAAAAAATAGACGTGCCACTTACGTGCCATAAATATGCACCCAAGACATACTTTTAAGTTTGCACTATTAACATTTTCTCCATCATTTTCTTAAGTCTAGACATGGAAGAAAACATCAGTCAAGCCCTGATTGGCAACATCTGCCAATTTCTGTGGTGTAAATATTCTCACCATGGCCGTATCCAAGCTGCCAACACGGTGTCACTGACCACGGAGGTGGGAGGAGATGTGAGGGACCTGTTACAGAGCACATCACCTCCGCACGGACACAGTGCGTGTAAATAAACTCAAGAGTATGCATGGTGGTAAAATAATTAGGAAGTGGCAAGTTTTATGTATTTATTACCTTTGCTTTTAATATACAGTATTTAATCAAAGCTTTACATAAGTTTAATCTTTTTAATGTTTATTTCTTTTTGAGAGGGACAGAGCATGAGCAGGGGAGGGGCAGACAGAATCCAAAGCAGGCTCCAGGCTCTGAGCTGTCAACATAGAGCCCAACCCGGGACTCAAACTCACGAACCTGTGAGATTATGACCTGAGCTAAAGTCCTAGCTTAACCGAGGGAGCCACCCAGGTGCCCCTACATGAGTTAATTTTTATTGATGACTGTTTAACAACTGGCTTGCACAATTCCTGCACGCTCCTGGGCGCACCACCTTTTTAGAGATGGGCTGAAAAAGCAGACACCGAACAACTGAGAAGTGACCAAAGAAGAGGGAGGAGGCTGAAGAGCTGAACCCCCCCCCCCCCCCCCCCCCGGTGTGGGTGGGCGCAGGGTTCTTCCTGCACCGGGCACAGGGAGCCGTCGCTGGAGGCTGAAAGCTCCGGCCCAGGCTTCTCCGTCTCCTCCCATCGCCCCTCCTTGCCCTTCTGCAGCGGGTAGAGGGAAAGAGTGGGCCTGCGAAAAGCCCATGACCTCTGCATCTGTAAAATGGGGCAGTGAACAACTTGCAGTCAGGCAGGAGCCTGGGGCGCCGGGCAGGCCGGGCACGTGCTGGGGAGGGGTGAGGAGGGCCCATGGCAGCGCTCAGACCCGTACTCCCCTTTGCGGGCTCTGGCTTTTTGGCCCAGGCCACTGAGGTGAAGATTGGGGCGGGGGGGGGGGGGCACCTCGCGCACAGTGAGAGCTGGCAGAGGCAAAGCCGGCCACCTGCTCCCCAGATCTTCTCCTCCAAGAGACCCCCAGGAAAGAGCCGGGAGGGAACCTCTGGACCCCTCGGCGCTCCCCACGGGAGAGCGATGGGTCTGGAGCCGCACCCTCCCCGGATCCCTGGGGCTGCTGCTCCGCGCCCGCCGGGAGCCTCCGCCCCCTCCACCCCCTCCCGCGGCGGCGCGCGAGCAGGAGCCGGGGCGCAGGGCCGCCCGCACCTCGTCCCCGGCCCGGCCCCGCCCGGTCCCCGCGTCCCTCCGCTCCCGCCCCCCGCGACCCGGACTCCTGCGCCCGGGACCGGAGAGAGGTGAGTGCGCCCGCGGCAGCTCGGGGCTGGGCGAGACAGCGGGGCAGGCGGCGCGGGGATGACGGCGGCCCGGCCGAGGGGACCTCGGACCTTCAGCAAGGCCGGCTCCCCGACATCTCCTGCGGCGGAAAATTCAAAATCGAGTCTCCAGATAAAG
The DNA here is from genome assembly GCA_028646485.1 of Cryptoprocta ferox. Lineage (NCBI taxonomy): Eukaryota > Metazoa > Chordata > Mammalia > Carnivora > Eupleridae > Cryptoprocta > Cryptoprocta ferox. Next base: position 11,869,894 of record CM053560.1, read on the forward strand.
GCCTTAGTGGGGAGTGGAGGAGGAGGAGGAGGAGGAAGAGGAGGAGGAGGGCTGGGAAGCAGGTCCCTGTCATTCCAAGGTCCACACTGATAGTGCTTTGGAGGCCCAGGGACCTATCACCCAGAGTGGGTGTCACGAGAGGGGGCATTTGGGGATGCAGCAGGCCAGAGGGGGCCGCCCAGCCCAGGGTCCCCGCGGTCCCCGCAGATTTCAAAAGTCCGACACCATCCAGGTCCCCGGGACACACCCTGACCCTGCGTAAGCGCCGCTAAGGCCCCCGGGGAAGCGCACCGGGGGCGGAGTCCAAGGACCGGGTCCCAGGCTGGAGGCTTTCCTGATGGGGAGGGAGGAGGGGGCACACTAATGCCTCCCGAGTGCCCGCTGGTGCCTGGTGCTTCTCCACCAGCATCTCCACCATCTGTGTCCCCTGTTCCCCCATCCAGTCCCTATCCCCGGTCAGCAAATGGGCCGGCTGCCCGCTGCAACCCACCTGGAGGGAGCTGGTCCCTGCCCCCCTGCAGGTACAACTCACACTCTAGCTGGGGAGTCAGGTCCACCTTGTTTCTCTTTCCTGCCCCAAATGATCTAAGGGGGCACCCAGCAATCTACCTTGGACTAATGAGAAATTCTTAACCCCCCACCATCAATACTCAAAGGACCCCTTCCGTATCCACAACATCATACACACTAGTCACTGGGAGGATTCCCAGGATGCTTCCTGGCCTTCTTGTGGGTTTCAGTGTAGAAGTCACCTCTTCCAGGAAGGCCATTTTGACTGCTGTCCTCTTGATCCGGTGCTTTGCTACCTTGGGCTCCCACATTATGGCTCTCCTGTCCTTCCTCCTGTAATCATAGCTGCTCTCAGAGTATTGTCATTGGTGTGTCAACCCCAGCTTTCCCTTCTAAGTCGGTTTCCAAAACTCAGCCATCCCAGTTCCGGGCTGTTCTATACGGAACATTTTTCTTTGGAAACTGGATGACTGCAGAGCCTCTATTCAGGAAGCAGAGACTTTTCTCTCTTTTGGTCATCTCTTCTCTCTGGCCAGCCCGCACTGGCCCTGATGGCCCCTGAATGGCTCCTTCGGGGGCACAATGCAAAAAATTACCCAGAAGCCCCCTGGACCCTCCCCGTGGTCCAGATCCCGTGGGCGTCTTGGCTCCAGCATCGGGAACTCAGCTCCTGTCCTCGCGTCCACTTAGCCACACAAGCCTGCATGACAAGTGCAGGGCATGCAGGCCACTCATGGTCCCCTGCTGTCTCCTGCTCCTCTCCAGGCTTCTTTTCTTCACGTCCAAAAAGGCACACTGAGCAGATTCAAGTGCCCCCTGCCTCAGCAGATGGACCCCCGGGCTCCTCTCCGTGTAGCAGCCCAGCCCCCCTGCATGAGAATTCTCCTGGAGAATCTCGGCCTCTCAGTGGCCACCCACACGTGTGGCAGGGGTGCAGAGTAGGGTGTGGAAGTTCTGAGGAGGGGTCAGGCCCGTTGCTGACCCGGGCACATACTCAGTGTGCCCGTCTTTGTCTTCAGCTGGACCCCAGTGGTCAACTCCGGGGCGGGAGGGTGAACCCCTCGCTCACTCATGGTTCCGTCGCACTTACACTTCTTTATACAAGGACATTGTGTTCCACTCGCAGAAGGGGAAACCCAGTACCCTCTGCCACAAAATGGAGGAAATTAAACAAACAGAAGGAAAACCAAGCAGTGTTGAGCCTCAACTGGCACCTGTTGCCTGCATAACACGCCTGAGTCTAGCTCTCCAGGTTACCAACCGAGATTAATAAGAATTAAAGAATTAAAGACACACTAAGACCCAGCTGAGGCTTTCTCCTTGTGCAGGAAGATGGGTTGAGAAAGAATTGGCTCGGGGCGCCTGGGTGGCTCAGTCAGTTAAGCATCTGACTCTTGATTTTGGCTCAGGTCATGATCTCACAGTTCGTGAGTTCGAGCCCCACATCCAGCTCTGCGCTGACGGTGTGGAGCCTGCTTGGGATTCTCTCTCTCTCCCTCTCTCTCTGTTCCTCCCCCTCTTGTGCTCTCTTTCTCTCTCTCAAAATAAATACTTTTTTTTTTTTTAAAAAAAAGGAAAGAATCGGATAGCGAGCAATAAAAGATATGGCTAAACTCCTATCAGTTAGCACCTGCTGAGTGCAGAGCACCACATAGAACCTGAAGTGATACAGAACAAGCCTGCAGTTTATCCATCCTGGAAGGGCCACTTCCTCCAGGAAACCCGCCCAGGCGTGCTTCCTTAACAAGCAGTACTTGTCCTGCTGTAAGGGTTGTTATATGCTATACTGTAACGGGGTATTGGCTTCCACATCCCAGTGTAAGTTCCAGAAGAACCACGGCCAGGTCTGTCTCACTCACTTTACTATCCGGGTATCTATCCCCCACGGGGCCTGGAGCACAAGCGCGGAATAGGAAGATGAATGAATAGTGAATGAGTAACTGTGTTGACCTCCTTGACTTTGGACCCGCTGGGCCCTTTCCCACAAAGCCTTTCCTTCCTCCTCCTCCACCTCCTCCTCCTCCCTGTCCAAACCCCACACCTTTCACCCTCCAAGGCCCGAGGGTCTAGCTTCTCCTGGAGGCCTTTTTCAACCCCCTGAGTCCACCATGCTGTGTCCTGCCCTTTTATATTCAATCCCTGGCGGTGCCTGTGCCCAGAGGAAATTCAGTTCCGTGGTCCAGGGTGCTCCCCACGCCTGCACAAGACCAGCAGAGTGGGTGACGTCACGGATGCGTAATGTCTACTGTGGAATGACTCGGCGTGGCCGCTCCCGCAGAGGTGCAGCTGACTCGGGTCTCGGCAGCTGTATGAGTTCCCTGTTGCTGCCGTGACAAACTACTACGAGCTTAGTGGCTTACAACACAGATTTAATCTCACAATCCTGGAGGTCAGAAATGGGTCTCATTTCCTTTGTCAGCTTCTAGAAACCTCCTAGAGGCCGCCTGCATTTCTTGGCTGGTGGTCAACTCCCATTTTCAAAGCCAACAAAGACCGGTTGCGTCTTTCCTAACTGTGGAAACTCCAAGATATTCTCCCCATCTCAAGACCCTTAAATTAATTGCACCTGCAAAGTCCCTTTTGCCAGGGAAGGGCAACATATTCACAGTTTCCGGGGATCAGGACAGGGACATCTTTGAGGAAGCGCACTATTCTGGCTGCCGTAATCGCCGTCGCCAGTAGTCAGAGGGCGCTGTGGCTGGTGGCATAGTAATACTAATGGACATTTACTGAACGTTTAGTCGGGGCCAGGGACAGTCCTGAACACATCACCCAACGCTCTGCGGTAGGTGCCAATGGTACCGCCTTCACTGTACAGGTCAGGCACTGAGAGGTTAAATAACTTGGCAAGTGGCAGAACTGGGATTTGAACCCACGCAGTCTGGCGCCACCGTGTGCACCCTCCTAACCCTGGGGCTACACTGCCTCTCTGTCACCATTCTCACCTCCAAGATATCAGCCAGCAGCCTGTGAGAGGCCAGGCAGGGTCTGAAGCCCAGCAGAAGAGGGAGAATTTTCACGGAGATTTTTCTGGGTGAGGCCCCATCTGGGTCACAGATTCTCTGTCAGTCCCCTCCCATTTCAGCCCTTCCTCACCCCATTAGGGGTACCTAAGCCTATATCGGGGAGCTGCAGGGAGCTTCCGATGGTTCTTTTTAAGGGCTCCGGGCAGGTGAGCCTGGAAGAGCTCCTGGAGGCCAAGTACCAGTCACATTCACCTCTGCCCTCCCCCCACACCCCAATCGCACGAGCCCCATAGGAGGCAAGTCTTATACAACAAAGCCAAGAAACGAAACCACGTTTCCCCAGCTCGCCATTACAAAGAAGCCTGTATACCTGAGCCAGAGGAGAACATGTAAGCCTTCCACAGGCACTGGGTGAAGAGGGGGACCCTAACATTTATTGAGCACCCACTAGGGGCAGGCATGTTTCCAAGAGTTTTATACTTATTAACTCATTTAACACAACAACTCTATGAGGTACTGTTATTGTCCCCATTTCACAGATAAGGCAACTGTGGCAGAGAGCAGTCATGGGACTGTTCAAGGTCACACAGCCAGTATGAAGAGCCATGATTCAGTCCATTCCCCATGAGCAGGAGGACCAAGGCAGAGGCTGGTCAAGGCTGGTTGAACAGTCCCAGCATGACCCCCTCCATTTCAGTTGGCCAAGCACGCTTTTGTGCCTTCCTAGCATAACCTGCCCTCTTTGCATCTGCTAGGCTGGGCCCCTGGCTTTTATGACAACAGATCTGAGAGCACTTTTGTGTTTCATTCTCACACAGATCTTCTTTACCACCCCCATTTTTATCTATCTATTGATCTATCTATCTATTTAGAGCAAGCAGGGTAGGGGCAGAGGGAGAGAAGGGAGAGAGAGAATCCCAAGCTGGCTCTGCACTGTTGCAGAGCCTGATGCAGGCCCTGAACTCACAAACTGTGAGATCATGACCCGAGCCGAAATCAAGAGTGGGAAGCTTAACCGACTGAGCCACCCAGGCACCCCATTGCCCCATTTTTAAAGAAGACAAAACAGGCATAGCGAGGCTGCATAACTTGCCAGAGCTCTCCCGGCTAAAAAGCAACGGGTTTGGGATTCGAACCCAGACATTCAGATGCTACCCTCCCCCCCGCCAGCCCCCTGAGCCTGAGCAAGCCCAGCCTGAAGGCCTCCTCCAGGAGTCTGCAGCCAGGCATGCGACATGGGTTCCCCAGCTCTCCAGACGTGCGTGCTCACACTTCATCTGGACTTGTGCTCGCTCTCCACCAGCCTCAGAGTTTCCTGCCTTCGGGTGGCTTCCATTAGTCACGCTCCGTCTGAGAGCCTGAGGATTATCTGAGTGGGAGCGGAAACAACTTCGTGTGAATCAGGTCAGTCTGATTAATCAGTTCAGGCCCAAGCCTGCTGGAGTGCGGTTGATGCCAGAGAAGATAATTCGCAGCAAAACCAGCTTCTTGTTGCTCGACACTGTCCTACAGGAGCCTGACTCTGCAATGACAAGCGTTTCTCAAAAAGGAGAGTCACCCCCTCCCCCGAATGAGTAGCTAGGAAGCTCACGGCCACAGGCAGCACAGGGCGGGCGATCTGCAAGAGGAGGCGGGGGTGAGCAGGGGCGGCGATGAGCTGGCAGTGTAGCAGAGCGAGGAAGCAGGGACTCCTTCACGGGATGGAGACAGATTTCCTCTGAGGCTGGCCAGCTGTGCTCAGGGGAAGAACAAACTGGAAAAACAGCACTTTTTAAAAAGTGCATAATCTGTGCACATTCTAAAACATGCGCATATTCTTCCGTTAGTGTGAGTCTGCAGTGAAGACGCGTGTGGTCCATGCACTTAATGTATCAGTCAGGGTGTTGGCAGGAAGCAGGCACAGGGTCACGCAGGGTGACCGAGGAGAGGTTAACACAGGGGACGGTTTTTATTATTTTATTTTTTTATGTTTAGTTTTGAGAGAGACAGAGCATGAGCAGGGGAGGGGCAGGCAGAGAGAGAGGGAGACACAGAATCCAAAGCAGGCTCCAGGCTCTGAGCTGTCAGCACAGAGCCCAACGCGGGGCTCGAACCCACGAACCGTAAGATCATGGCCTGAGCTGAAGTCAGACGCGTAACTGACTGAGCCACCCAGGCGCCCCTGGGACGGTTTTTAATGATGTGGGGATAGGGCTAAGGGAACCAGTGCAGGACTGTGCAGCACCCTGAGCCTGGCAGCATGGGTGCTGTCACTGCCCCAGGCTCAGGGAGGAAGAGCAGGGTAGGATGGGGACTCCGGCAGGAGCTCAAAGGAGGCAGCCAACCTGCAGCGACCCTTGCAGGGGGATGAATACTCACTCCCCTGCCATCTTCTGATCCCAGTTAGTGCTTCCCATTGGCCAAACCCAGCAGAAGGCAGAGGGCAAGGGAGGCCGGTGATCCAATCCATGGAGTAGGACGGAGATGGGTGCAGAGTGGATCTGGATGGACTGATAGAAAGTCCGCCGCGCACTTCTGGCCCTGGTGGAACAATCCCTTTCATCCATCCCGTCTCCTGCCATTTCCGAGCACCTGCAGCGGTCTCCCTAACCAGTCCCTGGGAAAATGCAAAGGCCGAGACTGAAATCCCATGAGAGACTGAAAAGGAAGAAATGGACGTGAACGTCACTTATGCCAGGTATGGAGAAATTCTGACCACGTCTCTGGAGTCCAGCCCGTTGTGGGAGATGATTGCTGTGGGCAAGGAAGATGGTTATTAGTGCAGTGTCTCAAATCAGCATTCCATGGGCCGTAATTTGCCATTCCCTAGGACCAGGAAGCTTCTGGAAAACAATGCATGCTTCAGTTTAACACAGTGAGCTGTTTACGAGGCCAATGCCAGGTTTTGTTTACAAAACAACCAATTCTGCCGCCCCTGCCAATGAGTGGGGCATCTTGACATCAAGAATCAGCAAAAGTCTAGCCAGAAGGTAACATTGCAGGCCCAGTGTGACGAATCTCCGTGCTTCCCCAAATCTAGCATCTTCTTAGGGAGAGCACGGCCAGAGAGGCCAACCCCATCTTCCACAAGCCAGTTCTGGATCTTTCAGTGAGTAGCATAGGTGCCATGCTGGTCTGTCTCTAAGAAGTAAAGCATGAATCCAAACAGAGCTTTGCTTTAATTGAAGAGTATTTACACTCGTGAAAGGTTCTGTGTTTGGAGATCTGTAAACAGAGACTGTGTGCTAGAAAAGGGCAGGAAGAGAGGGCCACCAAACACTGCCACATGGTTCCAACTCCAGGGGACACCATCTGGTAGGTTACAGTGTGTATGGGCCCCCCCAGAACTGTGCATCGTGGCAGCCCGGACAGGATTCCCTTTGTGATAACCTTTCTACATGGCCTGCGCAGTATGTACCCCTGGAAGCCAGAATCCTGGATCTGACAGCTGACATAGGCTTTAGAACACCCACCTTCTTTCCTGGGGGGACAGGAGGAAGCAGGACTTTCTGTTGACTCTCTTCAAGTCCTGGTTCAGACACTCAGAACTGAGTGGCCTCAGGTAATTCACTGAATCTCAGCTTCCTGATCTGTAAATTGGAGAGAATAAAACTACTTGTTGGAATTCAAAGAGACCATTCATAAGCACTCAGGACAGTAAGCATTCAAGAGATAAGAGCCGTATATAAGAAGGTATTTGGAGGAGACAATAACAGCTAACATCTATCGAACCCTAATATCTGCTGCGTGTCGAGCTAAGGGCTTTGCCTGATTTCATTGTGAACTCATTTCAACCCCCTTTTGAAGGGGTGTCCCCATTTCACACACCAGGAGCTTGGCACAGAGAGGTTAAGGGACTTCTCCAAGGTCGCCCTACTGGGAGGTAGCAGAGCGAGGAGTCTAACTCAGACACTGGCTTTGGAAGGCAAACTTTTTTTTGTTTATTTATTTTTTTAGTTTATTTATTTATTTTGAGAGAGAGAGAGTGCACACACACAGATGCGTGGGGACGGGGCAGAGAGAGAGAGAGAGAGAGAGAGAGAGAGAATCCCAAGCAGGCTCTGCGATGTCAGATGTGAGACTTCATCTCACTAACCGGGAAATCATGACCTGAGCCGAAATCAAGAGTTAGACCCCTAACCCACTGAGCCACTCCGAAGCCCCTTGAAGGCAAACTCTTAACACTACACTCAGCCTGGCAAGTTTTGAAAAGCATATGTGCATTTTTATGGCATGAATAGTTACTCCAGAAAACTCCATTTGTGAAGATGTTGCAAGAAGGAGGAAGATGTTGCACCGGAGGCTGATCCAGCCTCTGAGAAGAGCTTCCTGGGAGGTTCTTGCTTCCCTCTGCTTCCCCTGCCCTTCCTTCCAAGGTGTCCTCTGCCCTCTTGTCCACTGTCTGTCTCCCTCCAGAGATTCACCGGGGTGGGAGGCGGGGTGAAGGGGCAGGTCACAAAGTGAGCAGCTTGGAGCCACCCAGAGGGGTTACCAGAAGGTGAGACACCGATCTCTCTCTTTACCTCCCCTGCCTGCGCTCTGGCTGCTCTCCATCCTAACCCCCTGACCATCCGTCCTAATGACCAATGGCACAAGTCTCTGCAGACTCCCGCACTGACCATTCCCAGACACTCATTTCACAAATAGGAATGGGGTGCTCTCCTCTGAGCCAGGCTCAGGGCCGGGAGTGAGAGTCCTACAGAAAGACAGCTGTGCGCCAATGACCCGAGCGGACGGTGCAAAAGATGCTGGGAAGGGAGCCAAGGGAGCAGAGCGCAAATTGCTTGGAAGAGCCAAGGAGGCCTGATAGGGGAAGCGACTTTTGGGTCTTAGAACTGGGGCTGGGGTGCAGCAGATGGGGACAGGAGTTGAGTGGAGAGGGACCCAGGCATTAAGGTATACAGATGTGAAAGAGCAGAGGTGCTGAGGGGTCAGCTAAGGGTGGCTTGGGATAGACTGCTGGCTCTGGACTCGCCTGCCTGAGTTTGAAACTCGTTGCCTCCACTTATTACGTGTGTGACCTTGGGCTTATTACTGGACCTTTCTGTGCCTTATTCCCCCATGTGTAAAATGGGGATGATAATAGTATGTGCCTAATAGGATCATCTAAGCACTTGGCACAGTGCTTGGCCCAATACCACAAGCTCTGGCTCCTGTTATTGCTGTTAATCTGTGAGCTTGGGGGCGGAGGGCGAGAAGCCCTCCTTGAATTCTCAGCAAAACCGGCAGGAGGTCTTCTGTGCATACTCGGCCCCTGGGAAGCACCAGCACAGGAATCCAGGAAGCAGCAAACCTAAGTGCAGACTCCTGGAGAGGGGGCCCCCCCAGGCTGAGGTCAGGGGAAGTGCAGAGAGGCTCAGGGCAGCAACGGGCAACCGCATTTACTGAGTGGCTACTGATGTGCTGGCGCTGAGGATGAGGAAGTGGAAAGTACAGAAAGGTCGCTTCATGGACTCTTCTCTCAGCTTCCCTAGGGATGTGGCTGGAGAAAGGCCCTTGTCCTTTTGCAGCCGATACTAGTCGGGCCCACCCTTGGCCGCGCCAGGGCCTGTTTCGGGGACACGATTGTAGTGGGTGGGGAGTGCTGTACCTCTAGGACAGGTCTGAGCGACGGTGGCTCTTCCTGGCAGGCGCCTAGCCTGTGGTCTGTGGTCAGAAAGGCTGGGCAAAGACGGCAGGGCTGGGTGTGCCCGACCGGCGGGGGCAGGGGTGCGGGGGGAGGGAAGAGGGGAGAGAATGGAGAAAATCAGGGCACAACGAGGAGGAGGAGGAGGAGGGCCTGGCCAGGAAATAGACCCGCCGGCATTCCTAGGCCACTCCTGCCAGCAACCAGAGGACACAGTGCCCACCCTGCTTGCTGGGCGCAGGCCCTAGGAGGGGACGCTGACAACGCGCAGGGTGACTGTGACCCGCAAGCGGGCCCTTCACCTTGCAGGTAGGTGTCCCCCCCACCCTCCACGCCCAGCGGTGCCTCTTCCTCTCGCCGAGGTCATGGGGTCCCTGGCGCGCTCGGAAACCGCTAGCGGACCGCGGCCGGGTCCTGGGCACTGGCAGCCAGTTCCGCGCCTTTGCGCGCGCGGCTCCGGGAGCGCGCGATGAGGCTTCGGGCCGGTGGGGCCCCCTGTACGTGCGCGGGGCGCGGCGACCAAGCGCGGGAGCGACCGCGTGTGCGCGTGGGTGCGCGGGGCGGGGTGGGGCGGGCACGTGCGGGAGCGGCCGCGGGCGGGCGCGCGCGCCGGGCGGGGCGGGTGCGGCCAAGTGCGGGCGCGCCCTGGGCGAGCGCCGCAGGCGCTTAGCGGAAGCGGGCAGACGAGGCCACGGCCAGGCCCCTCCCGGTGTCTGCCCCCGAGGGCTGGCGCGTCCAGGTTCCCCTGGGGTGGGGGGGAGTTAGTGTCTTTGCCCGAGGTAGCTGCCTGGGTTAGCAGTCGCCCCCTCGGCTGGCTCTGTGGCCACGTTGTAATTATAAACGCGCGCGCGCGCGCGCGCACACACACACACACACACACACACACACACACAGCCAACCCTTCATTTCCTAGAGCTCGGCAGCACAGGGGACCCAAGATCCAGCGTGGGCCAGGCTTTCCCTTCCTTCCCCCAGGTCTGCGCGGTGTCTTTGAGGTGAAGGGCAGGTGCCCGGCACAGGGAAAGCTTGCCTGCGATTGGCCGAAGGAGCGCCCGGGTGGGGTTGGCAAGGCCACCTGCCCGGCAGGCAGTCCGTGGGCCCGGATACGCCTCAAGCTGGAGAACACTGATACGTTGGCCAAACGGCACAGGAAGACACTTTGGGATTTAGGTGGAGAAAAAGAGGAGGGAGCACTGATTTGGAGTCAGAGGCAAGTCGCTTTCTGTGGCTGGAGGGGGCGGGGGCGTTATTGAAATGGAAATAGTACTGGCCACGGCCACGGTACAGAGTGTGAGGACACAAGAGATGTGAGAATGGTACAGATCTGAGAAGGTGAGATTGCTTTGTTCACCCCGCAGGTAAGCTCCCAAAGAGAGAGTGGAAAAAGTATTCCTAAGCTTAACGAGGATGCCGGGCTGGAACAGTGTGGATGCTCTAGACTAGAGCATCTGCAGCTGAGAACCCAGTTCCAGAGCTAGATGATTCGAGTGCAAACCTCAGCTCTTCCTCTTATTAGAGCTCTTACCTTAGGCAAGTCAGATACCCTCTTTTGAAGCCTCAGTGTGCCTTTCTTTGAAATGGGCATGATAGTCGAGCCTGCTTCCTAGGGTGGTTACGAGATCACACGGGTCAAGATCTTGCCTTGAAAGCCTTACAGTGCCCCCTAAGTGTTAACCAGGCATATTGTTATTGCCGTCAGGATGCACCCTTTTGGGCACAGCGCACAGCGTAGGGAGAGAAGACTCACGGAAACAGTGGAAACTAGGTTTTATCCAAACAAGATACCTTGCCTCTCTGCGCTTTAGTATTTCATGGGAAAAATGGAGATTATTATATTCACCTCACAAAGTTGTCATAAAAGTTAAAATAACCATATGAATGGATGAGCACATGAGAAGCCCTCACCTGATTTTGGAGAAAACGAATACTTGTGTTCCAGTTTTCTAGAGCTGTGTAACACACCTGTTTAAAGATAGTTGCTTAAAGGGCGCCTGGGTGGCTCAGTTGGTTGAGTGTCCGACTTCGGCTCAGGTCATTATCTTGCGATTCATGAGTTTGAACCCCGTGTCGGGCTCTGTGCTGACAGCTCAGAGCCTGGAGCCTGCTTTGGATTCTCTGCCCCTCCCCTGCTCCTACTCTGTGTCTCACCCTGTCTCTCAAAAAATGAATAAATGTTAATAAAAATTTAAGGATAGTTGCCTAAAATAACAGTACTCATCTATTTTGCTCAGGAATCCGCGATTTGGGGAGGGTTTGGTGCGGATGGCTTATCTCTGCTCCTTATGGCATCAGCTGAAACGGCCCAGCCGGGGCCAGAGAATCTTCTTCCGAGATCATGTGCTCGTGTGACAAGCCAGTTGATCCTGGCTGCCAGCTGGGACTGTTGGCCAGGGTCTGGGTTCCTCTCAGTGGGGCCACTCCACGAGGCTGCTTGGGCCTCCCCACAGCATGGCGGCCAGGTTTCAAGAGCAACCATCCCAAGTGATAGGAAATGGAGGTTTAAAGTCTCTTCAGAAACCAGCACAGTGTGGCTTCCACTTTATTCAGTTGTGTAGTCACAGAGCCCACTGCCTTTCAAGGGGAGGGGACTTAGACTCTCTCTCTCAATGAGAAAAGCATCAAACAATCTCCAACGATCTTGACTCTACCACGACTTGAAAACCTTTTTTTTTCTTTTTTCTTTGTTTTGCTTTTGCTTTTTTTTTTTTTTCTGGGTGCCATGGTGACAATTTAATTCATCTTTGCAAAGGAGAAGACCAGCAGAGCAACAGATATCCATGAACGAGGGCCTTATCACAGAGCCCGTTTTGGCCACGGTCACTTTCTCGGGGCCTGGTTCCGGGATGAGGAAGCAGGCATCCTACATAGTGGATTCTCTGGGATCTGTTTCCCTAGAATGTGAGGCTCCAGGCACCAGCTCTGCCAGCCCCTTGTCTTTACAAGAAGAGAGGGAGAAGCCAGGAAGAGGATAATGTGGATTCAGAAAAGTAGATTCTAGCAGGTGGCCCCGGGCTGAGTAGAATGAACATCTACGTAGCTCTCCGTTCCCTGGAGAAATCTGTTTATTTTTCGAGAGGGCTGCTGCTTGGGTGCTTGGGGAGTGAGTGTTGTCCTACATGATTAGGTTATTAACTGATGGGCTAGAGCCCGGGGTGTGGAGGCAGAAGTCGCCATGGCAACCTTCAGGTCTGTGGTTTGTGCTTTGGCTCCAAGCAGGAAGGATGTCCCAGATACCTGAGACCTTCTCAGAAAGACCACAGACTTTCCAAAGAGAGACCGAAGTCTCTTTCACCGGTAGGTTTCCACCGTAATGCATTTTCACACGTGGTCACCCACCCATGTCTTCAGAGTCAAAGCCAACCCTCTTCCTGTGGCCTCATCCCCTAGTCTGTCTGCCCCAGTCTATTAGCTCCTGACTTCAATTTCAGCCACACTGGGTGGCAGAAAGAAATGGATTTCAGATTTATTTATTCATGCAAGCATTCAACACATTTCTGTTGGGCATTTATTTTGGGCCAAACCACCTTCTCCCTGAGAGAGAATAAAACAGACCCAGCTCCTCCTCCTCACGGGGCTGACTGCCTGGAGGTGGAGGTGGGCATTAGCACATAATCATACAAATTCCCATGCATTGCACTGATAGTTACTAAAATATGATGAATTTATTTTTTTTAATATTTTCTTTATGTGTTTATGATTTATTTTAGAAAGAGAGAGTGTGAGCGGGGGAGGGGGCAGAAAGAGAGGGAGAGAGAGAATCATTTTCTTTTTCTTTTGTGTGAGAGAGAGTGAAAATGAGCAAGGGGCATAGAGAGAGAAGCAGGACTCACCCGAGAGAGAAGCAGGGCTTGCTCGAAGCCGGACATGGGTTCATCCGAAGCTGGGCTTGGGCTCACACAGTGCGTCCCTCGAACTCATGAACTATGCGATCATTACCTGAGACAAAGTCAGATGCTTAACCGACTGAGCCCCCCAAGCCCCCCAAAATACAATGAATTTAGACTTGACTTGAATCCCAGCACTGCCAGCCCTGTGACCCTTGGTGTCTTCGGTGGTAAAGCCGGGATAATAATACTTACCTTCCAGGGTTGCTGTGAGCCATCATGAAGACATGCTCTGGGATACACAGAGCCTCGAACGTCGTGGTAACTCTGAGTATGTAAGCACCCACCCGGCATCCTCTTGTCCAGGGCCTATTTGTCATTCAGAACTCATTGGCCAACTTCTCTCTGTATGAGGAGCCCTGATCCCAGCTCCCTGGCAGTCACAGTCCTCAAGCTGGCCAAGGAAGGATGAAAAGAACCCAAGGAGGGATGCGTGCAGAAGCTGGGCCTTAAAGCCGTGGTTCTCAGACTTTGGTGTGTGTCAGGAAAACCCAAAGGCATTGCTCAAAGTGCAGCCTCTCGGACCTCATCCCTAAGTGTCAGAGTCAGTGAATGCAGTGCAGGGCCTGGGAATACTCATGCAGGTTTGCTGAAGCTCCCCTGGAAAACGGGATTTGCCCTTAAAGACTAGGGAGAAGAGTCCAGGAAGTGGGTAGGCCCCGTGTCGGGCCTCCGAGCAAGGGCTGACGGGGCCTTCTCCTTTCCTTCCCACTGCAGCCTCCTTCTGTGCATCTGGCCCGCCCTCCGCTCTCAGGGAGCAGCTCAAAGCCCCTCCGCGCCCAGAGGCTCTCTCACAGCCCACTACCCTCACAGATGGCTCCGTTGTTCATGCCTGCATTTGAGAAGCACAGCTCTCTAGGGTCTTCAGTAGGTGCGTGTGGTGGTGTGGTCGGCAGCCCAGGGATTTTGCCTGCACAGTCTGGCCCAGAGCCTCTGCTCTTAACCTTACTCCTGTGCCCAGGGCATTGCTGTCATGTGCCGAGGGGCTTGCATGGTCCCACCAGCTCAGGGCAGACTCTGAAGTCCTCCCTATGATGAGTCTCATACTGTCTGGATTCTAAGAGCCAGGGGGTGCCTGAGAACCTTGTAGCCTATGGTCCTCTTGCCCTCAAAATAGCCTCCAGAGTGGCTCGGAAAAGTCCAGCAGCCCCTCAGAGCCAAGGTTGTTGGAGTAGATGTTTATGCTGGGGGCAGACAGGGCTGCCCAGGGCTCAGTCCATCCTCCTGGGGCTGCCACTCCACTGGGGGCCTACAGTGCTTCCTGACTGCTGTCACTGAGGGCTGAGAGATGGAAACAGTGGATTCAGGTGGAGGCCTGGCCCAGTTTACATCCTGTGTCTTTCCGGGATGGAAGGAGCCAACGAGGTGGCCCCTGGCAGCCCCTGTGAGGTCACTGTACCCCACAGAGCTCGGGCATTCTTGCCCCTTGATAAACTCCCCGCTCTGCTCAGCGGCAGCTCTAAAATGCTATCCCTTTGGGCTTAAGGACAGAAGTCTGGATGCAAGGAGGCCATCCGGGGGCTTCTCTTGTGCTGTGTTTTTATTACATACTCATTACTTTGTACTTAGTTGTAGGTTTATTTAGTGACGTTTGGGCAACTCAAGGTTATGGGGTCCCTAGGGCCCCTCAGGCCCCTGCTTGATGCTTTGTGTTATCACGCTTTCTAGGCCTTCTTTCCTGTTTCAGGTCCAAGACAAAATCCTGGCAGTGAAGTAGAACACAGCACGGGCTCCTTTTTCTCTTACTGAGTGGGCGTCTCAGAGGATGTGGGCTCAGCTCACTTGAGTAAGACTAAAGTAAGCACCGCCCTCCCCCTGCGTGTGCGTGTCCTACTAGACCGGGCCATCCTGCAGAAGGAGCCAGAGGCATTCTCTCTGACCTGTGTCCATCGGGGTCATCAGGCATTCACCACTAAGTCAACCCGGCACTCCTCACCCACGCGTTCCTTCCTGTGACATCAGGGAACGCCAGCCACACTTCCATGGCTCAGGAAGAACATCTGTGTCTAGAAGCATTTGCTTGGAGGGCCCAAGCCCAACACAGGGGGATTTTTTTCTGAGACCCCTACCAAAATGGTCCCCCCAAAAGACCAGAGTGATTCGCCCTCTGGAGAGGATGAGTCCCCTAGATCACCTGACGGGGCAGGGAGAATGCGCTTTCTCAATGACCCCCATGCACGGCGGGCATTGGCTTCCGGGCTCCAGCAACATATCCCATGAGCAGCTTCCGAGGAGATTACCTCCAAGGGAGGAGGCTGGGCCAAAACAGCACGGCATCTGAAAATCATGGCTCTGTCATTTAGCTGTAAGGCCCCGGTTTAGAGCGTGTGCCCGTCTGTGCCTCAGTTTCCCCATCTGTAAAATGAGGGTGCTGGGCTGCATAACCTCCAGGGGGTCTTCCAGTCCTGCTGTTCTGAGCAAGTTTAGTAACTGCTCCTGACAGAGAGAAGACCCCACGAAGAACCCTGCCCTTGCTCCCTGCTCTGGGCCATGCTCTTTTAAAACATCAATGCTTGCCTTATTCATAGCCCAGAACCTTCCCCTGTTGCCCTGGCTCTCTCCGTCTGCAGGACAGGATCCAACTTGACTCCGGCACGTCAGTGCTTCTCCACCTGGCTGCCCACTGGAATTGTCCCGAGACCTTTGGAAAACATTGGTGCGGGCACCTCACATCCAGAAAGGACGATGTAATTCATCTGAGGTAGGGTGTGGGCGGGAGTATTAATTTTTATTTATAAGTTCCCCAGGTATGTTGTTAGGTGAGTTGCGACCCACTGACCCAGATGTTGGGTTGTTGGTGGCTGAAGAGTGACAGCCTGGGGCTGGGGGGTGGAAACAGTTACCTTCCCCTGGCCTGGCCTGCTGTCCCATCGCTCTTGCCGCTGTCCACAGCATATTCGAGACCTATGCATTGGCTTGTCTGAACGGCTCAAGCAAGGACCCCTGGGTCAGGGGCTCGACACCCCGTACCTCTTCTCCTGGTTTCTCGCGGGTGCTCAAGCTGGTTTGATGGGTAGAATTAGTGCGCTCGGCCCCTCCTGCAGCCCCCCTGACTCCCCAGGCCTCTTGCCCCTAACTCAGGCTTTCAAGCTCCTGGCAAGGTTGCTCCCCGCCCCCTGGGGTATGTGGAAGTATTTGGAGGATGCGTTGCGTGGAGGGAGCGGTCCCCCCCTGCTCTCATCCTTGGCAGGCAAGGGTTTCTCGGCAACCGCCCAGCCTGATACCAGATCGGAGTTCACATGATTCTGCCTCAGCTCAGGAATGGGCAGCCTCCAGCTGGGATTTTCTAGACCGAGCTGGGAGGTGTGGTCTGTGGGAAATCTCCGGAGGGGAAGCACGGTCCCGGCTGGCTACAGAGTGGCCTGCTTGGGGCCTCCCCCAGGCCCGGCAAGGTGGCTCCAGTCTCCTCCCCCAGGCCTCTCCAGAGCCACTGGAGGAAGCCCGGCTCTTTGAGGTTTGAGGGCAGAGCTCGACCAAGTGGATAGTCAGAGACTATCCCCTTTGCTGATTCCCCCTTTGCTGCCGCTCCCTGCCTGCTCTTCACCTGGCGGCAGAGACCTTCGCCTTCCTGGGGTCTGGAGGCTGAGCAGGCGGGGGAATCAGTCCAGCTGTTTCCAGACCGAGGATCGTGACTCATTAGTGGGTCAGGAAATCAATTTAGTACAGAAATGATCAGAGTGGGTCACAAGTAGTGGGGTAAGTATTGCTTTGGGGAAGTTTTTCTTCTCCATAGGCATGCGTGTGTGTGCGTGTGTGTGTGTGTGTGTGTGAGAGATGTCTGTGTGTGCTTGGGGACAATGTCAAATGTATTCTTGCTACGGTTGGGGGTCAAAAGAGCTTAGAAGGTCGCAAATTAGTGCCGTGATGGCTGCGTTCTGGATTCAGACCCACCTGACTTACCATGTGAACTTGGGCAACTGGGTTAGGCTCTCTGGGCTTCAGGTGCTATGAAATGGGATAGCAGTGCCAGCCCACCTGCCTCAGAGCGACTGCCTGAGCCCAGATGGGACTGAACTTTCAAACAGTTACAGGGGCTTTAGAAATGAGATCTCCTCCTCATTGTTGTTGCTGGAGTGAGGCTCTTTGGGAGCAAGATGGAGCGAAGAAAGGCTGCAGCCTGATTTCTACTCCCGTCCCGGAGGGACATGTCCGCCTCTGAAAGCATGTGGAAGTTTGACCAGCTGAAGGGAAGGGAAGCTGGGCGCGCAGGAACCTCCCTGCTCCGTGGGCTCGGGGCTCCACGAGTAACAGTGTGTGTGCGTGTCTGTGTGCAGCACGCGGAAGAAACGGCGACAGATTGGACCACTGTTTATGTACCAGCCCAACGCCAGCATCAGGCACCTCTGCCTTCTGGCTGGGAATGTGCGGGAGGCTCTCAGCTTGCGTCAAAAGGCGCTTCCTTCCTTTCAGGGCTAATTTTTCTTGGTCGTTAAAGTCCTGGAAGACATTCCTCTGTGCTGACGAGCATTTGTAGAAAGATTTGCTTTTAGGTGTTGGTTGTTTTGTGTGTAGTCTGTGGGTTTCTTAGCTGGACGATGAAGTGTGTGTGTGTGTGTTTTTTTAACATTCATTTATTTTTGAGAGAGAGAGAGAGACAGAGCATGAGCAGGGGAGGGGCAGAGAGAGAGGGAGACACAGAATCCAAAGCAGGCTCCAGGCTCCGAGTTGTCAGCCCAGAGCCCGACGCGGGGCCTGAACTCACCAACCGCGAGATCATGACCTGAGCCGAAGTTGGCCGCTTAGCCGACTGAGCCACCCAGGCCCCCCGACGATGAAGTGTTCGAGGTGGATGTAGAGACTCCTTGCGTCCGTTCTCCGCCCTGCCCCCCACCCCTTGGGCAACCACACACGGGGCACACTTTGGGTGTTGAGGAAATGGTGGACCTGGCAGACATCTGCCGGGTGCAGGGGAGCTAGCCCAGGTGGCCCTCGTGGTGGCATCTGAGGACTGGAGCTTGGCGAAACATGGGGGTGGAGGGTGGCTGCTCAGTGATCATCGTGATAGACAGAAAGAGAACATGACACTGAGTGTGGGCCGGTCTGAGTTCAAAACCCAGCCTACCACATCGTAACTGCGGAATCGTAAGCAGGTTGGTTCAACTCTCTGAGCCTCAGTTTTTTCATCTGTAAAATGAACACTGATGAGAGTGGTGTTGAAAGGGAACGGATGTGCAGAAACGTGCCCGGCATGTCGAGCCCTCTCGGCCGATGTGGCTTGGTTCTCCCATTCTGTCTACGTTTTCCCATTTACAGAACGCTTTTGCATCTACTGTCGTGTCCCTTGATTTTTGAGAAGGAAGTTTCCTATGGATACCAGGGAGAGAAAGGGACCCTCCTGGCAAGGTGTAGTTTCTTTCTGGGGGTACCTGTCCTCAGGAACTGGTAGAAGGCAAGCCTGGCTGTGGTAAGACCTGAGTGCAAAAGCTGGACCCTCTGACCGGCTCTGGAGGCTTGAGCAGCTGCCAGGCTTCTGAAGAGGAAACCACAGTAATCCTTCCTCCTTACTTTTCTATTCATGATACCCCACTGTCCAAGCACCCAACCTGAAACCCATCTACCATCCGCTCATCCATCCATCCATCTCTCTACCCATTACCCCACCCATCTGTCTACCCCTCACCCATCTAGCTATTTTTTTAAAAATTTTTAATGTTTATTTATTTTTGACAGAGAGAGAGAGACAGAGAGTGAGCAGGGGGTGGGCAGCAAGAGGGAGACACAGAATCCAAAGCAGGCTCCAGGCTCTGAACTGTCAGCACAGAGCCTGATGTGGGGCTCGAACCCATGAATGTGGAGATTATGACCTGAGCCGAAGTTGAAAGCTCAACAGAGTGAGCCCCCCAGTGCCTCCCATCTGTCTGTTTACACATCCATCCACCTACCCACGCACCCATGCATGCATCTATCTACCCATTCACTCGTTCATCTATCCATCTGCCCCCTCAAACATTCATTTACTCATCCACTGACCCGTCTATCCACCCATTCACCTATCTACCCACCTACCTCTGGACCTATCCATCCATCTAACAATTTTTTAGAGTTTATAAGGACCAAGCACTAAGGAACGTTTCAGATTTGTCCCTGACTGGGGTCATTGCCCCGCACCTCCCTTCTAATTAGTTGTCAGTTTCTATAGCTTCTTCTTGTCTCCTCTCTGGCCATGCTTCCTCATACCTAGTCCCAGTCATGCCAAGCTACTCTCAGTTCCCCAAACATGCCCATTGTCTCTCTCACATTTGGCCTGTTGCACGCACACATTGTTTCCACAGGCAGAAACTCCCTTCTGCTTGGGCAGCCCTTCCCCCTTCTTCTTTCTTAGTCTAACTTTGCCACTCAGGAAGGCTTCCCTGGCTGGGTCAGGTTACCTCCCATGAGCTCCCTTAAAGTCCTGTGCTCTCCTTAGGAGCTGGTCTCACTATCTTCTCCACTGTCTCATGAGAGTAAAAGCAACTTGAGTTTCACTAAGTGACCGTGTCTAGTGCAGTGCCCTCCTTACAATAGCTACTCAATAAGTATCTGCTATATGAATGAATAAGAGAATGGATGGACAGACGGATGGATGCATGAAAGCATGGTTGCATGGATGCATGGATGGGTGATTGGAGCGCCACTGAAGGATTTGAAGTAAGAATGTTTATGTTAGGTTTTATTTTAGAGGATGGCTTTAAGGGTGGTAAGGTGGAGCTAGGAAATCCAATAGGAGGCCATTGTACTGCTTCTGGGGGTGAAGTCTTGACCAAGCCAGTCTAGGGCATTGGTGTAGGAACTGAAGAGGAAGAGACTGATGTGGGAAATATGTAGGAGTTGAAAATGGTAGAACTGGGTAATTTACTGGATGCTTTAGATGAAGATGAGGAAAGATAGCCAAAGGCCATTCATCTGGGCAGGTAGAGATGCCCCTTCCAAGGGCAGGGTAGCACAGAAAATGATGGAAGGGGGCTGGGCTTCATGAAGCATGTCCTGTGAGGCAGCAGGAAGCTGGTTATGTCCACTGTCTGCCTGGTGGGAGGTCTGGAGTCGTCAGAGTGCAGGTGGGGTTGAAACCACAGAGGGATGCTCTCCCACAGAGGATGTGCATGGAATGAAAAGAACAAACCAACATTAAATGTGAGTATGAGAGAGGCTCACAGGACCACCGTGCACTGCCTCGAGCAGTAGTCATTTGTGCGTGTGCTGTTCTGTCTTATGAGACTGGAGACTCCCCTGTGGGTGGGAGAAACACAGAAGAACTGGATTCTTGGGCAAGCCACTCCATCCCTCTGGGCCGCAGTGTCCTCTCCCTAAAATGGGGGAAAATGACAGGGCTGTAGTGAAGATGGGTGAGAGGGCAGAGGTGAAACGCTCTGTAAACTGTAAAAGATTTTGCAAATACGAGGTGTAAGTACCCTGCCAGATGCAGTCATTGTTTCTTGAGAGAGTGAATCAGGCTGTTGACCTCCCAAAGACTGCGTCCTGGTTCGGCCCACAAGAGTTCTGTTGGGTCTTAAGTTCCCCTTACAGCCAGCTCTGCCTCCCAGCTTGGGAACTCGAGTTAACAGGATGCTTATCCTGCCCTGTATCAGGACTCAGATCCCAGACTTTCTAGACCTTTGAGTGCCTTGCTACTCAGAGTGTGGTCAGCAGGCTGGCCACACCACCACCAGCTAGAAGCATGTTGCAAATTCTCAAGCCCCACGTCAGACCCACTGAATTAGACACTCTGTAGGTAAGGCTCAGTAATCTCAATAAGGATTTTTTAAAAAGTTTATGTATTTATTTTGAGAGAAGAGAGTCTGAACAGGGGAGGGGCAGAGAGAGAGAGGGAGAGAGAGAGAATCCCAAGCAGACTCCACGCTGTCAGCACGGAGCCTGACACGGATATCAAACTCACGAACCGTGAGAACACGACCTGAGCCGAAATCAGAAGTCGGACGCTTAACTGACGGAGGTGCCCCTCAATAATCTGTTTTAAACAAATTTTCCAGGTGACTCAGATGCACCCAAATTTGAAAACCACTGCTCTGGAAATACCCAAACCCTCTTTTTGCTACAAGGGAACGTAGGAGGTGTTTTAATCTAAACATAGTAAATGTTTCTTCTTTGCCCTGCATGCTTGAATATTTTTGACTTTGGTTGCCAGAAGTCACTTATTGTTGGCCTAGGAAAGAGGAAGCCACAAGTCATTGCCCCAGCTCCCCCCTCACCCACCCCACACACGTACATACACTCACCACTAATAAACAATAGGCTTCAACCTGGTGACTCTCAAAAAATACCTAAGACCCGACAGGACGTGTTTTTCTTCACTATGGCTTCATTTGCCCTGCTTTGGGGGCACCTGGGGGCCTGTGCTTAGGAATGAATTGTATCTTCCTGCGGGTGGACTTTCTCTGGACTTCGGAGAAACCTGAGGTAAATCCAGAGACAGGGGCTGTCCTGGGTGAGTGCTCTTGGGGACAGTTCAGGGATGTGTCTGTCTGTTGACCTTCTCATTTTGTAAGCCAGCTGAACTGTGAGTGGGCTTGGGATTCAGGGATGGGAGGGCTGGCAAGTGGAGGGTGAGTGGAACCAGAGTTTGACTCACTGGCTGTGGGCAGAGTTGAAGGGTCATGGGGCTCTGTTGCCCCCTTTCCCCTTCCTCTCACCATCAAAACATAGAAGCAAAACAAAACAAAACAAAACAAAAAAAACACACAGAAAGCAGAAAACAAGAAAACACTCTCATACACTGTTGGTGGGAATGTAAAATGACGCAGCCACTATGGAAAACAGAATGGCAGTTCCTCAAAAAAATTAAAAATAGAACTACCCTATGATCCAGTGATTCCACTTCTGGGTGTTCACCCCAAAGAACTGAGAACGGGGACTCAAGCGGATCCTCTACGTCCCTGTTCATCACAGCATTATTCACACGAGCCAGTAGGTAGGATGGAAACCCCTCAAATGTTCATGGACAAATGAATGGAAAAACAACAATATAGTATACACACACAACGGGATGTTCTTCAGCCTTCAAGAGGAAGGAAATTCTGCAATATGCCACCACATGAGTGAATCTGGAGGACGTTCTGCTAAGTGACATAAGCCAGACTCAAAAAAGACAACCATTGAATGATTTCCCTCACATGAGGTCCTAGCATAGTCAAATTCAGAGACAGAGAGTAGAATGGTGGTTGCCAGGGGTTGGGGGGCGAGGGGAATGGGGGGCTAGGGTATAACAGAGACAGAGTTTTCCAGTTTGAGAAGATGAGAAAGTTCTGGAGATGGGTGGTGTGGTGATGGTTGCATAACCATGTGAATGTACTTCACGCCGCTTAAAAATGTACACTTAAAAATGGTTAACATGGTACATTTTATGTTATATATATATATATATCTACCCACAATTAAAAACGAGAAGCACCCCCCTTTGCCACCATCGCTGAGACTCCGGGCTTGCGTCCCGGAGAGGGTGGAGAGGTGGGCCCCACAGAGAGTTCGGGAGTGAGTCTCGGGTGGGGAACTGGCTGGCAGGAGGGAGGGAGGGGCCATGGCACAGGGAGTCCTGGGTTCTCCTGCCCGCGCTTCCTTCCTCAGGCCAGCTTTGGGCGAGTCGCTGCCCCTTTTGAACTCCGGTTTCCTCACCTGTAAAATGGGGAAGGGGCATTCACTTATTTCTTCCAGAAGTGTTCGTGAGTGCCTGTCAAGGGCCAGGCAGTGTTCAAGGCGCACATGGCCTCTGCCCTCTTGGGATTCGCATTCTCATGGAGGAGACGGACCGGTGGCAGCAGCAGCAGACAAGCAAACCAACACGAAAAATCTCAGATACTGATGGGAGCTCTGAGGAGCACGCACGATGACGTGATAGCGACCAGGGAGAGGGCTGCCTTTGGTGGGGTGGTCAGGGAAGGCCTCCAGAGGAGGTGATGGTTGAGCTGAGATCTGGCATAACAGGAGCCAGCCCGGAGGTGGACGTGGAGGTCGGGGGAGGGCAGGGGGCAGCACTCCAGAGAGGCAGCCATTAGGCAAAGGCCCTGAGGCCTGAGGCACAGAAAGCTGGCCTTTGTAGCCAGAGGGTGGCCGTGGTGGGCAAGGCCGAGGGAGCTGGGGCCACAGCATGCTGGGCCTGGTAGGCCCCGTAAGGAGTTTGGGTTTTCCTGTAGGTGTGGTAAGAAGCCATCTCAGTGGGTTTTAAGCACGGAAGAAGAAGACCTGGTTATGTTTAGAAGGATGGCTGTGGCTTCCATGTGGGTAACGGGTGGGGCATGCAGGGGAGAGCCGGGGTGGGGGAGGGAGCCCCGGGGAGCCCAGGTGAGGAGGGTAGCTTTGGACCAGAACCAGCTGTTGCCCGTTTAGAGGCAAGAGGCCAGGCAGGAGCCACAACAGAGCTGCAGGAGGGAGATGGGGGTGGGGATCGCCAGCTGGCGGTGAGGTGGCTGGTGACACACTCTGAGGTGAGGGGTTTCCCTTCTGGGTCCTTGAGTCCCAGATTGACTATTGTCGAGAGACAATGCAAAGGACGGGGTTGATCTGCTGACACTTCAAAATAGCTTAATTCAGGTGCGCCTGGGTGGCTCAGTCATTCAGGCATCCAACTTCGGCTCAGGTCATGATCTCGTGGTTCGTGGGTTCGAGCCCTCATCGGGCTCTGTGCTGACAGCTCGGAGCCTGGAGCCTACTTCGGATTCTGTGTCTCCCTCTCTCTCTGCTCATGCTCTGTCTCTCTCTGTCTCTCAAAAATAAATAGACATTAAAAAAAATTCAAAATAGCTTAATTCAAACGTCATTCATTCAGAATTTGCAACCGTAGAGACTGTACATTCTCCGGAGGGGGTGAAATTGGTTCTTGGGTGGGATGAAAAAAATCCGAGCTATTACAATGATTTGTCACCCTCCAAAGGGCTGCAATACACAAAGATATGTATTAAAATTTCATGGAAAGAGGGGTGGTTGGGGGAAAATGTCTAAAGAGGCTCTTTGGGAGAATGATCCTTTCTTTCTTTCTTTCTTTCTTTCTTCTTTCAGAGAGAGAACGAGAAAGCGAGAGGGGAGAAGAGCAGAGAAAGAGAGGGAGAACAGGCTCCATGTTCAGTACGGAGCCTGACTCGGGGCTCGATCCCACAACCCTGGGATCATGACCTGAGCTGAAATCAAGAGTCAGACACTCAACTGACTGAGTCGCCCAAGTGCCCCCCGGGGAGGATGACCGTTAAACAAACTGAAAGTTGAAAAATCCTGATTTAGACCCACAGTGAGATTTTTCACTGGAGCCAGAAGTGTTTAACCAATAGAGTAGCTCAGGCCTTTCATTATATATATCAGATATACTAATTTATAAAGTAGGCTCCCAACAAAAATTTTTATTCTATTTTGTTCTAATGTACCTGTAAATATAGCAATAGCATTTTCTTTCTTAAATTCTCAACACGATAAACTCGCAAATGAGCGCAAGACTACCATATTTTACTCCGCCTCTTTCCCTCTGGCAAACCGATGCCGTGCATTTTGACATCCGTCATTTTATGTGGCCCTGATACTGCCCCTGAGGGCAAATGTTTCTATCCCCACCTTCTAGATGAGGAAACTGAGACTCACAAGGGGTAAATGACTTGCGCGGCCTGTAAGCGGCTGACCTGGGCCTCGTGTTCATTTCTGTTGGTTCCTGTCTTGTGCTGTTCCCTGCGTTGGGTCCTCGCTTCCCCAGAGAAGAGGTGAGGTAGCATCCCCTGGTGAGCACCCAGGAATTCAGGCAGTGGCCTGAGGGAAGTATGGCCTTTGTTTCTTGCCAGAGCACAGTAGGACGTGCGGGGGTTGGGCCGTGCTGTCTGGAGAGGCCCCCCAGAAGGGGCTGTGACCTCCGTGTTAACTGACCTGGTCCATTTCTTGGAGCAAGTAGGAAAAATGTGAGTGCGGCTTAATGCTGTCGTAGAGAATGGCTGGGGCCCTCACTGTGGTGTGTGGATTGGAGTTGATCTTCACCTTGAGCTTCTCTTGGAGAGTTTGTGCTCACAAGAGCTCCTAGGCTTGCTTGCTGCCCTGAGGGAACAGGCAAATAAATAAGGGACAGGAAGCCGGGGAAGGGGGACAGAGAGGCCTAAACCACATTTTAGTATCTTGGTGTGCGACCCATTCAGATAGTCTAGTTGAGGTGAAGCTGGTCCATCTTCTCGATCAAGTGAGGCACTTGGCACAGGACCTGGCACACAGTAGGTGCTACATAAATGTTCGCCGCTATTATTCTAAGCCTTTCCTACCTTACCTTTCAGGGACTTACCCACCACCAAGGAGGCCCAGCCCTTGATACAGCTTGAACCACATCCCGTAAACAAGATGATGTCAGAGAGCCTGGCCCCTTCCCTGAGCCCATGAGGGGCGAGGCCCCTTGAGGCCCGAAGATGGGGAACATCACCGAGAACAACACGTCGCCGAACTGTTCCATCGACCACACCATCCACCAGACTCTGGCCCCGGTGGTCTATGTGGCGGTGCTGGTGGTGGGCTTCCCGGCCAACTGCCTGTCTCTCTACTTCGGCTACCTGCAGATCAAGGCCCGGAACGAGCTGGGCGTGTACCTGTGCAACCTGACGGTGGCCGACCTCTTCTACATCTGCTCGCTGCCCTTCTGGCTGCAGTACGTGCTGCAGCACGACAACTGGTCGTACGGAGACCTGTCCTGCCAGCTGTGCGGCATCCTCCTCTACGAGAACATCTACATCAGCGTGGGCTTCCTGTGCTGCATCTCCATCGACCGCTACCTGGCTGTGGCCCACCCCTTCCGCTTCCACCAGTTCCGCACCCTGAAGGCGGCCGTGGCCGTCAGCGCGCTCATCTGGGCCAAGGAGCTGCTGACCAGCGTCTACTTCTTCATGCACCAGGAGGTGGTGGAGGACCACGAGCGGCACCGCGTCTGCTTCGAGCACTACCCGCTGGAGCCATGGCAGCGCGGCATCAACCACTACCGCTTCCTGGTGGGCTTCCTCTTCCCGCTGTGCCTGCTGCTGGCCTCCTACCAGGGCATCCTGCGGGCCGTGCGCCGGAGCCACGGCACCCAGAAGAGCCGCAAGGACCAGATCCAGCGGCTCGTGTTCAGCACCGTGGTCATCTTCCTGGCCTGCTTCCTGCCCTACCACGCCCTGCTGCTGGTGCGCAGCCTCTGGGAGGCCAGCTGCCCGTTCGCCAAGGCCGTCTTCAATGCCTACCACTTCTCCCTGCTCCTCACCAGCTTCAACTGCGTGGCTGACCCCGTGCTGTACTGCTTCGTCAGCGAGTCCACCCACAGGGACCTGGGCCGCCTGCGAGGGGCCTGCCTGGCCTTCCTCACCTGCGCCAGGACCGGCCGGGCCAGGGAGGCCTACGCGTCGGGCGCCCCCGACACCTCGGGGAAAAGCGATGAACCCGAGCTGCTGACCAGGCTCCACTCGACCTTCCAGGCCCCCAACTCGCCTGGGGTGGGAGGGTCCCCCACGGGCGGCTTGGCCTAGCCGGGGTCCCGCTGCCGCAGTGTGGGGCTAAGTGAGGCCTGAGCTTGCCTGCTGTCTGCCGCCCACTCGGCCAAGTGCAGGTGCCTCTTCCTACGGGAGGGAACGATGGGCCTGGGCCGCCGCGAGGCCTCTCTGGTCCCGGGGAGCCCGCTCCAGCTTGCTGAGCTGATGGGTGTTGTCTGCTGCCGGCCTCTGGGGAGAGGAAGACAGGGAATTGTCACCTCCCGGAGGTTCTTAGAGATGGGTTGGTGGGGGGAGGTTGCAGAGTGTGAGGGACGGGGATTGGGATGAGGGTGGGTGTCTGGGCGGACACCTGCCAGGTCCTTCCAGTGCCATTGTCACAGACGACGCCTGTCCAAATGCATGGGTGTTTCCTGAGGACATAACACACGAGCTGTATTGTCATCCTTAACACTTGAGCCCCACCCCACAAAGGGGTCAGAAGGAAGATGACCTCCCGGGAGGTTGGAGGGGAGAAGGGAGGTGGGGAGGCGTTCGGGCACTGGGGGCGTATGGAGGGGGGACAGTGAAGGGAGTGACGGGAGAGGAGAGACCCCAGCTCTGGGCATGTCTCACTTTCACAGGGAGAGTTGAGGGGATTCTACAAGCCCCAGGGCTGATGGAAGACAAATCCCAGGGCTCCCCGGGGCCATGTCTGTGGTCCTTTTACACAGCCAGTCCTGAAGCTCAGTGCTGGGACAGAGGCCTAAAGCCAGTGTGTCTAACTGAGTTCCCAACACACAGGGTTCTAATTAGTTTTCTGTTTCCATCTGCCCAGAAGCACCAGATACGGAAACCAAGAACTCTGTGTGTGTGTGTGTGTGTGTGTGTGTGTGCACGTGCGAGCGTGCATGTATTCACAGTTAGAATGCCAGGGTCTCCGTGACAGCTCTGTGCCAAGACACTGAGGCTAAGGTTATGTGACTGCTGGCAGAGTTGTCTCCCCACCCCAGGCCCCACCTCAGCCACCTGCCACCACACTAGCAGTCTCAGAGAGGACCCTGACATTCTCTCCGAGTCCTCAGCTACAACAAAACAAAACAGAGACTCATTCTCTGGTATCTCTCAGCCCAGAGGCCTGAGGTTAAGCTCCATAATGGTTTAAATAGCCCCTGGGACAAGAAGAGGAGGTGGCCCTGGGCTCGCCCTGCCTCTTTCTGTTCTCCAGCACTGCTCGTCTGCCAGACGTCCACCTCACCACCTGGAGAGTGATAGTGGGTCTGTAGGGTCATATGTAGACCAGGGTACTGACCGCCATCTTTTGTTCTGTCCTGGAAAGCTCAGTACCAGTCTCATCTCTCCTGCAACTTTGTGCCCGACCACGTTGAGCCTCCACCTTGGTGAACATACCAAGGACTAGAAGAACTTCTTGCTGCTCCAAGGATCTGCCCACCTTTACAGAAATGCTAGCCCTTCAGATTTCCTGGTCAGTGGGCTGGGGCCAACTCTGACTTCCCTCAGAGTTCTGGGATTCAAGCTCCTCACTGCGAAGGAGCTAGGTGGACTCAAGCCTGGGGAGGGACCAGGGGCAGGGAGATACAAGCTGGCATCCATAGAACATTTCTGGAATCTGCTAAAAGGAGAGCCAAGGAGAAAATCTTCTAGATCTCTCTGTCTTTCTCCTCCCATCCCTTTCCAAGAGGTGGATTTATCCTGAGTCTCTTACCCTCCAATCAGGGGTGCTCAGAGGCAGATACCCCAGGTTGGATATGTACCAGGGAAGTGGCTTTGGCTTTGACTAGGTAGCCCTACTCTAGCTCCTTATGGAAGGCCTCCTCCATAACCTGGGGAGCTCCTCTTCCCTTCCTGGAGGAGGAAGTGACCAGATCTGAAAGTGGCAGAAATGGCCACACTGCCAAGAAAAGTCCACCCAGCCCCAGCCCAGAATCTTACTGGGGGAATGGAACTGGTTGAGACCTCCATGCCTCCTCATGCCAAATTTCCCCCTATTTTGACCTTAAACATGGGCGTTCACACTAGGAGGATGGAAGGGGATGAGCTGAGGGTGGTTCCTTTTACTATCAAGAGTTGTATTTTTGTATTGTCCTCCCTTTTATGCCAAGTATGCGTGTGTTGGACTGTGCAATGGATTTACGTAGCAAACTTGAGTCTGCAAATAAAACAAAGTAAACAACCACAGCTGAGTGTGCTATAGTCCTTATGGAGAAGGAGGGTCTTCCAACACCAGGGGTAACTAGAAGGCTCTTGAAATATGGAGCCAGGAAGATCCAGAAATGGGCTTTCTTAGAGAAAAGTCAGAGAAATTAGGGTGTTTGCCTTTGGTCACCCAGCAGTGGCCAAAAAGGATGGAGCCTTCAAATGAAGCTGGGTCTTCTCTCTCTCCTCTTGAGATTCATAAAGTGTCTTCAGCTCTTTAGCACATTGTTACAAATCCACTCTGGGACTTAACTTGGTCCCCTCCCTTCTGAGGACAGAGTCCAGCCCTGTGATTTGGAGAATATCACTCCCTCTGTCCCCCAAGGTGAGGAAGGGCTTGATCAGACAGACCACCCCCCTCACCAGGGAAGATTGCCAAAGTAGAAAGACCTGTTGGAGTCATTCCTTGGGGATGTCCTCACTTCTTGGGTTTTGTTTGGGGAGGCTCACATTTGTTGACCAGCCCTTTAAGGTTTTAGCATCTTCTCAACTGTGGCAGGCTACATGTTTATCACTCAAGATTAACTGCATCATATTAAAATGTAAATTTGGTTTGGGTCGCTTAATCCTTCTCTGGGTCAGATTCCTGGAGTCCCAAAGTGTTCTGCAAGAATTGATCCATCTTCCAAACAGACTAAGTGAAGACATCATTGGGGATTAAGTCTCCTTTCTCTCCTGAGAGAATGGATGGAGGCAAAGGCCCATCTGGTTTGGACGGAAGGTGACGGAGTCATTAGATTCCTTTTTTATTCACCCCTGTTGCTTAGCAAGATGAGGGCTCATCTTCCTGTTTATACACACTAGTCTGTGGGTTGGCCAGACAAGAGTGGGAGAAATTCTCAGCACAGAATGCATCCCCATCTGCTGCTTTCCTCTGACTGTTGGAGCCAAGACAGCCAGAACGTGGTCCGCTTGGTTCACTGCTTTTCTGAAAAACCTGCTTCTTGAAGCTGGCGAGCCTGCCACCACCATTCCTGGGATTTATCTAGCAAGACAGTGGCCATTGGTGGCAATCACCTGGAGGTCACAATAGTCCCCAATGACCTGGAGAAATGGGATTTCAATTCCATTCGCTTGAATTCAACAACTCTCAGAAGGACGCTGCTAGATTAGACATTAGATACCAGTGCTGGAATGCACCATAGAGGTCGTGGTACCCCATTTTCTCTCCATGAATTATCCCAGGTATATCCCCTCTCCCCCAAATGGTGGTCTAGTTTTCTGAACAAATACCACCAATGACACCAATTTGCTACTACCTGAGATAAGTCATTCCAGGGTTGGGCAGAAAATCTCACCTCCTAATGAGCCAAAGTGGAACCACTTTCCCCACTGGCATTAGAGCATATGAACTGTGCCTCTGGAGCCCCTGGTCCTTCCAGTATTGGCATCTAAGAATTTTCTTATCCTACTTCTCAGTAGTAAACCTTGCAAGCTTGTATTAGACAAGGCTGGATGATACTGCAGTGATGAATATACCCACCTCTCCCCAAATCACAGTGCTTTAAAACAAGTAAAGCTTGTCTCCTGTTCATCCAAAGTCCAGTGAGTCTTCCAGGCTTCATCCAAGTGATGGCAGTGTTTCAGAATCCTTCCATCAAAGAGGTTCCAGCATCTTGGGGTATTGTTCCATCCACACAGGCAGGGGAGGCAGGAGGCAGCACAAAGAGAATCTCACAGGGCATTTATGACCAAGTCTGGAAGTGGTTGATATCTACCACTCACCCTCCATTGGCCAGATTCCAGTCACATGGTCCAACCCAACTGCAAGGGAGGCTGGGAAATATAGTTTTCCTATGTATTCAGGAGGAGGAAGCAGAAGTGGTGAGCATCCAGCCAGTCTCTGACAGATGGCTCTTTAAGCCACCTACCTCCAGGTAACAGGTTTTAAGCTCATACATTCCTGTACCTTACCTGAAAAAAAACTCACGTCTTCAAATGTGATGCTTGGATCTGAAAAGAGACCAAGCCTGTCTGATATGCACTGAGGAAAAAGGGACCATTTGTTTACCTCACTGTGCTTCTTCCTTTTTCTTTTTCTTCTTCTTCTTCTTCTTCTTCTTCTTCTTCTTCTTCATTTATTTATTTCTGAGAAAGAGAGAGATAAGGTGCGGGGGTAGGGACAGAGAGAGAGGGAAACAGAGGATCTGAAGTGGGATCTGTGCTGACAGCAGAGAGCCTGAAGTGGGGCTCAAACTCATGAACCATGAGCTCATGACCTGAGCTGAAGTCAATCGTTTAACCGACTGAACCACCCAGGGGCCCCTACCTCACTGTGCTTCTGTTGACGCGTTAGCTTTTCTGGCAGACACATCACATCATTGACACACATTTAGTTCATGTGAACTGCTGTTAAGCCACATCTTCTCTGTCCTGCCTAGGTCAGTGGTCTTTTGCATCTGAGAATTATCATTGAGGAGCAGTGAAACCCACATGGAACGGGTAGGAAGAAGCAGAATGCAGTGGGCTGGATGAAGGTGGGGGGTGGCCATCAGCAGGGCTCGTGCAATGAAGGGCAGGAAATGAATTCAGAGGAATGTCTTGCCCCAATGAGCAATGGGACAGGACTTGACCAGGGAACAGCAGGGGAACCCTGACCCCATTAGCTGGCTTGCTTGACTTCGAGCACCACCTCCTGTAGGGTCTATGCGGCATGTTCATCTCCATGTGCCCAAGGTCTCCAGCCTGCCCTTGAATATCCAGAAAGCATCCCAGACACTGCTTGCCGGGATGCCCCTCTAACATCCAATGCCCCGACATGCTCACCTGCCCCCTGAATCCATCCTGGCAGGTGCCCCAGCCATCTTGACCCCAGGCCACCCCACCATTCCCTGTAGGACACTCTTGTCCGGCTGCAACTGGCTTCTCCGGGCGGTAGCCATGCTCACCCTGTTACCCTAGGCGTGTACATGGGCCCTTTATCAAAACACGGCCAACACTAGGATAAACTTGAGCAAAACTTTATGAAAGGCTTGACCAGGAATCATCCTGTGGAACAGAAATGCCTGAAAATTGGATCCTGGAACTCAGAGCTCCAGTGATCCAGGGCTGATCCCTGCTGAGGGCTCTATTCCTGGCTCTTGCTTGCACCTTAGTCCCTTTCTCCTTGCAGGGATGGGGGCTGTGGATGTCTCACTCCAGAACTAGGACCCCCACTTGCAGCCTTCTCTGGGCTCCACCCAGGTCTCGGCCTCTGTCCCAAACAACGTCATCATCATCCCATAAACTTCTGGCCACAGTGCACAGAACCTATTACATGGTCATGTCTTAAACATCTCCATGCCAGAGCAGAACTCTGTTATTACTATTGCAAAACCAAAGGCCCATTAATGTCTTTCCCCAAAGTATGAATCAGAAGAGTGATGGCAGCTTTACCAAAGTGATGCTGCCTCTCTTCTAGCCATTGAGACTTCACAAATGCCAGGGCAGGCTCTCAGGGGCCCCCATTACACAGCGCTCTGGCAGTCTCAAATCAGGGACAAAAACTATAAGTGCAAGATACCTGGCAAGTAAAGCTTGGAGCTGAGACGGGCTCAGGGAGCTGTGAGAAGTTGCAGATGGAGGGACGATGAGCTCATCACAATGAGCACATCTGCCCTCGGGGCCACGTCAGCTGAAGCACAGACCTGTAGGTGGGGATTCCTCGCCAGAATGACATAGGGAGGTCTGGACTGTCCCATCCCCAGCTAGCCAGGGGCTTTGCCATGTAAGTAGTGCTGGAAGTTAATCCCAGATTGCTCACTACACGCTTCGGCTTTAACTTCTACTGTTGAGTAGACAACCTAGAGGTAATTTTTGTAGTGTGTGTTTCACGCTTTACAACTAACGCCCCTTAAAGAATTGAAGTGGACGTGATTAAGGAAGTAAAACGAAGCAGTCCCAGTAAGCATCTGGAGCTGGAGCCGGGAAGCCAGACTACCCCATTTGGATGAGTGAGCCATCACTCAGCAGTGAACTAGCACAAGACAGTGTACTCGCTCAACAGGGGGGTGTAATGGGATGTGGTCTGTGACTTTGCTTCTGATTTTGCTGGGAAATGTGCACCGGAAGATTGTGAGGGAAATAAGGGCAAGCTGACTACAGTCGTCCAGTAGGACCCTGTGAGTCACCTGAGCCCTAGACGCTCCTGACCCTCCACCCCCCGGGCTCCAGGAGTGTGGCTGCTCTCCATCGCAGGGAGGCCAAAGCTACCGGCTCTGGGCTGGGGCTGAGGATATGGGGAGAAGGTAGGAGAAGTGTCAGGCTCTGTGGTAGGAGTGTCAGGACGTGTGGGGGTGACAAGAGGTGAGGAAGAGACAGGAGGGGTGATGGTGATAAATGTAAGGTTTTAAGACCCAATGTTTTTTTTTTTTATTTTTTTAAGCATTTATTTATTTTTGAGACAGCATTAGCAGGGGAGGGGCAGAGAGAGAGGGAGATAGAGAATCTGAGCAGGCTCCAGGCTCTGAGCAGCACAGAGCCTGATGTGGGCCTCGAACTTACAAGCCATCGAGATTATGGATGCTCAACCAACTGAGCCACCCAGGTGCCCCAAAGACCCAATGTTTGAAAAAGAAAGCCTTTCAGAGGTATAAATATTTTGCTGGTGGTGGTAGTGAGTAAACCTTTAGTAAAGTCCCAGAGCTTTGTAAATATATGCTACATAGTTGTACATTTGACAATTTCTTTTTTTTTTATTTGTTTATTTTGAGAGAGAAAGAGAGAGAGTGGGGGAGGGACAGAGAGAGAGGGAGAGAGAAGATCCCAAGCAGGCTCCACACTGTCAACGGGGAGCCCGACACAGGGCTCGATCTCACAAACCACAAGATCATGACCTGAGCCAAAATCAAGTGTCAGACGCTTAACCGACTGAGCCACCCAGGTGCCCCTCCCCCCCCTTTTTTTTTACTATATCTTAATTAGCCTGGGGGATTGTTCATGGCTCTGGTCATGCCTACTCTTGTGTCTGCCTGGCAAGTAATCTTTTTACTGGTGTCCCCATTAAGCGGTTGGTCAGAAGACTCTCAGAGCAGACCATGTGGGTGCTCTGAAGAAGCCGGGGGGAGGAGGGTTGAAATCAATGCCTCTTAGCACTTAGGAAGAAAACAGAAAACCAGAAAGCCCAAAGAAACATTCTCCTTGGTCCCTATCATCTGCACTAGCCCATCCCAGGCAGTAGGCACGTGGTGTCCCGGGCGTTGCTCACCCAGGACCGTGTGGAAAGAACCTGGGGGTCCCTCCGGGAACTCCTCCCTAGATCCAGGCACGGCCATCTGGTACGCACTCTACACGCACAGTCACACACACATCGTGGTGACATCCACCAGCTTCTGGATCATCTGGGCGTGGGTGCCGTGGAAGGGCAGCCCATCCACCTCCATGCCCACGTTGCCCGAGACTCCACTCCGAACTTTGTGCCGCGCCAGGATGGCCAACATTTTTTCTTCCTGGAAAAACATGGGGACGGGGATAGAAGTGGTGGAGGGGGAGGAAAAAGAAAGAAACACATACGTTTACAAGTGGAGGAAGAGTGTTCCACTTGGCGCAGTCTCTTTTTTAAAAACAAAATTTTGCTTAACTATATCAATGCCACTGGTGGACTCATAATGAAAAATAAGTGTCCTGTATCACCCCTCGTCTGCCCCAAACCTGCTCCCGAGAAGCAGCGATTTGGAACAGGTTGGGATGTTTCTTCTGGTAGCTACCTTGGAGTTAGTGTTTGTTAAAAACACTGAAGATTCACTTCTGTGGGGACAGCACGGGCTACTCCCTGCAACGTAGCCCCTGCTCGGTTCCAGATCATGTGCCAGTGACTTTTGTTCCAGGAAGGCTCCTGTTCCTCTGAGACGCTGCCGTTAGCCCCCTGTGGGGCATGTACCAACCCCTGCTGCAGCCACCTTCTGGTCTTTTCCATAGACCCAGTGTGGATGTGGGGGCATCTGGAGAGAGCAGAGCCATGGAGAAAATGCAGCCTGACCCTGGGCCCAGCAGGCAGGGTTTGGGATCAGACAGAGCTGACTTGGGTCTTTCCTGGTAGATATTTTAACCTCTCTGTGCCTCAGTGTCCTCATCTGTATAATGGGGCTTTTGAGGATAATAATAGTAATAATGCCTCCATTATTTACTCCATAATGGAAGTAAAGCACCTAGTATGGTCCTTGGCACACTGTAGGTGCTCAGGAAATAAGGTGAATTATTATTGGCAGGGCTGGGTCCCCTGGCCTTTAGTCCAGAGCTTTTTTTTTTCCCCTTTGACATACTTGCAGATTTTTTAGAAAGTGATTTGATTCTCCTCTCACCCACCAGAAGTAAAGTGCCGAAGAACTACTTATCAAAGCTAGCATGAGTTTCTCTCCAGTTGAAAAGTTCTGGTCTCCTCTGAGGAAGGGGGTCTCACTCAGGTGTGGACAAAAGGAGAGAGGATGGTGCTTGAGGGCCAGAAGTCAAGCACATCCTCACCCTCCTCCTCTATAAGCGGAGGAGTGGGTATGTGGAGGAAGCACAGGAATCCACAACGGGAAGGTTAGGACAGGTCTGAGAAGGGCTCTCATCTTCCTCCCCAGGCATTTGCTTATTCGTCCCATCACCCACCAAAGTTCCCTTGAGCACCAGCTATGTGCCAGGGCTGAACCAGGGATACAGGGGTGAATGTGACATGGTCCCTGCCCCCCCCGGGGGGGTTCATAGTCCAGATGAGTGATCAAACAGGCACAGTCTATGGGGACCACAGCACGCAGCAGGGGGGGCATCCAACCCTGGTTATCAGAGTGGCTCAAGAAAGACTTGCTAGAAGAAAGACAGCTAGGATGTCAGATGACGAAAGAGCAGGAATGAGTCGAGCCAGGGACTAGGAGGAGTCACTCATCGAAAACTGTCAAAACAACAGAGAGAGTGCTGGCAAAAGTCACCTGGGAACTGTCTCTACTCTCAGCTGGCCTGAGAGCCTACATTTCCATCTGCCCTGGGGGCCAAGTTGGGAGGGACACCCACGGGCATTTCCGGGCATCTCTTTGTCCACCAGCCCCTTCCCAGGGACCACCCAGCCCAGAATGGCATTTCCTGCCCTTTGTTTGGGCTTTATTCTTCCATTTCTCTCTCCATTGGGTCATATCCTCTCTTTCTGGGGGAATGCTCCTGGGACCCTGGAGGGGGGGATGGGCCTTTCCTCCTAGCACGTTGCCCGCTGGCACCATTCCCATCCTTTGGGGTCCCCGGGAGAGCCTTGGGGTGTCAGAGTGCATGTGATTAGACAGCAGCTCAGGAACTGGTTGGCACTCGGCCTCTACAAAGAGCCACAAGGAACAGCTGGGCCAACGGTGACTGCCTGCCTTCAGAATCACTGAATGACCGCACTATCTTCAAGGAGACCCCACCACATGGAGGAGGTGACAGAGGAGAGAAGACTTGACCTGGAGGGAGAGCACCTGGAGGCTGTGACACCGAACCAGGCTGAGAGTGTGGCATGAGAGGAGGGACAGAGGACTGGAGTGAGACAGGAAGGCCAGGGCTGGGGGCCTAGTTCACTGTGAACAGGATGACTTCTGGGGCTTAGTGCATGATGGCTCACACAGGGTGCGTGGTCAGCTGGCGTCATGGGTAGGTGATGTTGCTCTTCAAAGTGGGGTGGGAGAAAGGGGCTTCCTAGGAAGTTAGAACTGTTCTGTATCATGATCTTGGCAGTGGCTGCATGGATGTATACGTATATAAACGTTCATCCACTGTACATGTAAGGTTTATGCACTTATTTCTTCTATGTAACTCAATTTTTAAAAGTTAGAAAGAAAAATGAAGTGGGATGAAGGTACTGGAAGAGAATAGGAGCCCAGGATGAAGCCATGTTCCTGCCTGTCTGCATCACCCATCCATCCATCCATCCATCCGGCCAGCCAGCCAGCCAGCCATCCGGCCATCTGGCCATCCGGCCATCCATCCATCCATCCATCCGGCCAGCCAGCCAGCCAGCCAGCCAACCAGCCAGCCAGCCAGCTATCCAGCCATCTGGCCATCCGGCCATCCATCCATCTATCCATCCATCCATCCATCCATATAGTCCCTTCTGTAAGGTGTCATCAATCAGCTCTTAGCCCCCTGACAAGGTGTGGGGAACACTCTCCAGCCATTTGGTGCCCTCAGATAAACCTCCTGGGCACAGCCAAGGGCCAGAGTGGGCAGGGTGTGCCCTAGATGGTGGTAGCCACCTTCCCTGGGCTCCCCAGCATGGTGCCCACACTTGCTACAGTTACAATGGGACCCCTAAGAACCATCCCTGAATATGGGAGGCCCTGCTTACAAGCAACTCACAGAGCAGAGAAGGGGACATTCCCCATCCTACTAACCAATCAGGCAGCACCACCCGCTCAGGCCACAGCTCTGCCCAGCACCTCTCGATGAGTCAGTGACATCCATGGAGCCGCCTACAGAACCCTAGTGTGACGGTCCCAGTTACTCCCCCTGCACGCTGCACTGCTTCGTGTGCCTGCACCTTCGCTTACATGGGTCCTGCTGCCTGGAAGAGCCTTCCCGCCCTTTCTTACCCGGCTGCTTATATCCCACTCATCCTCCAGACCCAGCTCAGTGCCACCTTCTCCAGGCAGCCTTTCTTGAGCCCTCTGAGGGAGCTGAGTGCCTGCTCTCTGTCCCCACAGCAGCTTGCCCTGCACACTTCCATCCTTCCATGTGTCCCCACACCTGACCCCAGGGAGATCCCGAGTTCCCTACCCGGGGCCCGGGTCTGGCCCCATTGTCTCCCAGAGCAGATCTGGCCTGGCCGAGGAGGGGCTCAATGCACATGTGTTTGTACTTTTGCTTTGAAAATGTTCCCTTTTATTTTCCTTACAAGGGTGATACATTATTAATGCATTTATGAAGGACTGGGTGGAAACTCAAAAGGAGAATTTTCCATCCCCAGAGGGCAAGCATTTGGTCTGTGTGAATTTGTTTGGCCAGGTTCATTCTTTTGTGTCTGTGTGAATCAGGAATCATGCGTGAGGCAGCCCCCTGAGTGTTTTTTTCCAGTTTAGATCCAGGAAGAAAACACAGAAGGCCCTGTGGGCCCCTGCGGGGCAGACCGTTTCCCCCGAAACTGAGCTGTTCTAGTGCTCCCAGCCCCACAGGGCACCCTGGCATTACCAGGAACTGGAAAACTTCAGAGGCATGGAAAGAGCCCAGAAAATGGAGGCAGAAAGACCCAGGCTCGGGCCCCAGTTCCATCTCTCAGCGGGGTGAGCTGGGCAAGCCACCTCCTTGTTGGAGTCCCAGATCCATCATCTGTAAAGTGGGAACAACATCAAGCCAGGGAGGTGCTGGAGAGAAACGGGGTGGCAGGAGGGAGAAAGACAGAAACAGAGGGAGGGACAGGGCTCAGGCTGCACATGCTTCTCAGAAGTAAGGGGCTCTGGGCCTCAGTTCCTGGCTACCTGGGGACTCATCACAACCACTCACCCCATCTGAGCTGCTATGTCCAGACTCGTCGCTCAGGAACTTTCCCACCCTGGGATTGCCCTCCCTTCTCCCCAGACCACCCCTCTAACCCCGGGTCTCAGAGTGTGGTCACCCGGAACATGTCAGAGATGCCACTTCTCCAGCTCAAGTCAGGTCTACGGAGTCAGGTACCCTGGGGTGGGCTTTGCACCCTGTGGTTTAAGATGCCCCTGAGGTGATTCAGATGTCTCTAAATTTGGGGGACTGCTGCCCTAACAAAGCACTGCATCCACCCATTCGTTCCTTCGTTCCTTCGTTCATTCATTCATTCGTTCTACAAGAATTTACCACTAAGTTTCCCTCTGCTGGTTGCTGAGAAAGCAGACACAAAAAACCTGGTTCCTGGTCTTGCATTTGGCAATCCATCCCTTTGGGAGGCCAGACTAGGAAAGTGAGGACTTCAGTTGGCACGAGACTGTTTCTGGACTGGTTAGGAGCACTGCGGGGTCAGCGGCCCAGCCTGACCTCACACGGGAACCCCTCCTCCATGGGCCCACGTCAGAGGCTTTCTCCTCGCAGGGCTGGGCAAGGGCAGAGGGCAAGGTCTTCCTTACAGTGAACCAGAATCTGCTCCGTGACCTCTGTCTTTTGGCCTGCTTTTATGTCTACGGGGCCGAGGGCGTTGTCTGTCTCCCTCCTCCAGGAAGCCATTCGGGTGTAAGGCCTCAGTTCCCATCCCCCCGCGAGTCTTCTCCCCACCAAGCCAATCCCCCCCAGCTTCCTCCACTGTTTCTTAGGCTTTGCAGCCCTCTCAGCCTCCTGCCTGCCCTCGGGTGATGCTGCAGCTCATGGGGAAGTCACTTCAGGCCTGGGATTTGGACATCAAGTCAGGGCTTTGG
The DNA here is from genome assembly GCA_028646485.1 of Cryptoprocta ferox. Taxonomy (NCBI): domain Eukaryota; kingdom Metazoa; phylum Chordata; class Mammalia; order Carnivora; family Eupleridae; genus Cryptoprocta; species Cryptoprocta ferox. The sequence goes on from CM053560.1 coordinate 11,908,756, forward strand.
CTCCCATTTCCCATGATCCAAATTATTCTAGAAAAATTCTCCCAGAAGGTGCTTCAGGCTCTAGGAGGAGCAGGGGATGAAGAGGTGGGTTTGAGTGTGCGATCAGGGTCAGTGGGTAGGGCCGTGGGAACTGAGGCCCCAAGAGAGAATGAGTCCTTGAGTTCCTTCTGTTTTTAAAAAATAATCAGCCTAAAATAATCCACATGCCAAAGAGCCACATTTCGTGGTGGCAAATTTTGCTCCTCCAGGTAGGTGGGCTCTGCCTCTGGCTGTTGATAGGCAGCAGTGGCCCGGGCCCTGGGCTGATGGCCTGGAGCCCGCCTGCCTCTCCTGCAGGGAGTGGCCAGGGGGTGCATTACCTTAGCAACGGACGGAAGGGCCTCAGCCCAGCTCTGCTCCCCAGGTGCTCCGGAGGGCCCAACTGCCTTCCTTAGGTAACGTCTGTGGACCTCACATGAGTTTAGGATGTACAGCGCACAAGCCAAGGCATAGCCTCCCCAGTTAGAAACACCTAGAAAAAAAAAGATTCTATCATAGAACTGGAAAGCTTATGGGGTCCATCACTCTGCCTCTGAGCAGCAGAACTCATCTCAGAGAGTGGCCCCAACAGGTAGGTGCTTGGGTGGCTCAGTTGAGTGTCTACCTTCAGCTCAGGTCATGATCTCATGGTTCATGGGTTTGGACCCCGTGTCCGGGCTCTGTCATGATATGATAGGAAAAAAATATGATTAAATAGGCAGAGAGGGAAAGGATTAGGACCTGAGGTCCCTGGGTGGGAAAAGACATATTTTGGGACAATTCTGGGAGTGTCTGACCACAGCAACCCCCCCACCCAGGCATAACGTTCCTCTTAAGAATGTAACAGACCCCACCTACTCCCCCTCAGGTTTCCCTCAGGAATTTGACAAAAGACTTGAATAAGAAAAAGTAGTAGACCATAAAACCTATGACCCACGAGGACTGGTATGGCCATAGACCACACCTCATACAATGGAAACGTGCCAATCAGGAACGGACAACCCAGCACCTAGACTTATCCAGCCAACAAGGGTAGGACCTGAGAAGAAACAAGAGGGAAGGGAAAGGGCCAACCCAAACCCTATAAAATAAAGACCCTTGCCTATAGTTCAGGCATTCACTTTCGAATGTCCCCTCTCTGTAAAGAGACCTTTCCTACTACTCTTATTTTCTGATCTTATACTCTAATAAACTTTTGCCTGCTGCTCATTTTGGGTCCACGTCTTCATTCTTTGAAGTGGTGAGACAACAAACCCTTGGTACTGAGGTAAACAAAATTCTGCAACATGGACGGCTCGGAGCCTGGAGCTTGCTTCAGATTCTGTGTCTCCCTCTCTCTCTCTGCCCCTCCCCACTCACACTCTGTCTCCCTCAAAAAGAAAGAAACAAATAAACAAAAAGAGTGGCCCCAATATCAGTGGCACCAGGAGCTCCTGGGAACTTGTTAGAAACACAGATTCTTGGGCTGGGCCCAGTGCAGAACTGGGTCTGACTGGCCCGCCATGTGAACACTCACCAGCGATGACAGCAAAGTCGGCCGCCACATCACAGGCGATCACAACCCCATTGCGTATGTGTCTCTTCACAGCCTCCTTGACTTTGCCCATTCCAAGCTCATTGCCTCCGTCACCGACCCCTGAAGGGAAGGGGAACCAAGTCAGTCGGTGTACAGGACTAGGCAAAATGGGGGTTGGTTATGGGGCACGGCGGTCCCTCCACATGTGTTTTGCTGCCTCAGGTTGGGGAAAAGAGTTGGTTCTGTGTATATTTTCAGACAACCAGGGGATGTACTTCTCCTTCAGATCTTCTAGGAACTTCTTTAGTTAAAAGTGAGTTAAGGGGCACCTGGGTGGCTCTGTTGGTTAAGTGTCCGACTTCGGCTCAGGTCATGATCCCACAATTCATGGGTTTGAGGCCCACACTGGCCCCTGTGCTGATGGCTCAGAGCCTGGAGTCCCTGCATCGGATTCTGTGTCTCCCTCTCTCTCTGCCCTTCCCCCACTCATGCTCACTCTCTCTCTCTCAAAAATAAACATTAAAAAAAAGTGTATGAAATATATGTGTGTCAGCTAATCTTAATCTACACCAGAGGGTGCCTGGTTGTCTGTGGAGAAGCCTAACGAGGAACACATACCACAGGGGTAGTTGGTTAGCACTGGAAAGAGACCATGGTCTAAAGGCAATCTGATAAGCAGCACCCGAGGGTTTCTTAATTTGCACAATAAATGCTAGAGCAAATATGTTAGAATAAATCAATATTAGAAATGATTTACTTCATTGGTGAAAGGAATGGTGTTGAAGACAGGTGAATTGGCTAAAAATAATTACCAGGCCACTCCCTCCTCACAGGAACAAGATGAAAAAAGAGTATGAAATACGGGGCGCCTGGGTGGCTCAGTCAGTTAAGTGACGGACTTCAGCTCAGGTCATGATTTTGCAGTTCGTACTCACGGCCTGGAGCCTGGAGTCCCTGCTTCAGATTCTGTGCCTCCCTCTCTCTCTGCCCCTCCCCTGCTCTGTCTCTCTGTCTCTCTATCTCTCTGTCTCCAAAATAAATTTAAAAAAAATTACCAGCTGACCAATGCTACAGCCTACCCATCTGAGGTGGTGCTAGAGGAACACCATTTGGTCCTGTGTCCAGGTATTTCTGGAGGATTCTGTAGGCCAGAGGTCAGCTGAATCTACCTCCAGGAGAGGACTGTACCTGCCTTAAGATAACCACTCACGCAAAGCACTTGTCCAAGGGCCTCAAGAGTGGAGGGCCAGGCCATGAGAGCCTGCAGACAGGTTGCATGGCTCTCTTTGTGTCTGTTTCTAGAAAGGCCTGGAATGTGTGGAAGCGTTCACTGTGAGACGGTGGACAGGCACCAGAGCTACCCCACTTTGAGCCCCGGAGACCTGGACGTGGCCCAAAGAATCAGACTCTTGCGAATGGCCACAACCCTTAGGTTCACGCCCTGAGGATTTCTCTCCAGAAAATGTTCTGTGTCCACGACAGCCGACTGAATGAAGGGAAATAGTAAGGACCCCCCAGCATTGGTATTCTGTCCATTTCTGTCTCTGCTCTTTTGCATTTTATGAATTTTGTCTCGTTTGCTCCTCAGGTGAGTCCTGCCCATGGCCTTGTTTTCCTCACTTTGATGGTGCTCCCAGAATCTCCAAGGGGGTGGCGCCCAGGTCCTGGGTGGTCAGTAGAATGTCCATGACAAGGTAGCTGCCTGTGGAAACTGAGGAACAGGCTGTTGATGGAGCAGAGGGGAGAAAGGACCAGGGGCGGCCCTGCCGAGAAGGCGGTGCTGTGGGCAATCATAGGAGAAGCTTGGGGTCCTTTGAAGACAGAGGGGTCCAGGCTCCCACAAAGGGGGCAATTGGAAGGCACAAACAGCGAGCTCTACCTGCGTCCTCTGGGATCTTGGTGGCCTCCTTAGGGGAATGAGCAAAGTTTAGGAGTCCATTCATCAGAGGAAGCGCAGCTCCTTCAGACCCTGATTGCCCCTTTGGACCAGGAGACCCCTTCCCTCCCCGCCCTGGGCACGCCGTCCTCCAGCCCTCAGGTCCTCCGCCTGGCCAGCCCTGAGAGACAGGAAGCCCAAGCCAACTGTGCTGTGGGCACCACACCCAAGGCCTCTTCTGGGAAAGACCAGGCGATTTGCAGAAATTTTCTACTCAGCCAGGAAGACTTTCATTGTCTCATGCAAACCTCAAAAGCCAAAGGTGACTAATGAGTCTGGGAAACACTCTGAAGTGTTTGAATGAAGAGAACAAATAAACACAGAACAGAGAAACTTGCCTTAATTACCCCAGGGTCTATACCTACCCCTAGGGGAAGAACACTGTTCTGGGAGTCACATCAAGTCTTTCAGCAATTCGCTTAAGGCAACGTGATTCCATGAAAAGCATGTTTGGAGGGGGCCTGGGAGTCTGGACTCCTAATTCTTCCAGCAACACTAATGAGCTCAGTGACCTCTAGGAACCTCCCTAGGCCTCATTTTTGGACACTCTACCTTACCTACTTCCCAGGGTGTCAAAGAGGCTTCCACAATATATGGATGTGAAAGCTCTTTGAAAACGATGAAGCTCTGTACAAACACAAATGATCACAGTATTGTATTATTAGCAATCAGAATATTGCACTAATCCTATATCTCAGATACATTTAAAAATTAAAACTCTCATAAGCTGAAGCATAGTATATACATGGTCCATTTGTCCTGCATGACCAAAAGAATATGTCATGCCTTGATTTTATTATTATTATTATTATTATTATTATTTGACTATTAGGTTTTTTTAAGTTTATTTATTTATTTTGAGAGAGACAGAGACAGTGTGAGTGGGAGAGGGGGCAAAGAGAAAAGGAGACAGAGAATTCCAAGCAGGCTCCGCACTGTCAGTGCAGAGCCTGACACGGGCCTCTAACCCACAAAACCGTGAGATCATGGCCTGACCCCAAACCAAAAGTCGGACACTTAACTGACTGAGCCACCCAGGCACCCCTATTTTACTATTAGTTTTGATATTTTAGAGATGGGAGAGTAGAATATGCTAAAGCATCGTTTCTCTTTCTTGCACGTGGGAATGCTGGGTTTCTGAGTGATGATGTCTTCATTGTCAATACCGACCACAATGGACAAAGAACATCTCTGGAGTAGAAAACTATGGGCCCCATAGAATGCCTTCATGTCACGTGTTCGATAGTCAATAAAAAGGCATTTAGTGCAGACACGCTCTTGTTGAACTCTCCGTGCTCCCAGCTTACCAGAGGATGAGATTCCAGGAATCTTCTGTGCTGCCAGGAAAAGATCATCAATGGGGTCGACCAAGTGCCTGATGTTCATCTTCCTCGCATTATAGTAATTACCATCGGCGGCCCTTCCTGTGCGCTCTATTGCCACCAGATGGTCGAATCTGCCAGGAAGCAAGGGCAGAGGGGCTTTATGGAGGGTGTGGCTGCCTTGTTGGGTCATGTGTTTGTGTGAAGGACCCTTGTGCTCTTTCTTCGATTCCTTCATTCCTACAGAATTTGGCTGAACATTTACGTGTGCCATGGCTTGCGCTGGGGGCTAGTTGATCAGATCTTTTTTTTTTTTTAAGTTTATTTATTTATTTGGAGGTGGGAAAGGGGCAGAGAGAGAAAATCCCAAGCAGGCTGTGCACTGTCCAGCATAGAGCCTGACGTGGGGCTGGAAAAACATGAACCATGAGATCACGACCTGAGACGAAACCAAGAGTCGGATGCTTAACTGACTGAGCCACCCAGGCGCCCCTCCATCAGATCATTAAAAATCTCATCAGAATCTCTAGCGGTTCATTAGAGTCAGAGGCCGTGAGATCAAGAAGGCCAATGGTCAGGGTCATGTGCTTGACGTGGTCAATGCGCTGCCCCATCTCCACTTGCCAGTGGGCACCAGCACCCAGAGGTGTGAGTGTTGGTGGCTACTGGCACACTGCTGGCTTCTTCCAGGGTCTTGTTCAGTTTACGAACACAAACAGACTTAAAAAAGAGCTGACATGGAAGACAAATGAATGTGATTGCAAGACAGAGATTAGATAAGAAGCACAGGCAGCAGCGGTAAGCTTGTGGGCTATGGAATCAGATCGTGTAGGCTCTGAGTCCAGACCCTCTTGCTTCTGGCCTTGGCCAAGTGCTTAACATCTCTGACCCACATCTGCTGTATCTGATGACCTGACAAGGGAACCTGTCTCATACAGTGCTGAAAGCACCCTCCCTGGACCTCACTTTTGGACACTGTGCCTGCATTATCTTCTTCCCCATGTTTTAAAGAGACTTCAACAATATAGAGGAGAAAACGCACAAGAGGTGCTTAGCAGAGGGCCCCGTACCTACTCGGTGGGCAGAAAGTGGTAGTACTTGTGGTTGCTATATTAATTCCTCATATTAGGAGGAATATGGTCATTTTTATCCACTGTTTTATTTTTAAATTTTTATTTAAATTCTAGTTAGTTAACATACAGTGCACTATTGGTGTCAGGAGTAGAATTCAGTGATTCATCACAGATCTACAATACCCAGTGCTCATCACAAGTGCCTCCTTAACGCCCATCCCCCATGTAGCCCATCCCCCCACCTCAGGAAGAATGCTGTCTTGATAATCCAATTTAAAAACATGAAAATCACACTTTTATATCTCTCTAAATCCTCCCACAATGGAGTTCTTTAAAATCTTTGCCATGGAGGGGCACCTGGGTGGTTCAGTTGGTTAAGCGTCTGAATTCGGCTCAGGTCATGATCTCATGGTTCGTGGGTTCGAGCCCCGCATTGGGGTCTGTGCTGACAGCTCAGAGCCTGGAGCCTGCTTCGGATTCTGTGTCTCCCTCTCTCTCCATACCTCCACTATTCACACTCTGTCTCTCTCAAAAATAAATAAATATTTAAAAAATATTTAAAAAAATTTTTAAAAAATCTGCTATGGAAAACTGTGTGGTGGTTCCTCAAAATATGTAAAATAGAATCACTGTGCGAACCAGCAATTCCACAAAAGAACTGACAGGAGGGTCTTCAGGAGATACTTGCACACCTTTGTCCACGGCAGCGGGGTTCACACTAAGCAAATGGTAGAAGCAGTCTACCTGTGGGTAGAAGCCCACAGACAGACGAACAAAGAACCAAGTGTGGTACGTCCTCAGAAAGGACAGAAATTCTGACACATGCAACAACATGGATGAATCTTGTGGATAATTTGCCAACCGAAATCAGCCAGTCACAGAAGAATGAATACTGTATGATTTCACTTATATGAGGTACTAGCGCAGTTGATTCACAGAGACAGGAAGTAGAAGGGGCGGGGCGGGGGGATGGAAAGTCACTGTTTAATGGGGACAACATTGCCCTTTGGGAGATGAAAAGGTCCTGGAGATGGACGCACTACAATGTGAATACACCTTAATGCCCCTGAACTGCACAATTAAGATGGTTAAAGTGGTAAAATTTATGTTATGTATATTTTACTACAGTAAATAAAAAAAAAATCTCAGCTCTGAATGCTTTTTCTGTACACGTTTTATTTATTTTTATTTTATTAAAATTTTTTAAATTAAGAATCTTTTTTTTCATGTTTTATTTATTTTTGAGAGAGAGAGAGAGAGACAGCATGAGCAGAGAGGGTCAGAGAGAGGGGGAGACACAGAATCCGAAGCAGCTCCAGGCTCTGAGCTGTCAGCACGGAGCCCAACGCGGGGCTGGAACCCACAAACTGCGAGATCATGATCTGAGCCGAAGTCGGACACAACCGACTGAGCCACCCAGGGGCCCCTATATTAAAATTTTTTTAATGTTTATTTATTTTTGAGAGAGAGAGAGAGACAGAGAAAGAGCGAGGGAAGGGCAGAGAGACAGAGAGAGGGAGACAGAATGTGAAGCAGGCTCCAGGCTCTGAGCTGTCAGCACAGAGCCCAACGAGGGGCTTGAACTGCAAGATTATGACCTGAGTTGAAGTCGGACACTTAACCGACTGAACCACCCAGGCGCCCCTGTACATCTTTTAAAAAACAGAATCTTTATGCCTGGTGCCCTCTGGTTGTGCAGAATGTGGTGACATCATATATGCCTGGATGAACAGGCCACTGGGTAGGTTTTGGAATGTAATCCTGAGGCTATGTGTCTATGGCAGAAAAAGGCAGCCACCGGGAAGCAGAATCAACAAGACGAAGGAGATTTTTCTTTTTTCTAAGTTTATTTCTTTATTTTGAGAGAGAGACAGAGAGAGTGAGCAGAAAGGGGCAGAGGGAGAGAGAAGGAGAGAGAGAATTCCAAGAGGACTCTGAGCTGTCAGTGTGGAGCCTCACACAGGGCTCAACCCACAAACGGTGACATCACGACCTGAGCTGAAGCCAAGAGTCGGATGCTTAACTGACCGAGCCACCCAGGCGCCCCAAGAGGAAGAAGCTTTGACCCTGAATTTCCTCTAGATCTATATCAATGGTGTTAAAAAACTGTTTAGAACAAGACCTCCAATTGAGATTAATACATCCTCTGTTCTGCAGGGAGAACACCATTTCTGGATCTTCCCCCAGGAGAACTTAGTTACACACCTTGGGAAGGTGGACTGATTTTTTTTTAGGCCCTCGGGGTCCATTTAGCTACAGTGGGAAGTAATTCACTCCTGGAAAGGCTGTTCCCTGGGAAGAATTAATGCATCTTCTCCGAAGAGAGCAGAACCCTCTCTCCCGACCATCAGATCTGCCTCCCTCCACTCAGCAAACAGAGCAGCACCTGTGTTAACTGCCATCCGGGATCCCACACAAGAGAATCTTCTAGCTTCTCCCTGAAGATCCGGAGCTTTGTTTATATGCCAACTGCTTGGAGAATATAAACATCTCCAATATGAACCATACATGCTCCTGCAGCTTTAAATAGCGTATCAGATCCACGACTGAGCTTTTCCTTGGTGACTCAGGGCCTCACTGTGATCACCGAATTCTGCCGTGAAGTGCAGTAAAGCTATGCCCTCCAGGCCTATTAAATCAGTGTTTTTAAGTTCTAACGGGACACTCCTTAGTGGGTTGTGAAATAAATTTATTAGCCCAGGTCAGCATTTCCAGAAAAGTAAAATAGAACACTGAAGAATAGAATAAACAGACTGGAATAGAAAATGTCAGAATATACTGTTTTCTGAATCTTGTTTTAGTGTGTGTGTGTGTGTGTGTGTGTGTGAGCGCACGCACGCGTGTGTACTGTTTTGCAATGCAAAATGTATTATGTATTCCTTCGGTCAAAAAACTTTGCAGAACACTGTACTAAAAATTGTATGATCTGAAATACACCCCCACCTGCAATATAGATGTGTTTTTCAAAATGTTTGATCATAACACACAGTAAAAATATGCACATACTTGGGGGGCGCCTGGGTGGCTCAGTCAGTTAAGCGTCTGACTTCGGCTCAGGTCATGATCTCATGGTTCATGGGTTCGAGCCCCGTGTCGTGCTCTGTGCTGACAGCTCAGAGCCTGGAGCCTGCTTTGGATTATGTGTCTCCCTCTCTCTCTGCCCTTCCCCTGCTTGCGCTCTGTCTCTGTCTCTCAAAAGTAAATAAACCTTAAAAAAACACGCAGCTGCATAAAGTTTTACGAGAGTACTTAACATTATGACTTAAAACATACACTGGTATTTCTATTTCACCTTCCAAAGGTGCTGGTTACCCCCCACTGAAATGATTCACTGCTCTCTAATGGGTTTGAGAAGCTGCTAAGTTTTTGTTTTTTATAATTGTCCTATTGTCTCCCTCTCCCAGGAAGACATGCCATCTCTCAGGGACCTGCCACTCCCAGAGACCCTCTGCGAAGCCCCCAGTACAGCTTGAGACCCGCCAGCCTGGCCCCTCAGACCCCTGGGCTCTGTCCTCTCTGGAGTTGTCAACGTTAATAGTGTGTGGGCATCCCCACCCCAACACTCGCACTGGGAGGGGACATACATACCTAGGTGACTTGGGGTCCCCATCTTTGCAGAGAAATGCCTGAGCAGCTCCCGCTGATTCACCTTGGAATGTTAATACGGGGATCTGTGACTTCAGGACACCTTGAAAGTAAAGGTAAGGGTGGACACATCAGCCCCAGTGCTGCATTTTGGAAATTCACATTGGCTTTTCTTTTTTCTTTTCTTTTCTTTTTTTTTTTTTTGAGAGAGAGAGAGGGAGAGAGAGAGAGAGAGAGAGAGAGAGAGACAGAGCGTAAGTAGGGAAGGGGCAGAGAGAGAGGAAGACACAGCATCTGAAGCAGGCTCCAGGCTGTGAGCTGTCAGCACAGAGCCTGACGCGGGGCTCGAATTCACAAACCATGAGATCATGACCTGAGCCGAAGTCGGACGCTAAACTGACTGAGCCACCCAGGCGCCCCCACGTTGGCTTTTCAAAAGCTTCTTTGGAGAGGACCATGATCATGAGTGGGCGGCACCTACCTGTAGAATGTTCTGTTAGGAAAGCCAAGACAGGGACACAAGGATACTTGCTTACTTTTAGTCCTGAGTGAACCCTAGGGCTGGCGGAGTGTGTGACCCCGAGTGGGGGTGGAATTGGGCTAGTGGCACCAATACTGTGGGCTAGCAAATAGGCTGCATGTGGGTGTCCACAACACCACGTGATCGGAGGCCTATTCTGGCTCACTGTCCTCATGAGCGCTGAGGACATAGTTAGATGCCCAGGTGACAGGGAGGCAGCCCTCTGCTAAGCACGTGACATGCATGCTCTCATTTAAACGGCACAACAATTTTATGTGATCAGAACCATTATGAATCCCATTTTACAGAAGAGGAAAACTGAGGCTCAGAGATGCTACATAACTTGGGCAAAGTGGAGCATGGAGGTCAGTGTTATGACCTCAGTTTCCACCCTAAGTTCTCATCTGCTCCCCACCCTCCCCTCCCTGCACTCCCTTGGGGAAATTCCAGAACAACAGAGGAGAGGTCTCAGAGTCCGGGCCTAGAGTTAGCTACTGATAGTAGAGTGATTTCCAAAAGTGAATTTGACTCTCAAAAACGGCACCTTTTCTAATTACAATAATAATACATATTACTGTAGAATACGTGGGAAACACACAAAATTCCAAATTAAAATAAAATTGATTTGGGGCAACTGGTGGCTCAGTAAGTTAAGCGTCCAACTCTTGGTTTCGGCTCAGGTCATGATCTCATGGTTCCGTGAGTTCGAGCCCCGTGTGCTGGCAGCTCGGAGCCTGGAGCCTGCTTCAGATTCTGTGTCTCCCTCTCTCTCTGCCTCTCTCTTGCTCGTGCTCTGTCTCTCTCTGTCTCTCAAAAATAAATAAACAAAAAAGGTCTCCTTCCTGGGAGAGATTGAAACTACTTCAATCTTTCTTAAAAAAAAAAAAAAAGTAAATAAAAATAAAATTGACTTGATTTTCTTTAACTAATAGACCTCACAGCCGCTTGGGGTAGAGTCCATGCGCCTTCACCGGCCCAGGATGAGGTCTCCCCGCAGAGCCTGAGGCACCAAACAGAGGGCCTGCGACAGGGATCGGACCAGCGCTCGTGATTCTGCAGGACCCCCCGGACCTCTCTGTGGACCAGAGGGGTGTCATAGTCTCCGTCAGGAGCCCCTCACACCCCCCACACAAACCCAGTCCCAGGTAAGGTCTAGGTTAAGACCACGTGCTTGTATTGTAAACATGGATTCGGGGTGGCCCAGCTCCACCGTGTTGTTGCCCCAAGCCCTTTGGGAGCTTCCACAGTGGGTGAAGGGGCCAGAATCATTGTCAGAGACCCTAAAGGGCCTCCCTCAAACCTCCCTCCCCGGCGCCACCCCATGTCTAAGGGGGAAAGACAAGAAGAGGGCCGTCAGTCCACCAAGGGATATTCGCCGAGCACATTCTACATGGGATGAGCCAGGGAACGGGGGTGGGGGGTGGGGATGGTCACAACAAGCTGAAAGACTCAGCCCCTTTCTGTGCTGTGAGGAGCAGCCTGGTGACCCAGCACGGGGACTAAAACACCCCTGGGTGGGAAGTTACGTTCCTAGCTATGTGATCTTGGACACGTCACGGAAATTCCCTTAGCTATGGTTTCCTCCTCTGCAAGATGGGGTTAACCATGCCCCCTGCCCCCAGGACTGCTGGGGGTGCAGTGATAGGATATGTGCCAAGCACTGAGCTGGGGGAGGATGGCGCGTAGTAGGTGCTAAGTTAAGGCTGGTGCTTTCTTACTTTCTTGACATTGGATCAAGGATACAGGATACCCTTAAGAAGGGGCACCAGGGGGCCAAACAGGGCAGGGCACATCACATGCCCCCCAGGCGGGGGCACACACAGCTTCTGGAAAGGAATGTCAGGGCAAGATGTGAACCTGCACCTGAGCTACGAAGAACCAATTTATCAGTTTGGTCCATTTACGCTCAAGACAGGGAGGAAATGACTAAGCTCTTTCTTCTTTAAACATGTGCAGCCCTTGGTTATAAAAAGAACTGAAATAGTTTTCACTAAAAGGGCCAAATCTCTTCTGCTTTCTTCTTCCACATGTAATGAAATTTCTGCACAACCTAACAGGGCAGATTCCATCTCTAAACCGCCCGGCCGGGTGAGCCCCAGTTCTGAGCTCATGTGCCCCCGGAGCCTCAGAGCTGGCGAGCAGGTGAGTGGGGAGGGCAGACCTGCTTCTGGGAAAGCGCGCCGCTAAAAATACCGGACCCGGCTGTCAGATGGGGAAGACTGCCAGCCTGTTGGCAGTGGCCACCACTGTGGCCCGTCCCCTCTCTGTGGTGACAACACAGTCGGTCAGTTTTCCTCTGTCCTCAGTGTAGCCCCTCCCTTCTCCATCTCCCTTGCTGGCTGCTCCTCTCCTCCTCCACCTCTCCCTGTGGAGCGCTCCAGGGTGCCATCCTGGACCCTTTTCTCTGTCTCACATTTCCTCTGTGATCTCTCCCTGTGTCTGGACTTAAAAGACCATCAATATGCCAAACGCTCTCCGATTTATCTTTCCAGCCTAGACTGCTCTCCTGACCTTGACTCGTAGATCTGTCTACTCGACTTCTCCACTTGTGTGGCTGATAGATTTCTCACCCCGAGGCTCCAAACTGCACTCTTTTAAAAACTTAAAAAAAAAAATTTTTTTATGTTTTTATTTATTATTGAGACAGAGAGAAACAGCATGAGTGGGGGAGGGGCAGAGAAAGAGGGAGACAGAATCTGTAGCAGGCTCCAGGCTCTGAGCTAGCGGTCAGCACAGAGCCCGATGCGGGGCTCGAACCCACAAACTGTGAGATCATGACCTGAGCCGAAGTCGGACACCCAACCGACTGAGCCACCCAGGCGCCCCTTAAAAACTTTTAAAACACTGTAATTGTGGTAAAATATAGAATGTAAATTTTACTCTCTTACCCATTTCTAAGTGTACAATTCTCCGGCAGCGAATACATTCACAGTTTGACCAGCACCCCACCATCCATCTCCGGAATGTTTTCATCTTCCCAAACTGAAAACTCCAGACCCATTAAACAGTAAACCCCCCCCCCTTCGCCCCCCACCTGCCCCCGTCCCTGAAAACCACCATTCTACTTTCTGTCCCTTTGGTTTTAATTGCTCTAGGCCCCTCGTATAAACGGAGTTATACAGTATGCATTGCTTTGTGACTGGCTTATTTCACTTAGCATGTCTTCAAGGCTCACCCATGTGTCAGAATTTCCTTCCTTTTTAAGGCTGAATGACATTCCATTGTCTGTACACTGCCTTTTGTTTATTCCTTCCTCCGTTGACGGACACTTGGGTTGCTTCCACTGTTTGCTTATTGTGAATATTGCTGCTATGATCATGGGTGTGTAAGTATCTGTCTGGGTCCCTGATGTCAGTTCCTTTGTGGTATATTTATACCCAGAAGCTGAATCCTATGGTATTTGTTACTTTACATTTTCTGAGGAACTGCCATATTGGTTTCCACAGCGGCCTCACTGTTTTTGCATTCCACCAGCAGCGTCTTCCCCAACTCTGTTCACGGCAGCTGCGACCTTTTGGTCACCCTGCCCAAACCGCCGAGAAATCCTGACCTCCTGTCTCACACCGGCATCCCCTCCACCCGGAATCATGACTCTACCCTCAAAATATGGACAGATCGGTCTACTTCTCGAAGTCTCCGCCTGTACCATCATCTCTTGGGGTCCCCTGAAGCCAGAGTCTGACGCGAAGACTCTGGTGCAGGTGGTTTATTTGGGAGATGATCCCAGCAGGCAGGTGGGAGGAGCTGAAAGTGAGGGTGGGAAGGAGGAAAAGCATTGCTCTAGGCAATGGGGTCTCAGTTCCACGGGGACCTGCATGTCTCTGAAAGACAAGGGGCGGGCCTCCCATGCCGCACCAGTTGAGGGGCTCCCAGAGGCATTAGTCTCCTTCCTTCCGGACTGAGTGGTTTTGCACAGCTTTGGAGAAATCCCAAAAAGCACTGGTTTGCAGTGGGGCCTGGTCAGGTCGGTGTGAACCAGACCTTCTGCTCCAGCTGTGGCTGAAATCACTGGGGGCCAAAGGGATGTGGCACCCCGGGGCACCCCGCACTCGAAGATACCCCCGTCTCCTGCTTGCAGTAACCTGGCCGGTTTCCACCCTTGTTCCTACGGCCACCTGGGTGATCCTTTCAAAGTGAAGTCAGAACACGGACCGCCTCCACTCAATGGCCCCCTAGGGCTCCCCAACCCACCTGCAATAAAAGCCCAGATGCTCACAAGACTCTTCCAGACCTGGGTCCTGTGACCTCTCTGGCCTCTCTTCTCATTCATGCCAGGCCAGTCAGCAAGCTGGTAGCCCTTTCTTACACCTGCCAGGCCCCCACTCTACCCAATGGCCTCTGCTCTGGCCACTGTCACAGCCTGGGCCCTCTTCCTACAGACAGCCCCGGCCTCACCCATGCATCAACCTCATCAGCCTCGGCTCAGATGTCACCTTCTCCGTGAAGCCTTCCCTGACCATCTTGTTTAAAATAGCCCACCATCTGTGCCGTCACTCACCATCCCCCATCCGGGTCCACTTTCCTCCCAGCCTCACACCTTCTTATATACCACACACTTTCCTGTCCCCCTGGGTCGCTTCCTGTCAGTCACACTTCCCTGGGATGCTCTCTCCAGGAGGGCAGGAAAGGGTCGGTCTTACTCACTGATGGATCTCCACAGTGCCTGGCACATAGTAGGTGTTCAGCACACATTTGCTCTGTCAAATGAATTCTGTACGTTCAGATACAGGCTTTGGGAAACTTCCAATGTCACGGTGCTAAAGGTTGCCTTACTGGGACTGAAGCCCTTTTTAGAGGCTAAAAGGAAAAAAATGCAGCTCTCATGCCCCCTGGGTGGTCCGGGAACCCGTGCAGTGTGGGGCATCCCCACCCTCGGGCCGGGGTGGGACACTGCCATCTGAGCCCTTCAGCCACTGTTCCTGACTATCCCACCTCCAACTGGGGGGTGGGGATCCAGGGCTGGCCGGGGTTGCTGAGTCCTCTGCAGGTCACCAGGGCTCTCGTAGGGAGGGGAGCAGGTGCACAGTGGGACCTTGGACTCTGGAGCCTGAAGGACCTGGGTTCAAACTCCCGGTTCACTGTTCCCACCCGGGGAAATCACCTGGACTTCTCAGAGGCTCAGCTTCTTCATCCATAAAATGTGGATATGATGCTGCTTATACCAAAGAGTTGTTCTGAGCTTTAAGGCCAATGCCCCCTGTCCTGTGCATGGCCCTGTGCCAGGTGCTGGGCAGGAGCTCCACGCCCGCTGACTCCCCCACCCTCTGCCCACCGAGGTCCCCTTGGGGAAGTGGACTGCCCCCATCTCACCACTCACCTTGCTCAACAGCCTCTTCAACAAGCTCTTTGAACAAACTTAAGGCTCTCAGGTCAATGATCATGGAGACCTCCTTCTCCAAGGCCTGCAGGCAGGCGGCCAGAGCAATGGCTCCGGGCGGGCCGTCTGTCTCTTCCGGGGGCTCGTGGTTGAAGTGCGTGGGGAAGCCGGTGGTGATGAGCACCGAGCGGGCGTGGGACAGCGACAGGGAGGCCCTCAGCAGCTCATCTTTACAGAGCAGGTGCCCGATACCCCGGTGGCCTAAAATTATTTGAAAAAAAAAATCATAAAATAACGTCATTGTGTTTCAAGTAGAAACTTATGCAAACAGCAGTTTGGTTTTTTATTTCCTTTTGTTTCAGAAGTGGATTTGAGGGGTGTGGCAGAGACTGCTGGCTGTTCCCTGGAATGCCTTCTCCTCCTCTGTCCCCGGTCACAAAGGGTAGCCAGTCAATGGCTGCCCAGCAGCAATTCCAGTTAGTGGAGGGGGGGGGAGGTGGAGGGCACAGGACTAGGCTCTCTTGGCAGCATTTGGAGAGCGGTCAAAGGGAATGTGAATGGAAGTCATGTGCACCCCCCTGGGGCCAGCCACACCTCCCGGCCTTCCCCCGCCCTCCCGTCCCACCCCACCCCCATCTCAGGCACTGGGGGGTGACAACCAGCGCCCCCTGGGGGTGTCACTAAGTGTGATGGCAGAGCTTCTGGGTGGGGGTGGGTTCCCCTTCCTGCTGAACCCGAACACGCACCTGGGAAGGCCTGCCCTGGACAGTTGTGTGAGAGCCACACACTTGTACTGTATTTGAGAAAAGCATCTTAGGGTCAATTTGTTATTGTGGCTTTAGCAAATTCTAACGCGTAAAGGAATATCAAAGGAGGAGAGGCAACGGGGCTGCCCTCGTCGGGGATTCGCCGGAAGGAGGCCCTGAGACGAGGACTTGGGTGCAGGGATTTCCGTAGAAAGTGAGCCCAGGAACATGATGTCAGAGGATGGAGGAAGTGTGAAAAAGGGGAGAAAAGCTGCTAAAGAATGCGTGAGTGAGCAAATTAACTCCAAAGGCAGCTGGGGCCTGATTCCGCTTGAGATGCTCTCGGGAACCGTGGGTACATACCTCAGCACTGTCCTGCTAGAGGACAGGGAGACTGGGCGCTGATGCGCCTGCTCCTGTCCCATGTTGGGTGCGGGTTACCCATCAGGCCATAAACTCCCCGCCACTCGGGGCTGTGCCTGCTGTGCTGAAGGGAGTCCAGGGGTACAAGGACACGCCCAGGTGGGGGACAGAGAGACGTGAGCCCAAGCGGGGAAGCTGTCCCATTGGGAACCGCCCACTGCAGCAGCAGGTGAATCCCGGGGGCAGGGGAGACGGGCGGGGTGCCAGCAGCATCTGCTGTGATGCCCGCTGGTGTCTGCCAACCTGGTCCAGCTGGGCAGCATAGCCTCCCAGGGCCCGTCACATTTCATCGTGCCCCTGTCCGCATTCAGGTCACCCAGAGCATATCTGTGCCCTGTGAAGGCAGGATGTGGCTCAGAACTTCCCCCACAAGCTGTGGCTGAAATGAGAGCTGGCCGAGGGATGCAGCCAGAGGATGTCGGCCTGGCCTTGAGCTACCTGGAGAACATCAAGGGACACAGGGTTGGAGTTTCTGTTGTGGGGAGGACAGTTCAGACTTAGAATCTGGAAACTTACATTCAACACCAGGTTGATCATGGTAGCTGTGTGACCTTGGCTTTGTCCCTGAACTGCTCTGGACCTCAGTTTTCCTAGTGGAGCATGGTGGGGGGTCCAGGTGGAGGGTGCAGGGAAAGGGCCCTCCACATGCCTCCAATAAGAGTATATTTGTCTGGAGGGCGTTCTGACCTTAGATTGGCACATTCTACTGGTGCCAGCAATTCACCTGTAGGAATTTATCCTCATACAATGATTGTGGGGGTGTCCGCACACATAGTCAGAAGGCATTCAACACAGCATTGCTTATGGTCTAAATGATAGGATATTAATGCAAATGGTGGCACATTCCTCAAATGGAATTCTAGGCAAACATTAGAAAGGATGTTGTAGAAGACTAATGACATGGAAGGCTGTTCACAATATATTTACAAAATATGTGTGTGTGTGTGTATATATATACATACACACACACATATATAAGACCGAATAAATACAGGTATAAGATGAAAGGAAAAGACTTTAAGGGCAAATATTGAACTGTTGATAATGGTTAATTGTGATGAGATTCTGGTAATTTTTTTAAATGTTTATTTATTTATTTTGAGAGAGAGAGAGAGAGCAAAGGGGCAGAGAGAGAGAGAGAGAGGGAGAGAGAGAATCCCAGGCAGGCTCTGCACTGTCAGCACAGAGCCTGACTCGGGGTTCGATCTCAAGAACCCACTGAGCCACCCAGGTGCCCTGATTCTGGTAATTTTTACTGCCTGTTTACGTTCCTATGTTTTCTGATGCTTCTCCAACGAGTATGAACTGCTGTTGGTGAAAGGAAAGAACATTTTTAAAGAAAAAAATTGGAAAAGTAACCTATTTCATAGGATGTGATAAACAACAAAAGTGAGTGGAATAGAGAGAGAACTTTGTCAAATTTAGAGCAGGGTATGATTTCATCATTTGTGATGATTTTATTTTGAGAGCAAATATCATCACTATGAACCCTGTGTCCCTTCATATTCTCCAGGCTCCTCAAAGGCAAGCCAGCGGCCTCTCAAAAATAACTGAGTGGCTCTATTATAATAGTGAGTAATGCTCAGTATACCATCATTAATCTTGTATCTGCTTATTTAATACAGTAGGTATCAAAAGCATCTGTTGTTCTTGAGGATTAAAGACGTTCCTTAATAGACAGTATTGGCGCCTCCAGACGCTCATGGGTCTGCCTTTCCCCCAAGCCTCATACTTCAAACCTTGACACAGTCTGACTAAGCACCGAAGGGGGGCTTTGTGGATGACCTCCTACGTCATTCTTATTAAGTTGAGGTGTTCTGGGTCTACAGTAAATTTGCTTCCCACTTACTTTTTTATCTGAGCTAATGGAAGAGTTAATAATTCATCTTCCGTTATGACCCTTGTGCTGAGTGGAAGAGATATAGCCTGGATTAGAATGTTTGTGAGGGAAAAAGTATTGCAGAAATTAAAAAAAAATCCACCCAGGAAATCAACTATGTAAGAGGCTCTAAATATACACAGCCATGAGTATTCATCTCTACATATGCATGTCCTTAAAGGTGCATCTGTGATAGGCATAGATCTCAAATTTACTGTGGGTTTATATGTAAAAGAAACCAGACTCTCTGCAGAACCAATGAATGAATGAATGAATGAACAACATAACAGACAAAAAATAAAAAAGCTGTGCCCTGTGGTTTTAAAGGAAGTTTTGCTGCTGTAGACCTTTGATCCCAAACCCAGGGTAGAGAAGACTTTTTAAAAAAGTCTCTTTAAAAAAATTTTTAGAGAGAAAGAGAGAGCATGAGATGGGGAAAGGGGCAGAGGGAGAGAGCAAGAGAATCTTAAGTAGGCTCCATGCTCAGCGAAGAGCCCAACATGGGACTCAATCCTACAGTCCTGGGACCATGACCTGAGTCGAAATCAAGAGTCAGACACTCAATGGACTGAGCCACCCAGGCACCCTAAGATCAGACATTTTTAAGGCTGGTTACTGGTCCTGGGACTGTTGGATTCTTGGCCACAGTATTATTTAACATAAAAAGGCACCCTGGCTGGCTGCTCTATGACTCTGCCCAGCTGCTGCTCTCTGTACCAATGTTACTGTCATTAGCCCTGTCTAGGTGCTGGGACTTTGGCCAGGAGGGTCAGTGAGGCTGACCTCACTCTTCTCCTCTCCACAGGGCCCCCACCACCATCAATCTAGGTATCTGCTCAGGGCACAGGGATCAGATGGGCCAGCAAGGAGACTGCCATATGGCTTCTCCAGACATTCAAAGTACAAAGAGCTCCCAGGTCTAGAATTACAGCCTGTGAGAAGGTGCAGAAGAAATGGGGCATGAGCCTGAAGAGACCGGAGCACTGTTTTAACTGGCCCAGTGGGACTGTGATGTACCATTTAAACTCAGATTCCAATTTATCCAACATTTATTGATCGTGGCCTCTGGAGTCTAGTAGTGCGGATTCAATGTCTGTCCCGACCATCTAGTAGGTATGTGGATTTATATGCCTCAGTTTCCTCATCTGTTAAAGGAAGTAAATAATAGCTGTCTCATAGGATCATTGGAAGAATTCAATAAGATGAAACGTGTCAAAGCTTTAAATTTTTTTCAAGTTTATTTTGAGAAAGAGAGAGAGAGAGAGAGAGGACACGGAGGAGGGGCAGAAAGAGGGACAGAATCCCAAGCAGCCCCTGCACTGTCAGCACAGAGCTGGATGTAGGGCTCGAACCCACAAACCATGAGATCACACTTAATGGCTTAATCAATTGAGCCACCCAGGCGCCCCAAAATGTGTCAAAGCCTTTAGCATATGCCTGGTCTATGGTAAAACGCAGTAGATGATAGCTATTATTCTCATTACCTATCACACGCCCAACTGGGAAGTCTCATTGTTATTACTCCTGTTATACTGATGAGAAACAGAGGTGGGGAGCGGCTGGGAAGGCTGCACCTTAATTCTCTCCGCCAGCATATGGATTGAATTTCCGTGCACATCAGCGCCTTCTGCTGGCCATCTGGGATCAGACATTTAGCTCTTAAAGGCGATGCCGCGGAAAGAGAAAATAGCTTTCAGCCAACCTCCTCCTACTTGCAACCAACCAGAAGACCCCTAGTGGATCTCATGTCTAGAAAGCCAGTGGGTCACAAGCCGTAGAAGGAATGTCCTTTCTCTGAGACTCAATATACATGTTGGTTCCAAACTCTTGTGAGACCCTGTCTCTGGCAGGGTCCTGCCCCACCAGCATCCGCAAGGGAGTGGCAATCCAGCCCCCAGCCTTACCTCTACTGCCCAGCACAAAACTCTATTCTGCACCCAACCTCAGGGCAATGGCACAAAAGGAGGGGATTTGGGGACACTTGAATGCAGGGATGACTTTGTTTAAATGGGGGCCGTTGACTACCTAGGAGCCATATCCCTTTTCTTCTTATCTACCGGGTCCCAACTGAGTTGTGGCGACCCAGTTAATAAACTCACCTTCCAAAGTCCCTCATGTTTAGTGTTGACAATTTGGGGGAAAAACATAAATAAAAAAAATAAAAATTATTCAGTCGAACTACACAGAGATCATTAACATTAGAATTTTGGTGCATTTACTTTTTGGGGGGATTCATATGCAGTATAAGCATATAAAAAAAACCACACTGTGGGAATGCTCCATAGAGGCAAAGAGGGAATTTAGGCAGCTCCTTGTATATGTCAGTGGAGGTGGAGGGGAAAGGCGACTCAAGCAAATATCTTAATGACTCTCAAGTAACTTTTTAAAGAGTTTGGATTCTAAATACCTTTAAAATTTTTTAAAAAAATATTTATTTAGTTTTCAGAGACAGAATGTGAGCGAGGTAGGGGCCGAGAGAGAGGGAGACACAGAATCTGAAGCAGTCTCCAGGCTCTGAGCTGTCAGCACAGAGCCCGACATGTGGCTCAAACCCATGGACCATAAGATTATGACCTGAGTCAATGTCAGACGCTCAACTGACTGAACCCCCAGGCGCCCCTGGATTCTAAATACCTTGAAACCTCATAATAACACTGTCTTTGAGGTTTATGCTTTAGAATGACCTTAAAGGTGAAATCTTGACACACATTGGATGAAGCCTCAATTTCTGTAATTTAATGAAAAATGTGATAGCATGACATTAAGGCTATGCCTATTTTATTTATTTGAGGAGTGGAGAGGGAGAGAGAGGGAGAGAGAGGGAGGGGAGGGAGAGGAGTGGAAAGGAGAGGAGAGGAGAGGAGAGGAGAGGAGAGAGAGAGAATCTTAATAAGGATATTCCACGCCCAGCACAGAGAATCAGGTGCTTAACCGACTGAGCCACCCAGGTGCCCAAGGCTATGCCTACTTTCTTGATAAAATAGCAACTTCTTCTCTTTGATAGTGTTAGTTAAATAAAGAGGAATGAATTCTTCTCTTTTCATAAAAAATTCACATTGTAGACGCATGCAGTTTGCATGCTGCCTTTTTCACTGACCGTTACATCAGTGAAGAATTTCTCCGGGTCATTAAGGCGTGAACTTCCTTACCTGGGTCTGCGGCAATTATAGTCTCTAGTTCTCTAATCTTCTGAACAGCTGAAGCCGACGCGATGCTGTAGTGCAAAGGATCCTGGGAAATGTGATGGACCTCGGGAATTCCCTCGGGGGTAAGACGACTGGCTGGAGCCTCTGTATTCTTCAGGTTGGTCAAGACTGTGCAGCCCGGTGCACTGGTGAAAGCCAGCGGGGTCCCTGAAACACACAACAGGAGGGACTGAACGCACTCCCTTCATCAAACTCAGTCCATTCTCCTCTAGCCCATGGTTGCCGGGCAAGATGGCGCCGTACCTCAGCTCTGCCAACTGCAACGGCCCATTGCACTAAGTCAGAGAAAACTGTCTTATGGCTGAATCAAGTCCCACTTAAACAGGTGCCTCCAAGTTTTAGGGAAGTGAAGATGAGCTGAGTATGGGAGAAGGGAGAAGGGAGGTGGAGCCACAGCCATAGATAGGGCTATAGGAGTTTCTATCAGTTTAATCCACGAGCATCAGAAAGTATTTACTGAACTCTTACAATGCATGAAGCCATCTTTCTGTACTTTGCTCATAAATAGCTCTCTCTGAACATACTCCTGTTTTTCCCATAGGACTTTTATTTTGATTTGGTATATGCTAATTTCATTCTTTAAAAAACTCCCCCCCCCCCACAAAAAAAAAGGGCTCAGTCCGTTGAGCGTCTGACTCTTGATTTCAGCTCACGTTATGATCCCAGGGTGGTGGGATTGAGCCCCACATTGGACTCTGTGCTGAGCATGGAGCCTACTTAAGATCCTCTCTCTCTTTCTGCCCCTCCCCACTTGCATCCTCTCTCTCAAAAATAAATAAACTTATTTATTTTTGAGAGAGAGAGGGCATGAGCAGGAGAGGGGCAGAGAGAGAGGGAGACACAGAATCTGAAGCAGGCTCCAGGCTCTGGGCTGTCAGCACACAGCCTGACGTGGGACTTGAACCCATGAATCGTGAGATCATGACCTGAGCTGAAGTTGGACGGTTAGCCAACTGAGCCACCCAGGTGCCCCCCTTCTTTAAAAAATATTTTTAATAATAATTATTAAAAAAAATTTCTCTCTCTCCCTCTGCCTCTCTCCCACTCACACATTCTCTCTTACACCCTCCCTCTCTCAAAACAAAACAACACAAACAAAACAACATGCCTCTTCCATACTAAATCTCGGGTAATGTGAATCCCAGGCACGCTAGCATAGTTATTAAGAACTGGCTTTCGTGTGCCAAACAGAGTTGGAGATGAGACTTTACCCTCTCTAAACCTGTTTCCTCAACTATATAATAATGATAACGCTCCAGATGATTGTTGTCAGTACTAAACTGGAAAATGCACATAAAAGTGTTTTTGCAAAGTGGTTCAGAGTAAACCCTCAATAAATGACGGTTTGCATGACTGAATCAGGCACAGTATCTTACTTGTCCTATGCTTTCGTGCCTGGCCCATTTCAGTGCTTAATACTTACTGTTCTTCATTTACACCTTCTGCTTTCTTCACTGTCATTATTATCCTAGAGTGCTTTCACCCCCACTCAGCTATGTGCTCCCAGAGATGAGGAACCATTGTTTATTTATCTCAGAATTGAGCGTCTCAATGCACAAGTGTTTCGGAATTCATAGAAAACAGTTACATTTTTTTCAGATTTAACAAAAAGCCAAAGTTAGTCGACACTGCCGAAGGAAAACCTACTGATAGCTGCGGAAAGCACTCTAACTTAATTTTTAGACAGGCAAGAACTAAGGATTTGGACGAATGTAATCACTTCTGTGTCGTGGAGAGCATCTAAAACTGATCACTCAGATGCCAGGTACACATCAGAACAGTCAGCTCAGAGTGTGACACAGGGCTTTGCCCCATCAGCTGTGAGGTGTGTCGCAACTAATCTATCACTAAGAGAAGTTTACATATTGAAGTCTGAGCAGGACTTTTGTAAGTCAGAAATACTCCAGGTCATCCCTAAACCAGTGATGTCATTTGGTCTCATTTACAATCAGGCATGCTCTTTCAAGCCAGAGCTAATGGGCTGGCATTTGCTGCAGAAAAGGGCATCCCCTGTGGCTGGTGGTGGCAGGAGAGGCGTGAGGCTACCCTGCTAGACAATATTTACTGCGTGTGTGGATGTCTGAACACACGTGAGCACACACACTCAGAAATGACCACACACTCCCTGAAAACTGCATCTTGTCTCGTGCAGCACTTTATTCCCAAGATCTGGGTCCATGTCTGGCACATAGCAGGTGCCTAATAATTTAGCGTTCAATAATAGAATCCCACGGATCTCTTCACCATATTAATCTCCCCCCTGTCATGAGGCCATTCTGATAGCTAAACTTATATGAATGCCTTCAAAACCAATTAAAGTGACACTAAATTCTATGATTTGTAGTGCAGGTGTGGCTGACCTGGCTAGAATTTTCCAGTGTCTATGAAATGGGCGGCAATAGTTAATGTTTTATCACATCCCTACCTTACTGTGAGCTAGTTAGGGCGCCCTCGTGTGTTGCTTCCTTGTAATAGCACCCTACACCTTGGAAAAAATAAACTGACTGTATGTATCTCTTTAAAATACAGAGGTCCTGCCGTCTGTATCAAGATCCGTTCCAAGATCCCCAGTGGACAGGGAGCCACGGATAGCACCCAACCCTTATATAGACTATGTTTTTCCCTATATATACATCCTTATGATAAAGTTTAATTTATAAATTGGACACAATAAGATTAAGAAGGATAATTAATAATAGAGCAATTATAACAATATAATAAAAGTTATATGAATGTGGTCTCCCTTTCTAAAAACACCTTACTGTACTGTACGCACCCGTCTTCTTGTGACGATGTGAGGTGATAACATGCCTGTGTGATGAGCTGAAGCGAGGTGAGTGACACCGGCATTGTGATGTAGTGTGAGCCCACTATAGACCTTCTGATGATTTTTCAGAAGGAGAATCATCTGCTTCTTGACTGCCGTTGACTGTGGGTAATAAACCTCCGAGGCAGAACTGAGGATAAGGGGGACCCGCTGCACCTTGCAAACACCACGTGAAATGGTGTGTTTAGCTGTGCTCTTTGCCTTAGCTCCTGTTTTCAGAAGTCCCACCCGCCTTCAAAATGTCTCAGAAAGTCAAGCTAAATACTGGTCTTTCTATCAGAACAGGCTGGGAGCTTTCTGCAGTGAGAAATATATTTAATCAAAGCATCCTTGAGCTGAGAGACAAGCTGCTAGTGAGACCTAGCCCTGGGAAAAGAAGAAAGAGAGATCTGGATATTTTATATTCTGTTTTGTGACTCTATTTCTTTTTTGTTTTTATTGTGTATTTATCTTCAAGAAAGCACGAGCCAAGGAGAAGGGCAGAGGGAAAGGGGGACAGAGGATCTGAAGCGGCCTCTGCACTGTCAGCATGGAGCCCAATGCTGGGATCGAACTCACAAACTGTGAGATCATGACCTGAGCTGAAGTCAGATGCTCAACTGACTGAGTCACCCAGGCGCCCATCATGACTCTATTTCTTAAATCATTGCACTGTACATCTATGCTTTCAAGAACTAGAAACCCCCCAGTTTCCATCCTGGGTCATAGTGATTGCCCCCCGCAAGCCCGGACATACTGCAGCTGCTGACAGCTTCGAGGCTGGTCATTGGAGAAGTCCAGAACACTGGGACGTCTCCCGGCTGACACACCACAGGCTCCCCATAGTCAGGTCTGGAAAGATCTTTGATTCCCAACTGTTCTGCAAATGGAAAAAGAAATGAAGTCCATCGGGTCCTGCCCTGGTAGGTCCCATGCAAGCTGACACACATTGAATGGTTTATGTTTCTTTCTCCCAGAGAAACTCTGGTCCTAGGATTGCCGTCGATGGTACTGGAGAAAAGGAATCAGGACTTTAACACCCAGAGTGCTTGCCAGCTTCTAGTCCATTCCGAATAGTAGTTTCAGCACACAGAATCTCAAACGCCTGGTGTGATTGCTGGAGGAGCCCTGGGCGCACTTAGCCCAACACCTTGTGCAGGCCGCTAACCAAGCCAGCATTTGTGAGCCAATGTTTATCTCAGTACAAGCTCAAGTCACATAACACAGACCAAAACTGTTCTTAACCACCAACAGCATCCCTGCTGCTGGTCTGGCTTCAGAGGCTCATGAGGACAGCAAAGGGGGATGAGTTGGCCCCAACCTGGCCCCACCGAAGACAATTCAATGATTCATCAATGCACTTTGCTTGGGGTGGTCCTGAGATCATCCTTCTCTGAGGAAGGGGGCCACTGCTGACTGCATCTTTAGAGAAAGCAGGCTTTGTCTGATTTGGTGTTTTTTTACACAGTTGAGCAAGTTCACTTACACTGAGCTTTGACTCTCCCCAAGATCCGGTCCCAAGCTCTCACCAGGCCCTCTGAGAACCACAAGGAGGCCTGGACAGCTGCCACTCTTGGATCTGCTCACTCGCTCTCAGACTGAGTTAACACCTTGGGGATCAGTTCAAATGAACTTTTGGAACAAAGCCTTCCCCTGCCAAATATGCCACCGATCAACAGCCTGGATTAGAGGTAGCTCTGAGCTCAAGTCCCGGGACAAGTAGCTGTGCTGTCACCCTCTACCACCTGCTTCCCCCACCCTAGGTTCACCTGAAGTTCATGGGAGATGATGGGTGAGGCTGACTATTCTGCCAAGGACAACACCTTTAAACCTGAGGGGCCTCTGTAAACCCAGCCTTAATGCTGCTGTGGGAGTCTGAGCCTCGTCCGGGACCCCTGGGACCCCTGGGGAAGATGAGGACAAGCCGGGGGAGTTCATAGCAGGTTCCTGTCTTCTCGGGCTGAAGTTCAGGGGTGCCTGTCAGAATCATGAACGAGAGTGGACACTCACCTGGGTCACCGATATGAATGGGATGTCCCTTATTTCCCATGGAACAACAGGTCTGCACCAGACCTTCCAACTTGTCCTTGGGGACGGGCCTCATTGTGACCACAAGGTGGCAGCAAAAGCCAGCAATAGTGGCACAAGGCACTGTTGTCTGAAATCAAGGAAAACATGTTGAAAAACAGATTTAACACAGAAATCTAGAAACTCAGGAAAGCCTGAGCACCAGGAATTCAAGGCAGTTGAATGAAGGAGGGGACCCAAGCAGCTATTATAAAATTATAACTTCTACTTTTTGTTTGTTTTTTAAGATTGACTATATTATATTATATTGTATTATTTTATATTTATTATATTATTTAGTGGCAGAGACAGTGCCAGCAGGGGAGAGGCAGGGAGAGAGAGAATCCCAAACAGGCTCCCCTCTGCCCACGCGGAGTCAGATGGGGGCTTGAACCCACAACACTGTGAGAGCATGACCTGAGCCAAAATCAAGAGTTGGACACTCAACCGACTGAGCCTTCCAGGCACCCCATATAGCTTCTACTTTCCTGTGACATAGGAATGAGAACACCTGCTGGTATTTATTGGTCTAAAACAGAGAACTCTGTATGTGCTGTGGACCCTCTGGTAGCTTGGAGCAGCTGCGGACCCCCACTTAAAGTAACATTTTTAACCGCATAAACAGAAATGCATAGGTTTACAAAGGAAATCAATTATATTGCAAATGCAGTTATCAAAGTATGAAAAAATGTGATGCGGCCACATGTATCCTTCATTAACAGCTTAGGGAACAAGATGGCAGACCTACCATTATAATTTTGGTGTAGCGATCGATCAACACATAGTTTATGTTTGTGCTATCGGAACGGCCATGAGACATGACAATATCTGGGAGTTCTCTGGGCAGCCGCAAAATCAGAGTCTGCTGATACAACACTAGTTCCTCGTCTGCGTTCACAATCAAAGGAGGTGCTCAGTTTCAGTTTGAGGCTATAAAAATAAAGATGTGATTTTTTTCCCCATCCAATTCCATTGGGTCCTTTGAATTTTCTCCACGGACCTCCAGGGGTCCGTGGACCAGGGGTGAAGACCTCGAAGACAGTCAGTGGCAGAGGGACCCAAGGGCAAAGGATCTCTCCAGAGGCACAGGGGTCTGCTCTGCCTTGTGAGTCCACACTGGGGAAGGGGGCCCCGCTGAGCCCTGCCTCACTCCCCCTTGCCTTAGAATGACCTGTGTGACTTTCACTGGTGGTGTTTGTGATCTGAATGGTTTCTGGTGGCTGCAGTGGGGCTTATGAAAGATTTGGGACATGGCCACGATGATGTTCCACTGGGACAGTTGTGGCTGCTGCCCAAAGGGCTTGCTGTTGGCACTGGTGGGGGGGGGCGGGAATAGACCACCCGAAAATACACCAGTGTGGCCTACGGATTATTTCGAATTAAAGTTATTTGAGAAACCACCAGTGCAAGAAAAACACTCTACACTCCCCCCCACCCCCCGAAAAAGCAGGAAATAAATCTCCCATGTGGAGGGACCCTCCCTGTACCAAGCAGGTAGAAGGCATCTTTGTCGCCAGAGATGGGAAATTCAAGGCCCAGGGGGCTGTGTAAACAAACCTTGTGACTGCCTCACTAATTTACTAACCCCAAACCCAAACTTCTTTGTCTTGTCAATTCTTCACAAGTTCATTGTTTCTTTGTCTGAAAGGTGTAAAAGCTGCCTGCTTTGGTCACTTCTTTGAGCCTTACATCTTTGGGGCTCCTGTAGGTATGACGTTAAATGTGGTTTCCTCCTGTTAATCCATCTCCTGTCAATCTAAGTGTCAGACCAGCCAAAGGATCTAGAAGGGAAGAAGGGACAAGTTTTCCTCCCTGGCAGGACCCTGGTGGCCGCAGGACGAAACCTTGGCGTGCCTGCCCGGTTGGTGTCTGAATCACAGCACTGGGGAAGGGACACGTGGCAGGGCTTTCACAGGGGACAGGCAGAGCTCCCTTCAGGGCCCCACCTGAATCCAAGATGGCTGCCTGGCCGTTTCTCCCAGGAGCCAAGGGCCAGAGGCAACTGTGCTGAACCGAAGGCTCTTTGGTAAGTGAGGTGTCATGGGAAACCCATGGCTCCTCTGAGCACTTACCATGGGGCAGAGATGAACACTCTGCAAAGCATCCCTAATCGTCACACTTCTACTAGTGATATTTTATAGATGGGAGCCAGGAGTCCTAGGGCACAGTCTGGCTTTGGGACATGGGCAAGGCCTTTTCTCTCTCCAGGCCTCAGTTTCCTCATCTCCATGAAAGATTGCCAATGTTCGTGTGTTTGGGGGCCAACCCTGCCCTGGGGCCCCTGCCAGTGGCTGCACTTCTGTCCCCACCCTTCCCTACCTTTAAGAAAACTGCTCAGGCATATGCTTTCACTCAGGAAAATTGTTTCTCATCAGATGCAGCGCGGGCCTCTCTGGCAGGAGCCCAAACCAGCAAGTTTGAATAAACGTCCGGAAGCCCAAGACACAATCTGCAGTCCGCGTCCTCCACAGAGAAACCTGCCCCCGGCCATTGATGTGCTGACCAGCCCTCCAGCCCGGTGCCATCGTGGGCTTTCCACGATGTCCTGGAAGGGGTCAGTGGAACGAGGGAGTCTGGTTCTCTTGCCTTGACGAGCAGTGGCTGGAATGGAACCTCAGGGACACAGCAGGGAGGTGACCCCTAACAGTGGGCACGTCTCAGGAGAGGCGACCACTCGTGGCCACCGCTGGCCAAGAGCGTGACCCAGCTTTCCTGACAGAAACATAACCCAGCAGCCAACAGGCTGGCCAAGGCCCTGCCACAAATCCCCGGGCATTCACCTGGCCAGGCACATTCTGCCCAGCGCCAGGAAGTTTGAGCCAATGAGGATTTTCAAAGAGTCCACTGAGATGCTCTAAGATAAAGGAGCCAGACAAATTCCAAACGGGTTTGGTTTACACAGCTGCCATGATCTGTCTCTAAGGGCTTGACTTGCACACTCAAGGCCACCCTGGGTGCTCACAGCAATCCCAGACGTGGGCAGGAGAGAGGCTGGACATCCATTTTCCAGATGAGGGAACAAGCTCAGAGAGGTTAACCACTTGTCTGGGGTTGAACGGCAAGGCAGTGGCTTGTGGATACAAGGTGATCCACATTTTCAGGTCATTCTGCCCTTGGTCGTTGTGTCCCTACCTTGTATGCACTCATGTGACCATGGCCTTCGGAGGCTCTTCTGGGGAGCCCTGCCTTCTCCAAGGCTGCCTCCGGGGAGAAGCTGCAGTCCACGAGGAAGGCCACCATGTCCCTCAGCTGCCCCGAGTACTCCTCCAGCAAGGCCAGGCTGCCCGTGCAGGCACCAAACTCATACTTCCGGAACTGGGGACAACCCGTCCTGGGGACACAAGGGGGAAGCTCACAGGCCCAGAATCAAGATGGCCCCTGACCACGAATTTTTAAAAAGAATGGGGGATGGGGTCCCTGGGTGGTGCAGTTTAGCCTCTGACTCTTGATTTCAGCTCAGGTTCATGAGTTTGAGCCCCACGTCGGGCTCTGCACAGACAGTGTGGAGCCTGCTTGGGAATTCTCTCTCTCTCTCTCTCTCTCTCTCTCTCTCTCTCTGCTCCTCCTCTGCTTGTGCTCTCTCTCTCAAAAATAAATAAGTAAACTTTAAAAAAATCTTTAAAAAAAAGAAATTTTTCTGTAGAGTTAAAACATTTTGGTGATAAGCCTGTTCTTCATTCACTCCAAAATTATTTTGTTGAGCCATTCCAGTGCCGAGCACAAGCCAGGTGATGGGACAATAGTGATAGAGAGGACATTGGCCCGGCCCATAAGAAGTGTGCAATCCTACACGGGCAGGTGAGACTACACTGAAAACAAATACTACACAGAGCAGTGAGTGTTAACAGTATGGGGAGAGGAGTGACCCAGGGAAGGGAGGAACCCATTCTCCCCCACAAAGGGGAAGGTGCTGGAGCTGGGTCCTGAGGGGTGAATAGGAGTTCACCAGCCGGACAAGGAGGAAAGCACATTCTAGGCAGAGGGAACAGTATGTGAACAGCATGGAGGCATCAAACATGTGACCCATTGGGCGATCTGCTCTAGGGGTCCCCAAGATGGTAGCAAAGGGGGCGCTAGAAAAAAAACAGAAGGAACTGACCTCGGGTCCAGGTGGGGTCGATGAAGGACCCTCCTACTTCAGAGTCCACAAAATGGTAACAGCAGGCTGTTTGGGGGGAGCTTTCTCTCTGGGGAGATGGCTGGGGAGATGGTTGGGGATGGCTGGAGTGTCACAGGTGAGGGGAGACACTGAGCCGGGGCCAGGTCGCTATAGGTCTTGATTTCAGACCAAGGTCCAAGGTGCAAATCACAGGAAGGCACTGAAGATCTTATTTACTTATTTTTATTTTTGTTTTTTAAAGTACTTACTTAGTTTTGAGAGAGAAAGAGAGACAGAGCATGAGCGGGGGAGGGGCAGAGAGACAAAGACACACAGAATCCGAAGCAGGCTCCAGGCTCCGAGCTGACAGCACAGAGCCCGATGCAGGGGCTTGAACCGACGGCCCATGAGATCATGACCCGAGCTGGAGTCGGATGCTTAACTGACTGAGCCCCCCAGGTGCTCCCTAGCACTGAAGATTTTAAATGGAGGAGTCATGTGATCAGATGCAGCATTAGGAAAAGCCACTCAGGTGGGCGAGTAGAAGAGCCGTGAGCCTGAGCTGGGGTCGTGGGGAGAAAGGTGGGCTCACTGGCGTGCTGCTGCGGAAGCAGAAATCAGTAGGGCCATTTATTCAATATGTTATGTTTTGTACGTCTGCGAGAACATACCCACAGTGCTAATAACGGCTACCTCTGGGTAGGTATCAGCAATGCAAGTGTTTTCACTTTCTTCTTCGTCCAGTGCTTCCGATTTCTGGCTTGGGTGAGGGAGTGGGTGGCTGCAGGTGCCCGCACTCCAGCCGGGGCAGGACTATCTTGGCGATCCCCAAGATGTTTCCCAGGGCAGGGGACCGGGACAGGGACAGGGATGGGAATGGAGGGGAGGATGGCTGATCCCTGAGCAAGGGTGAGGCTCTGTACCAGGTGCTGAGGAGCCCCATGACTGGCCAAAGAGGTCCCTGTTGGCAGACACGCCCGGCTGCTGCACGTGGCCACTCCCACACTTGAACCCTGGAAACCCAAGCGTTTTACCTGGTGTCCGGGACAGTGTTCGGGGCAGGCAACGTCCACTTGCCTGGCTCGGTGAGTCCCAGCAGGGGCAGAGGGCCACTGTTGGCCTGGCAGAACTTTTCAAAGGCTGGAGCCAGGGACCTGTGCAGAACCACCACGCTGGCTGGCCGGAGCCCTGGGTTTGGTGAGAGAAGGGACACAGGCAGAGTCAGCGGCCTCTCATTAGAGCCTTTTCATGTTGACTATTTCTTGTAGCACAGCACAGGAAAATGCCCATACGTGTCCAGCTTGAGGAATTTTCAGGAAATGAACATACCCATGTAACCAACCCCCAGGTCAAGAAACAACATTATCAGTATCCCAGCATCCCTCTGCCCCTTACAGTCAATCACCCCAGCCTCGAAGGTGGCCACTACCCTGACTTCTAACACCATGGGTTACTTTTGCCTGTTCTTCATATAACGGATTCATACAACGTGAGTCTTTTGAGTCTGGCTTCTGTCACTAGATCATACGTCCGGGCGATCCATCCATATACACGGTCAGCTAAGTGGATTCCAAAGCGGTTGTACCAATTTATATTACGAATTCTTGCTTGTTCCTTATCTTCTTCAGGGCTTGGTGTTGCCGATCTTTTCCATTTCATCCATTCTGACAGGTGTGTAGAGGCCTCGCCTTGTGGTTTTAATTGCATTGCCCTGAAGACCAATGCAGTTGAGTGACTTTTCATAGGTTTGATTGGCCATTTGGGTATCCTTTGTGGGAAAGAGACTGCTCATGTCTTCTGTCTGGGCAGATTCTTGACTCCTAGAATCCTTGACTCTCCGTCCTAGGAGGTAATCTCACTGCGGCTGTAGAGGAAGACCCCCCACGTGCATGCCACGATGTCCTCTGGGGGTAAGGAGCCCTCCTCTGGAATGGGAAATCCTTTGGCTGTAGGGGTAAGCAGACCTGTGTTTGAATTCAGATTCTGCCTCTGACCAGCAGTGGGGCCCTGAGCCTTGGTATTCCCATGGATTTGATGGCGGTAACGACACCTACCTCAAAGAGAACCCTGGGAGTTCATTCCTGTGTGTTAATTACCTAACACACAGGTGTACAGGAAGTAGGGGTTGAAGGCATATTCATTCAATGGAATCTTGCATAGACATTTGCAATTGTGGTACAGAAGGAATATTTAATGATGGTAAAAGATGTTGGTAATGTATGGTTAAAGGAACAATACTAGATAACAAAACTGTATGCTGGGCACATTCTCCTTTTTATACAGTTGATGAGAGAAAGCACTAGAAGGAAATACATCTACATGTTAATCACAGTTATCTCCTGTAACAAGACTGGGCGATTTTTAATGTTCTCTTTTGGGCTTTTCTCAATTCTAAAATTTATGTAATAAATAGGTAGCATTCTGTAACTGGAGAAAAAACAAAACAAGAAAACATGGTTTTTTTTAAAGGATTATTTCTTCTAAACAGACCACCCCAAAGAAAAATGTAATTATGCTGCTTTTGGAGAAATAACCTTGGTGACAATTCTCCTAAATGCTAGATTGCTGTATCAACATGTGTACATCTCTTTTCCACAATGATAGTGTCAGATACTATTTTCTCTTTAGCTCTGATATTTTCCTTAGCTCTCTGTGCTAAGTCATTTATAGATGTAATCACTTGTATTTTATACATAAGGAGAACTAGGCTCAAAGAGATGAAGTGACTTCACACAGCTAGTGCATGGTATGGCCAGGATTTAAGTCTGAGACAGGGGACCCCTGAGTCCCTCTAGGGTCACCACTGGGCTGCAGGCATCGGACCTTTGTAGGATAGGTCCACCACCCACTCCAGAACCCTCCTCCTTGGGGATGGTAGAAAGAAGCAGATCCAAGCAGATGCAACATTCCGCAGGGAAAGTTCTAATACCAGCTTCTGCTCTAACATCCTGGAACTCATTTTCTCAAACCCTCGGTGCCTGCCAATGCTACAGACTTTGACAATGAGGACAAGCTGGACACTCCCAGCCGCTGAAAGCCCAAGGAAGCTGACTGCACATCTCAAGCAAGGTCAGCGTGTCTCCAAAAATAATCTGGAGTGAGGTGGAGGGAATCCAGCCAGTCTAGAAGCCTGGCTTTCTTAGCCGCCTCCTTGCTTACCTCCAAAGCCTGTTGCAAGAGCAAATTGGATTTTTAATACCGCAAATCAGAGAGTTATTATGCGCAGAAAGCTTCTTTGTTTCCTTTTTAATTAAACGCACTTCAGACGGCACTGTGTTTTCATTTTGTTCGTCTCCACTGCTGAGGGTAGCAAGTCCCCCAGTTGTTCCCATTAGTAACAGGACACCAACAGAGGGCTCAGTGATGGCTTTGTGGAGGGGACGGTGGATGAGTGAGGGGAGGGTCTGAACTGATTCCTGAGTCCCCTGGGTCTCTCCGGCTCCATCTAAGGTCATGATGGCTTTTTCTTTGTGAGGAGAAACGAAGTGAGTCTTCTGAGTCCTTTTACCTCAAAGCAATGTTGTCCTTTCTTTTCTTTCTTTTTAACTTAATGACAAGAGAGGGTGGAAAATCACCTCTAATGCTCCTGATCTGATATAAAGCCCTGGAAGACACAGTCCTGAGCTGAGGTGTCCCAGCTGTTCTGCAGAATGAGCTTCTTTCCTTGTGGAACGTTCCATGACAGCGGCTGACTTGGATGGAACATCTTACCCACTGGAGCTCGGTGACTCCTCCTACCAGCTCCTGAGGGAGGACTGAGCTGTTACTTTCCGTGCATAGGTGAGCTTAGAGAGGTCACACACCTTACCCACAGCTACAGCCAGAAGGAGCCAAGCTGGGACTCATATCCTGACTGGCACACTCTGCTCTCTCGGCTCCCTGAGGTTCTAGTGAGCAGTGGGGTCAGCTGGTGTTTGCTGGAATGTCACGTGTGCTAAGGGTTGTGCGACACTATTACCCTGGTGGCTCTCTACAAAGCACGTTCCCTAGTGCTCACAGCCCTGAGTGGTCCCTTCCCTATTGACTCTGTCCTTGGCCACATGCCTTGTTTTGCCAATGGGACGTTAGGAAGTATGATGCAAGCAGGTGTTTGATACTTGTCTGGGCATTACGGCTCCTCCTCCAGGTATCCTGAGCTACCTTGTAAAGAAGTTTGGCTACCACTGCTGGCAAGGCTTCCTAGCAAGAGAGAAGCATTAGGCCAGCCCCAGGTGCTCCAGGCCTCCCAGTGGGCACTCCAGACATGTGAGGGAGAAGCCATCATGGATGGTCCAGCCCCAGCAGACACGGCACCACATGAAGCAGAAGAACCACCGAGCTAAGCCCAGAATCACTGCAGAATATGGTTGAAGCTGGTGAGGCTGGGGTGCTTTGTCCTGCAATAATAGAGAATTCCGTTGGTCCAGAGGCCAGATATGTCAATAAACATGGAACCCTGTCCTGCTCTAGCACCTTAAACTATGCTACTGGTTTTTCTCTTTGGTGATTCCGGTAACCAGAAAAGTCTTTTGTATCATGAAATTTGCTGGGACTTGGGTCAGTGACAACTTTGATGGCTGTTTTCTCTCGCAGAACCTTTCAGAGCCTTGAGTGTCACTCCTGGAAGGGACTGGCGACATGATGCACCCAGAGAAGACCAAAACAGGGCAACTTGGTCTGAATGAAAAAACAGATTAAAATGTGGTGTAATCTGGGGGCACTCTTCCCCCAGAGGGAAAACCCCCTTCATCATCTGAGGCCATTGGCGGTTCTCCCCGTGGAGTTGGGTTGACCAAGAGGAACTGGTGGTACCAGAGCCGTCTGGTATGGTGTTCACGCCCGAGTCTGGTCCACGTGCCACACCTCCTGCTGGAACATTAATTAGGGACAGAGCTAATATCATCCTACTCTTACTTCCTGTTTCCCAGGCAGAAGCTAGAAGTCTCAGGAATTCCTGAGCCCTGCACAACTGGTATTTCTAGGGATTCTTTTTCTTTCTTTTTTGAAACGTCTATCACTACTTACCCCCAGCCATGCTGGACATATTTCTGATGTTTGGTGTCTTTTGTAGGATCAAGCTCCTTATGGCAGAGGGAAGACAGGACTTCAGGTGAAGCGTGATTATCATACCGTTTTTGAATGGGCCAGAGTCTGGGGGAAGGAAGGAAGTGGAAAAAATGAGAGGCGCAGCTTCCTTGCAGGGAGCAGATTTGGAGTCAGGTATCCACTACCTCCCTCCCCCCACCTGGGCCCTTCCAGATCCTTCCCTGAGTGGGCATTGTTTGGAGCAAATTCTCCCCACCTTATTCCCACCCACTTCGTGTCTAAGTTTCTAATGAGAAATTCCTAACACTTCAAGATCTTTGCTCATGACCTTCCCCTGGTCCAGAATGTCCTCTCTCCCGTCTCCTGAAGACCTTTCCATTCCTCACTTCTGGTTCGAATCCTCCCCTCTATGAAGAAGCCAGTCAGCTCACGCTGACTGGTCGCCCGGTTTCCCTGCCCCCAGGTCGTTCTTCAAGCCACTGACTTTGGCCTGATGTTTCACCTGACTCTGAACCCCCTTCCTCTTTCCCAGGGAGACCCCAAGTACCCAGAGAGCAGGTGCACATCTTGGACCTCCCACGGTGCTGCAGCAGCCAAAGCACATAGCACACACCAAAAACGCTTATGCTCAGATGAACAAATGACTGCCTGCCACGTGCAATCACAAATGAAAGAACTGGCCAGATTTTCTGTCTACATGTGACTTCTGTTATTTAGATTTAGGTGCCTCGAAGGAACAGATTTTATGTTTTCTTCTTTATATTCCCTGCCCCATCACCCCACCCCACTACTCCAGGTATATAGTGCCTTACAGAGATTTTCGGTGGATGAATAAACTCCTGTAGATTTTTCAATATAGAGATGGTGTCAAAGCTCCAGGAAATTACACTTGGAAAGGAAACCTGTATGTTGACTTCTTGTGAAAACTAATTCAAGGAAACCTTCAGTTTAGTTCAGGTTACATTGAGTTTAAAATGGAGGAGGGAGGCCAGCAGGGGGAGCTCATGCAGCCCCAACAGGAAGACCTACACCTTGCCAAGTCCAATTCTACTTTAGCTACTAGTTTACTACTCCAGCAGGAGGAAGAAAGGTCTCCTCCTCTCCTGGCAACAGCCCGGTCAATGACAGCCACAGCTCAGCCAATGAGGGGCCACTACACTTCGAACTCCCAGTTTACTCCAATGAACTTCTGGATTCTAACAGCCCTCCCCTCTTCCCCCTTCCCTCTGGAAAGGAGCTCCCTCTCCTTTGTTCCCCAGACTTGCCTCTGGACTTGCCCAGAGTTTTGCCACAGCTTGCAATATCCTGGATGCAATTCTCTGCTATTTCCAAATAAACCCATTTTTGCTAAAATGGCTGGCAGTTTTATTTTTAAGCTTAATACGCTCTAGAAAGAGGTTTCGATGTGTCAGCAAAATCTAGGGTTCGACAGTTGAAGAGGTGAATGAAATGACAGAGATGAAAAGTGTAGCACAGAGAATATGGTCAATAATATCGCAATAATTTTGTGTGGTTAACAGACATTGACTACAATGACCTCGGGAGCACTGAGCAGTGTATGGAGCTGCCACATCTGTATTTGTCCACCTGAAGCTAATACAATATTGTATGTTACCTACACTTCAATTTACGACAATCTAGGGCTAGACAGTCTCGTTGGGTTGGCCTCCGAGGCACAGCCCGTGTCTTCTTCATCTCAATGTACCACGTGTCTAGTGCAGTGCCTGGCACAAAAGTGGTAGTTCAGTGTTTGTTGAATGACCAGCTGACTGACTGCACCCTGGACGAAAGCAGGATTCAAGGGTGGTGTCCACAGTGAAGGTTCTGGACAAGCCAGATTTTCCACAGCCCTTTCTAGCTAGAGAAGAGCCCAGTGAGATTCCAAGCCACCAATGTATGTTCTCAACTCCCACCTCAGAGGTAGAAAACCATGCAAACCCCACGGCCATTTTAATGACAAATTTGAGATCATATTAAAAACTTTTAACAAACAAAATATAAGAAATATGGCCCTGGAAGGGGCAGAGATGCATTTTAAACTGACAGTGGGTGCTTTAATAGCCACAGAACAAAGTGCTTTGGAGACACTGAGGAGAGAACAGTTGGTCCTGCTGGGCTGAGGGGGTTGGGTGCTGGGAGGGTCAGGCGAGGTTGGATTCCACTCCCAGGTTGAAGATACGGAGTATTAGAGCAGCTGCTTTGGCAGGTCAAGGCTGAGCGTGTCTGCTGGACTGAGAGAGCCCTCCTGGACCTGGCAGGCTGGACCTCTTGGCCAAGCATCCAAGGCACCAGCTAAGGTCCTCGATGTCTGTGTTTCCCCAGGGTCACTGCGGAAAGCTTAGCACCTCAGTCAGGCACTTAACAAAGGTCAGAGAGAGAACCGTTCCATAATCAAGCGGGGACAGTCGCCAGATCCCTCTGGTAATGGCCTTCACTTTGTACCTGGAGTAGAGAATAGAGTTTACCCCAAGCCCACTGACATGAGCGCCCCCAGTGGTACCTGTGAGCCGTTGCCCCTCATTATTATGCTATGAGACAGCAGGTAGAAGCCAGGTGCTGTTTTGCAAATAAATTGTAGCCAAAAGACCCAAATCTGAGGGTGATTGCTTTCCCTTCCCTTCTCTTCCCTCCCCTCCCCTCCATTTATTTATTTATTTGTTTGTTTGTTTGTTTGTTTTTTTAATATAAGTTTAAGTGGATCTAGGTCATTCCTGTAATAATGTTGCTTTTCTGGCCTGGAGATAAATGAGTGTAGTTTGAAATCCTGCCCTGAGAAATGCATGCTGGGAGTGTGCCAGGCACCTGAACATCACTCACTGTGCATGTCGGGAGGGAAAGAAGGCTGAGAATCCCTACCTTATAGAGTTGTTCCCCTTGAAGCAGGGGTCGAACGGAGCATGAAGTATGTGCTCATTGGCAATTGTCAATATACCAATGACGGAGTGCTCAGTCATATAAGAAATGATAGTAGCTACCGCCCCACTATATATGAGAACCCACTGCATCCCAGGCACTGTGCCAGACCCTTTACCCTCTTTGGTTTACAACCATTGGTTCCTCACCACTGCCCCACAAAAAAGACATTGTTGATCCCATTATGGACGAGGGATGAATCTTGGGAAGATCAAAGGAGCTCCCTAAAGTCCCATTAAGTGGTACAGTCCAAACCCCAAAATAAGTTCGTGCTTGCTTGACTGATATCTACCTTTCTGTGTCTGTGTATCCATCCCTCCCCCCTCCCTCCATCCTCTGGTGTTAATAAGAATCACATCCTCGTAGGAATAGCAGGGACCTTCCCCTTTTCCCCCACAAGGTGATTCCAGAACCTGAGTCTCTTGAGTCCGTATGTTTCTTTGGGGACTGAACCCTGAACTTCTCAGACTTTCCACCAGGGCCTTCAGTGAACTCACTGCTGATTGGCCCTGAGTGGCCCAAGTGTCTCAATGTCCAATGAGGTCTTACTCTAAGTAAGGGATCTAATCACTGAGCATTGGTTGGACTCTAAGAAGCTTACCCTTCCACTGTGAATTATCTTTTCTCTTCAGAGAGTAACAAACTATCAAGCCCACAAATATTGCTCCCTAGTCTCAGATATACCAGAGAGGGGCCCACAGATCATCAATTCCTTAGAAGGATCTGACACACCCCAAAGCCCAGTATAAAAAATATCTTAGCTATGTCTGTCACAGATGACTGAAATTCCACCATTAGAAAGTAATTTCTCTGCTTTACCCAAGTAATCCAATTTTAGGAATGCAAACTCCAGATGTGCTCAAACAGGCGGAGTGGAATGATGGGGGCACATGGCAGCACTACTTGTAATAGAAACAATTTAGAAGCAACATAGCAGAGGCTGATTAAATACATGGAGGGCTGATTAAATAGAGGCATAGCTAAACTATGGTACATCCAGACCATACAATGAGATACTATGTAACCATTAAAAAAGAATGAGGCTACTCTCTATGCCTGGCATGAAACAATCTCCCAAAGACATAAAATGAACAGGGCAAGGTAAAGAATTCTATGTTGAATAACACACCATGATCCATTCAAATGCATGTAAACTATCTCTGTATAGATGGGGAAGAGCTTGGTATCAGTTGTGCTCGCAGAGAGGGAAATTAGGTGGGTGGGGTCCTGAGCAGGGGCAGTGGCTACCACACTGTATTTTAGGTGAATGGCGCCCTCTGGAGTTGTGCCATGGGGTGGCCCTGATGGAAGAGGGATTTTCTGCTCTTTATCCTTTCTACAACTTTCAATAGGACAACATGTAAGTATCACATAATTTAAAAAATGGAATTTAATTTAAACATATATAAGGAAGGTAGATTCAGATCCTTTTTAAGTAACCTTTACACCTAGTGTGGGGCTCGAACTCACAACCTTGAGATCCGGGCTCCCATGTCCTACCGACTGAGCCAGCCAGGAACCCTAGGTCATTCCTTATACTTCTGTCATGAGTTTTTTCCATTCATTTGGTAAATATTTATTTAGTCCTTACCATGTGAGGTGTGTTGAGCACACAGAGGTGAGTAAAGCAGAACTTATCCCCATTAAAAGGCATGCACGCCTGGGGCACCAGGGGTGGTCAGTCAGTTAAGCGTCTGACTCTTGATTTTGGCTCAAGTCACTATCTCATGGTTCATGAGTTTGAGCCCCGCATCGGGCTCTGTGCTGACAGTATGGGGCCTGCTTGGGATTCTTTCTCTCTCTCTCTCTCAAAATAAATAAATAAACTTTAAAAAATAGAAAAAAATAAATAAAAGGCATGCATGCCTGAGAGTGTGGACACCATGGTGATAATAATGTCAGCTGTCGCTTACTGGGTGCCTGCTAGGCACTCAGTATTCAGACATGATCCATCATCCACCTGCCTTTCAACAAGCATTGCTGTACAGAGCACAGATTAGGGGGTAGGCTGGCTGGATTCCGAGCCTGCCTCGACACTTAGGAGGGGATCACAGTCCCCTCCCTGTGCCTATTTTCTCATGTGTAAACAGGGATGCATAACAATATGCATCCCACTGAGTCGTGGTAAGGATTAAATGAGCTAACACACGTGAGATTCTTAGAACAGTTCCTGGCTGGGTGCACAGTCGGCACCACAGAAGCGTTGTGTGTTTACCACTCCTCACCCAGCGTGCTGCACAGACTGTAGGGAATAAGACAGCCACAGCCCACGCTCACAGGGGGTTTACCATCCCCAGAGACAGACATTAAGCACATAATTACCACTGTATCTATCTTCGGTAGCTGTAACACCATGTGCTGAGCACTCCTGGCCCGCGTGGACTGCAAGCGGAGGAGGAAAAGAAGCTGAGTCTAACAGGAAGAGCAGGGGTCAGACTAGCAGATAGGTGGGGAGGGGGCACTTTAGGTCAGGGGACAGCATGAGCAAGAGCAGGGAGGCATGGGAAGGGAACCAGCTTCCTGTGCTGCGAAATGTTTGACATAAAGGGGGAGGAGGGGGAGCAGGGACTGGGATGGTAAGCAGAGGGCAGCTCTTGGGCGATCCACGAGTGATGGGAATTCACAAAGGTGTTAGGCAGTAGAGTGACTTTATGAGGAAGGCTCTGGCTGCAGGTGGGAGACTGGACCCCAGGGCAGGCAAAATAGGAGGCTGGCAGGTGAGAGGAGAGGCCAGGAGAAAGATGAGCCTGTAGAAAGTCTCCCTCCTAGGATGAACCTGGGTGGCTCAGTCAGTTAAGTATCTGACTCTTGATTTCAGCTCAGGTCATGATCTCATGGGTTTGTGGGCCCAAGCCCCATGTCAGTGCAGAGCCTGACGGGATTCTCTCTCTCTCTCCCTCTCTCTCTCTGCCCCTCCCCTGCTTGTGCTCTCTCTCTCTCTCTCTCTCAATAAATAAACTTAAAAAAAAAAAAAAAAGAAAGTCTTCCTTCTAGAAAACATCTTGAAGGAGAGAGGGTACCTTAACCCTTTGTTTGCCTGGCTGGACCAGCCAGTGCTCAACACGCTTTAGGGCGGTAGCAGAGGCTGGTCCTGTGGAACGGACACAAGAAATCACACACACACACACACACACACACAAGGGACAAGGCTTTCTGTTTCCCTTCAGTTCTGCCAGGGAAGGACTTCTGATCTGCTTTATTCCTTGCTGTATCTCCAGTACCTACAACAGTGCCTGGCCCATGGAAAATGCCCAATAAATGCCCCCTGTTGGAGGAGACAGGCAGAGCAAGTAACATGTACAAAGGCGACCATGATGAGGGAGCCAGGGAGGTAGGAGAGGAACCATGTGCTTGGAAGCCGAGGAGAGCGAGTGTTGCAGGGTGGGGGGGATTTGTGGTTGGAGGTCAAGGAGGATAAAGCCCAACAAGCACCCATTGGAGTTTGAAACTCATGTCCTTTCTCCCTTACTACAATGATGGAGTCCTGTTGGTTAACAAGCACCAGGAGCACCCGCCCAGTAAGCAGGATTGCGTTTAGGACCTGACCTGGAAGGGTACAAAAAATAGGAGGAGACAAGTCCATTCCTTGATGTTCAGAGTCTAACCAGGAAGATCTCAATTCACAAGCACAAGCAATTCACAGTAACGCAAAACTCCGTTTCTGGTTTCGGTAGATGTCGCCTGGATCACTTCCCCAGAGTCCTACAGCTTGATAACGGAAGAACAGAATAAGTAGGTGTACAGACCTTGCCTTCACTCATTAATTTTTGTGGTGGGAGTCGCTCAACATTTGCCAAGAGAGTGGCTGGTGGCAGCCTAAATACAACTTCAAATTTGCAAAATAGATGTTGCTGTAAGGAAGAAGCCATCCTAACTGTATAAATATTTCATAAAAATTGTTTTCATTACAATAAGAGAGACAAAAGATTAGGGGAAATGCTGGCAGTCATGTTTAGTACTGCTTATCTAATAGGTCAGATTTAAGTGCTCCCAATAAGCAAAAGATTGTGAACAAAACAAGCATTTTCAACCAAAGCCAATGGTTCCCCTACCTAAACAATTCACTCCCAAAGTCATTAGGTAGAGCTGTGAGGAAGGAGTCCACAGTGGGGGGGTGGAGGGCAGGGGCCATGGTGGCCCAAAGGAGGGGATCAGAGCCCAAGTGATGAGGAGGTCAACCCCAAGAAGGCTGACATGGTCTGTGGTGTCACCACCTGATCGGGGCAAGGAGAAATTCTTCATAGGGTTGGAGAATGGCAGCCTGGCATGTAGTATCAGAGGGTAAAGAGTGGATCCACGTGGAGTGTGCTGTGTGTGTGTGTGTGCACACGTGCACACGCGTGTGCAAGGAAACATGTATTCCTTAGTTCTGCCTGGAAGCAACAACATTTCAAAAGGGATGAGCCCAAATCTTGGATTCCAAATGCTATTTTCCATTAAAATGAATCAAGATGCTTTGGAGAAATGGTTGATTCATTAAGTGGGGCCAGGAAATCAGAAGATGAGCCTAGAGCATCTTTTTGCACTGGAAAGTAGGGATGTGCTCTACGAATGATGAGGCCATATCAGAAAAGCCACAGAATGAAGATGCTCTCAGTGGCCAAATTGGGGACAATGTGAGCTTTAAATTAAAGAATGATGGGAATGGATATAACTCACTAACTTTTATAGGAATCCAAAAGTTCTATGGAGATAAAAAATAATTAAAGTTGATGAGGAATGAGATATTTACACAATTTCAAAGTACCTCCCCATAAAATACCTATCAATTACAAAGAGGCAAAGTTTCATTTTATAGTGAAGAAATCTAGTAGACACCACCTTAACCATGTGGTCAAAGTAGAGGAACAAACCAAAATGGAGAACCCTTTGGTAGGAGGCAAGGGGAAGAAGGTGGTGTCACTGCCATGATTTTCCTGCTATAATGTATAACTTGAATCTGATCAGGAGGAAACATTAGACAAACCTTAACTGAGGGACATTTTACAATGTCTGTGATCTTTAAAAGTGTCAAGGTCAAAACATTAAAGAAAATTTTTTTAAGGGGCGCCTTGGTGGCTCAGTCAGTTAAGCGTCCAACCGACTTCAACTCAGGTCATGATCTCCTGGTTCACAAGTTCAAGCCCCACATCCGGCTCTGCTGACGGCGCAGATTCTGTGTCTCCTTCTCTCTCTGCCCGTCCCGTGCTTGCACTCTCTCTCTCTCTCAAAAATAAATAAAAACATTTTAAAAAAGTGTCAAGGTCATGAAAGTCAAGGAGAGACTGTTGAGTTGTACTTCCAGACTGAAGGGGACTAAACAGAATTAAATGCAAGAGTGATTCTGAACTGGATCCTTTTGTGGTAAAAGACATGGTTGCAATAATTGGCCAACCTTGTTTCCTGGTTTTGATGGTCGTGCTGTGATCAGGTAGGAAGTGTCTTTGTACGCAGAAAAGACACAGGAAAGTACTGAAAGATGATGGAGTATCAGGACAATGTATTCCCAAAGAGTTCAAGAAAAAAAGAGGGTTTTGTTTTTTTTACCACCCTTGAAATTTTTCTGTCACTTTGTGATTGTTTCAAAATTTAAAAATGGTAAGAATCAAATACAGAAAATTAAATTGTAGATAAACAAAACGTGGCATATACATACAATGGAATATGATTTAGCCTTTAAAAGGAAGGAAATTCTAACAGATGCTCTGACATGGATGAAGCTTAAAGACATTATGGAAAGTAAAATAAGCCCACCACAAGGGACAAATACTGTATGATTCCACTTATAAGAGGTTCCTGGGGGGTGCCTGGGGGACTTAATGGGTTAAAGTGTCTGACTCTTGATTTTAGCTCAGGTCATGCATGATCTCATGGTTCAGGTCATTATCTCATGGTTCATGAGATCGAGCCCCATGTCGGGCTCTATGCTGACAGTATTGCTTGGGATT
This sequence comes from Cryptoprocta ferox, assembly GCA_028646485.1. Classification (NCBI taxonomy): domain Eukaryota; kingdom Metazoa; phylum Chordata; class Mammalia; order Carnivora; family Eupleridae; genus Cryptoprocta; species Cryptoprocta ferox. The sequence goes on from CM053560.1 coordinate 11,953,134, forward strand.
CTCTCTTTAGCTCTCAAAATAAGTGAATAAGCTTAAAAAAAAAAAGAGGTACCTGGAATAGTCAAACTCACAGGGACAGATAATAGAAGGGTGGTTGTGAAGGGCTGGGATGGGGGGAATGGGGAGTTGGTGTTTAGTGGAGCCGGATTTTAGGTTCGGGAAGATGAAAAAGTTCTGGAGATGGAGAGTAGTGATGGTGGCACAATATGGATGTGTTCAAGGCCGCTGAACTGCTGAAGAGAGTAAATATTATGTTACCTATATTTTGTAACATAATATTTAAATTAAACACTTAAAAGTGGTGAAGAAGGTAAATATTATGTTACATATATTTTACAACATAAAATTTAAGTTAAACAAAGGAAACTCACATTCCTGTGACATGTTTAGTTTCAAACTATTGCTGTGAAAAGTGACACCAGGGTTGGTGTGTGTCTTGAATTAAATATCAAATACTCTCTAACTCAGGGTTCCCGTTCCAGCTCCGTGAAAAGGAGCTTACCTTGAAAAAGGAAAGTTTTTGTGTAAATGCTTCACGTGGCCAAACATTAACTTGATGGCTCTGTGACAATTTAGGAAAAACTCTTCCCTCCAAACATGGCTGTGAATGTCCATTCTTAGAGAGCTATAGAATATTTGAGAGCCTCATTCTTCAAAGTAAATCTGCTTTTAGTTACTTAGCTAAATAAAGCAACCCAACCAAGTGGCAAAACTCCAAGGTATGACATTGCTTTGGGCAAACAAGGCAAACCCTTCTGTTTCATAGTTTGCCTCGCCTGTAAAACTAGAGCACGCATGTCTGCTTATTTAACACAGAGGTTCTGTGATGCTCTGTCAGAGCAAATTCCTGTGGCCATGAAACATGACACACAAATACAGATGGAGGGTTAAGTCTCTGATGTTACTAACAGTACATGCTGTTTTGTAGTTCCATGGCAAGTCCTACGGATACCAAAAAGTTGCTTTAATGTCTAGCTACCCGTCCACTGCCCTGCTCAACCAATGGTGTGACCTACAAGCCTACTTCAAGGTCACAGTGAGCACCATCCTCTGGTTGGGGGAGCTGGGGGCTCCACGCACTTCCTCAGCTGGGAATGGTCTTGCCTAGGTGGTAATAACCTAGCACAACATAGAAGATACAATCAAACAGCAAAGTATCTTGATTCCTTGGGCCCTGATTCCTTCATGTCAAATGTCAGACATGCCAGGATAGACATTTCTTTAGTGCTTTCCAGTTCTATGGTTTTCATAATCTGTAACTACTTAGGCAATAATTTATGAGTCAATGGTGGTATGGATTACTAAAGTTTTTTTTTTTTTTCGTAATTCCTGTGTTTAGGGATATGTGTGTGTGTGTGTGTGTGTGTGTTTCTTTGAGAGTAAAATTAACTCTGAGTTGGGTCAGTTCTTGGAATGATTGGTCTCAGAAGCACACATTAGTCTGGAACTATGCTTGCCCTATCCTGCAGGAAGTATGCCATCTGATAGCATAATTGTACGGAAACAAATGTATTTAGTAATAGAGCCCCAATCCGGAAGTAGATTTTATGAGGCAGAAATAATAACACATGCCCTTTAAACCTAATCCTCTTATGCCAGGCCTAGTGTAATTCAGGTTTCAAGGCCATATGTATACATGGGTTACATTTCAGAAGACATGCAATTGGTCTAAATCCAAATAAAAATGAGCTAAGCTTGGCGTCCTTTCATTTATATCTGTCCATCAACAGCTGTACAGAGATGGGTGTGTAAATGCTACAGGATGACTCGGGCAGTTGTTACAAAGGGTCTTTCAGTCCCATTAAAGTTGCATCCAGAAATAGCTGAGGCCGAGCCAGACTCTGCACTGCCTGAGGTTTCACAAACTGAAAACCACACTCTCAGACATGATTATGCCCGTCCCTGCTCTGTCTTCTGGTTGAAATTCTCTGAGACTTCATTTTATGAGTATTCCTGACCATCAGATGTTTTCGACTCGGGGCCCACACCACAAGCTCTTTATTATCCGTTGCACAAAACCAGTGTTTTATGCACATCTAGGCACATCTAGGCAGGATGGGGACAGTGCAGGGGAGGGGACACACTGGCGCTAGTTCAGGGGCCGCAGTTTGCCTAGATGATCGGTGGGCTGGGGCAAAGGGAAGAGCTCCTTATGGGATTCTCCAGGAGGACGCAGAGAGAAGCCCCCATGGGTGCCCTCGGAGGGAGACCATCAGAGGCCTGGGACAATCACAGCGAGAAAGTTAGGGGCCTCAAGGGGCCGAGGAGTCTCCCCTGACCCAGCAGCTGGCAGGTGGGAGGGGGCCCTTCGAGGGTCCTGTTGTGTCCCGCAGCCAGAACGCAGCAGAATCCCGGGCTCTCCCTAGCACTCGGTGCATTTCCATGGGAACGGCTAGGCCGCCCGGCACTCGCGGTGCGCTCCATCTATTTCTATGGCACCTGTCACCATGGTACCTACTTGCTCTGAAAAACACAGGCTAAAAACAGAACCCAAAGTAAAGGGGGGCAATCCACTTCCCAGCAGTCACCTTCTGCAACTGCTGTTACACCTTGTGATTGCTCACCTGGACCTTCTGCATTCCCAGTTTCTATGTTTTTGTCTTAGGTGGCTTTAAAAAAAAAATAAAAGGCTTACTATCAGTGTCAGCATTATCTTGGGGTGATGTGGCCCGAGGCTCCAGGAAGTCTGTACTTACTTGCTGCAGGTGTAAAATTTCCAGGCAGAGGGAGCTCCTCCCAAGTGGTTCCTCCCAGGGCTTGTTCAGGGCCTCCTGTAAGGTGTTTGGGGAAGGGGGGGAAAACTGGGGGTTAGTGGAGAGTGTTGGTGACATCAGTATACATAGATGACCCAAGAAAGGACCTGTGTTTATCCCAACAAAGTGGATCACAAGCTCCTCTGGGGGCACATCGGACATCCTCTTCAGGGGAAAATCCACAAGGTCAAATGGCTTCCCTGAAGGTTTTCCCTAAGTTAAGGGCTACCCTTTACAGCACAGCTCTTAACCCAGTCTCTGGAATGAGACAGAGCTTGAGTTTGAATCTTGACTCTGTCATCGGCCAGCCATGATGGTTAACATACTCATCTATAAACTAGGCATGAGAAGACACAAACCACAGGGACAAGCCACTTCCTGTGACCTCAGCCTTCACTCCTTGGTTTGCCCAGCTATACAATGGGGAGAATAACCAGCCTCGAAAGAGCTTTGTGACTGTTGAGGAGACAATGTATGGAAAGCACTGAGCAGAGTACTCATAGCTGCTAGAGAGGAAACTGAGCAGGTGGGCAGTGACAATGGCCAGGGCAGGGTACTCAGCATTTATCAGTGTCTGTGGGCACAGCATATGTGGCTAAGGACAAGCTCACGTTGCATAGCAAGAGTCACCATGCACAAGGGTCATCAGCTTGGTACTTGCAGTGACACATGGGACAACGAAATTCTCACAAACTGGAGAAAATCCCAACACAGTTCCCTGTTTGTAGGCTTTAAAGTCAAGCAGACCTGGGGACTCAAGTCTCCCCTCTGCACATCTGTTGGATGAGTGACTCAACTGAACTTCCCTTTCCTTGCCCATCTGTGAAATGGGGTCATGCCTCCTATCTGAGAGAGAGGGTGGGGCATTAAAGGAGAAGTTGCAGGAAGCGCCCCCAGCCCAGAGTCAGCACAGGGTGGGCTTTCAGTACGTGTGGGCCCTCATCTTCTCTACTCCCCCACTGAATGTTTTAAGGTAGAATAAATAATCTAGTTAATGAATTAAGGGCTGGCCTTTATAATAGAAGGAAACAGGCGTGTTTCCTGAAATTTGCTGAGGTGCTGGTAAATGCTAGTAAATGCTGAAACTCCCAGGCTCACACAGCGCCCGGCCCAGCGTTGGCATGGCCCCCCTCCAGGGCCCCCGCTGCCCTTTCTCACCACTCCCTCTCAAGAACGCTCTGCCAAACAAGCCTGTGGGCTCGCTCTCACCCCTGCTTACTCTTTCCTTTTTATTTTATGAAAGTAACTTTCCCTTTGCGAGCATTGTGGCTGTCTCTCAGCCAAATCCCACCCTCCAAGAGGGCGCCCACTTTCCGCTTGAGAATTCACGTGCTTCCAAGAAACTGGACACAACATCTGGGTGCTGGGGACAGAACATGTGGCCTGAACCAAGCCAATCACATAATTCCAGCCCCTGTGTGCAAGGGATTGGCTCATGTGGCCTACATGGGTCCAATGCCGCTTGGGAGTGTCCTGAGAACAGGGAACAGAAGGTCCACAAGGGCTGTCGATGTGAGGCTGGACTGCTCCAGCCATTTGACTATCATAAGCGAAGCCAGCCAGTTGGCAAAACCAACACACGGAGAACAACCAGTGCCTCACCAAGAACGGTAGCCAGGGCCATGGCAGCACAAGTACGCCTAGATCAAACTGCGTCTCAGACTTGCTCCACCTCTGACTTTTCTTGGGTCTGTGAGTCAATACATTTCATTCGTGGCTAAATCAATTTCAGTTGGGTTTTCCACAACACGAGGATAAAAGCACCAGAAACATTATTTCCTCCTTAGAGCTCCAAAGCCCTCATCACACTCAGACCTCACCCAAGCTAGGTCTTGAGGAGAGCCCGCCTAATTCGGTTTCCTCCTTTACCCTCAGCTCCTGTGTGTTGTTGGTTAGGAATCGACCACACGTGTGAACCTAACAATAAAATCCGTAGTGTCTCCTCCATTTTCCCGCTGAGGACACTGAGGCCCCAGTGAAATCATTTTCTCTGTGGCTACACGTTTAGTAGTTGGTAAAATCAAGACTAGTCTAGAAAGGAAGGTTCTGTGTGATAGGTAGGCGATTAGTTAAGTTTTCATTTCTTTTTCTAAATATGAAATTATTTTAATTCCCCAGTTGGTTTATAATTTTCTTGAACCCAAAGCTATTTTTTCTTCTTATTTTGACCATCCATTGTAGTCCCTCAAGATGTGTTTGTTACCAAATGGCCAAGTGAATCTCCTGCAGCCAGGAACACCCTGGCCCAGGGGCCCTGAGAGAGGGTGCACATTGGCAGGGAAGGGGCAGAGAGCCAGGGGACAGAGGATCTGAAGCAGGCTTTGTGCTGACAGCAGAGAGCCCATGTGGGGCTCGAACTCATCACAAGATCATGACCTGAGCTGAAGCTGGACATTTAACTGACTGAGCCATGCTCTCAGACATGATTATGCCCTTCCCTGCTCTGTTTTCTGGTTGAGATTCTCTTAGAATTCATTTTATGAGTATTCCTGACCCCCAGATGTTTGCGACTCAGGGCCTGCACAAGCTTTTTATTACTTGTTGCATAAAACCAGTGACGGTTGCACATTTAGGCAGGATGAGGACGGTGCGCCCCAGTAATCTTATTTTTTTAAATGGCTCATTGTAGGGGCACCTGGGTGGCTCAGTCAGTTAAGCATTCAACTCTCAGTTTTGGCTCAGGTCATGATCTCACAGTTGTGGGATCAAGACCTGCATTGGGCCCTGTGCTGACAGCGTGGGGCTTGCTTGAGATTCTCCCTCTCTCTGCCTCTCCCCCCTCTCAAAATAAATAAACTTAAAAGTAAGTTAAATTAAATTAAAAAATAAAATAAAATGGCTCATTGTAGGGGCATGTGGCTGGCCCAGTCAGTGGAGTGTTTGGCTCTTGATCTCGGGGTTGTGGGTTCGAGGCTCCTGATGGGTGTAGAGATTACTTAAAAATAAAATCTTTAAAAAAAATAGCTGATCATATTTACATAATTCTTGCACCCATGGGCAAGGACTCCGGGTTTGATACCCGGCTCCACTTCTCATTATCTGGGTGGTTTGGGGCAGGTTACTTTGTGTATTTGTGCCCCAGTTTTCTTACTTGTCAAATGAAGACACAATCCTAACACCTCTGTGGGCTGTGGGAAGACTCAGTCATAGCAAACACCCGGCGCCGTGCCTAGCATCATTTTGCCGTGTTCTTGCTATGCTGCTTCTTTGTTGGGCCCTAACCAGGGGCTGGCCCTCACAGGCATGCGCCCCTAGCCCCACCCCTGCTCTGTGGATGATGGCCAACCCTACTCAGGAGCCAAAGAGATGAAGGAGTTCAAGGAAACATTGGCCACCAGGTGGGGAGAAGTTTCCATCCCATTCCTTGCCAAACATAGATTTGCAGCTGGAAACCCAGAGTGTGCCAAGGAACGGTTAATGGCCCAAGCTCCTTTGTTTCCTTGAAGATCACTGTGTTTGGATTATAACAAAGTGTTTTTCCTTTTGTGTCTGCCCAGCAAGCCGTGAACAGTTCCAGATCTGACAGCCTGAGCACCGGGTCTAACTTATTAAAGAAAGGAAAGGGGATTTGCTGGGTGGTTCAGTATATATTTTCAATTAAGACGTGAAACTGTTCCTCAGAGCAGCCAGGCTTCGCTCAGGTTTTGAGTGTTGTCATAGAAGCAGTGCACACCTGCTCAGGGCTCTTTGTCAGCCATGGGGAATGTTCTTCCTCTTTGGGCAAATGTGACTGAGCAGCACTTCTCTGTGGCTCAGGTGGGGAACTGGGGAGGGAAACCTGAGGGACAGGAAGAGATAAGATATCTGCATTTGATCACTTCTTCTAATCTCCTGTTGCATTCAAAGAAGGGGGTAGGCCCAGCAGTTTGCTCCACCCCAGGAAGAGGCTTCTGGTGTTAAATAGTTCTACGTTCAGTTTCTATTTATGGGAGGCAGTGTTCTCAAAGAACAGCTCTCTAGGACCCCTGCATCAGAATCCTGGAGTGCTTGATGAAATTGCAAATTTCTGGTCCCATAAGGATTCCCACTGATTTAGACTCTACCAAAGATGGAGAACCATGGGTAGCAGGTTAAGAACATGAGTTTTAGAGTCAGATCCGTATGGACTGAACCCCAAGCTGCAGCTCCACTACCTACTACCTGTGGACCTTGGCCAGGTTATGTAACCTCTCTGGGACTCAATTTCATCACCTGCACAAAGGGAATGCTGAGCAATCAAGACAGATGAACCTCATGCGGTTGTTACATGGTTGAAGTGAAATATTGCATGTTTAGCCATGCTCGGCATATAGTAAACATTCACTGCATGGTAACTCTTCTTTTTATATGATACCTGTACTCAGAAAGTCTGAGGACTTAACTATTTACAAGAAATAATAAACTTGGCCATCACAAGCAGTGTTAAGAGTTCTACTAGTACTTTCCACTGGTACAGGCTTTGATAAGTCTACAGACCAGCAACCAGACCTGGAGGTATCATGAGCCACATGCACTCCACCAGAACTCATATCTAATCCTCAACAATGAGCCAGCCAGGAGAGGGCAGCAAGAGAGAGCCAGAGTCTAACTGTAGCTGTTCAAGTCACTATGCCTGAGTGTTAGAGGCACTTGGTGTGATCCTGGTTGGTACTAGTTTGAAAAGACACTGGATTTGGTGGATGGAGATATGGTAGCATGGATTTCCCACTGGGTGGTGGCTGTTTCTCTGACTCTTGACTTCCATAGATATTTACTTTAGGAAATCACACAAGCATCACTATATTGTAGGAAACAACAAAACTATTGAGATGTAGATATTGGGAGATAATCTAAGTCAGGGACTGGCAAATTCTTTCGTACAGTCTGTGAGCTAAGAAGAGTTTTTATATTTTTTCTTCTTTTTTTAAAGTTTATTTATTTATTTTGAGAGAAACAGAGACAGTGCAAGTGGGGGAGAGGCAGAGGGAAAGGGAGACAGAGAATCCCAAACAGGCTTGACACTGTCAGCACAAACTCGATGCGGGGCTCGAACTCACGAAACCTCACAAAACCATGAGATCGTGACCTGATGCAAAATCGAGTTGGACGCTTAACCAACTGAGGCACCCAGGGACCCCTAGTTTTTATAGTTTTAAAGCAGTGCTAAAAAAAGAGGTGGAGGGGAACACTACCAATAACAAATAACAAAATAAAAATAATGAAACAAATAACAAAAACAAGAATACTGTGATAGTTAATTCTATGTGTCAACTTGACTGTTTTGTGGGGTGCCCTGATAGTTGGTTAAACATTATTTCTGGTATGTCTGTGAGGGTGTTTCCAGATGAGATAAGCATTTGAAACAGGAGACTGGGTAAAGCAGATGGCCCTCCCCAGGGTCAGTGGGCATCATCCAATCCTTTGAGGGCCTGAATAGAGCAAGAAGTCAGAGAAAGGGAGATTTTGCTTTCTGCCTGATGGTTTGAGCTGAGACATTGGTCTTCTCCTGCCCTCTGACTAGAACCTACACGGCTTTCTTGGGTCTCTAGCTTGCAGACAACAGATTGTGGGACTTCTCAGTCTCCATGATCCCAAGAGCAATTTCTTCTAATATTATATATAAGATATAATAGATAATACAGATATAATATATCTCTCCTACTGGTTCTGTTTCTCAAGAAAGGAAAAAAGAACAAAAAACTTACATCATGCTTAACGGTGAACTGTTGAAAGCAGTCCCTTTAAGATCTGGAACAAGGCGGGGCGCCTGTGTGGCTCAGTCGGTTAAGCAGCCGACTTCAGATCAGGTCACGATCTCACAGTTCGTGGGTTCAAGCCCTGCATCAGGCTCTGTGCTGACAGCTCAGAGCCTGGAGCCTGCTTCTGATTCTGTGTCTCCCTCTCTCTCTGACCCTCCCCTGATCATACTCTCTCAAAAATAAATAAATGTTAAAAAAATTAAAAAAAAATATCTGGAACAAGGCCTAGGAAGTACGATGATCGCCACATTCTACTGGCGAGTATAGTAGACAAGGGGAAAAAGAAAAGCAAATCAAAATGTGTAAGGATTGGAAAAGAAGGAAAAAAAACTTGCAGGTCTTATGATTGTCTGCATGGAAAACCCAGCATTATCTACGAATATTACTATTAAAATTGGTATGAGAGTTCAGGAAGCTTTTCAGATACAAAACCAGTATGTGAAAGTCAGTTGCGTTTCTATTCATCGGCAACTGTTAGAAAATGTAATTTTAAAAGATACCATCTATAATAGCATGAGCAAATACCAATACTCTAAATCTAGTAAATCTAACAAAAATTGTGAAAGCCCTTTATGGAGAAAATTGTAAAACTTTACTGACTTTTTAAAACACCTATGTAAATGGAGAGACACCATGTTCATGACAGGGAGACTCAATATTGTAAATATATCAGTTATCCTCAAATTGATGTACATGTTTTAGGCAATTCCAATCAAAATCTGAACAAGATTTAAAAAAAAAAAAAAGCTCAACAGATGATTCCAAAATTTGTTTGGAAGAGCAAAGGGCCAAGAAATGTCAAATCATTTTTAAAGAACAGACAAGTATGTGTCTATTTGGCAGGAAGGTACATTTCCTCTACCAGATATCAAGACTTGTTATAAAACTATAGCAACTAAGATTAAATGAGAGAACTCTCACAACTCAACAGCAAAAACAAACAAACTATAAAAAAAAAACTCAACCCAGTTAAATAATGAGAAAGGACTTGAAAAGACATTTCTCCAAAGAATATATACAAATGACTAATAGGCACTTGAAAAGATGGTCAGCATCACTAATCATTACAAAAATGCAAAGCAAACCACAATAAAATACCACTTCACACCACACCCATTAGGATGGCTATTATTAAAAACAAAACACAACACAAAAGCAGAAAACAACAGTGTTGGCAAGGATGTGGAGAAATTGGAACACTTGTATATTGCTGGTGGAAATGCAAAATGGCGTAGCCTGTGAAAACAGTATAACATGTACTCAAAATCATTAAATATCAAACTGCAATCACACTTCTGGGTATATGCCCAAAAGAATGGAGAGCAAGAACTCAAACAGACATTTGTACACCTGTAGTCATAGCAACACTATTCATAACAGCCACAGTAGGTGGAATATTCACAAAATTATTGTTTACAGTATTCTACAAGAGGTGGAAACAATCCTCATGTCCATTGATGGATGAATGGACAAACAAAATATGGTAGACATATACAATGGAATATTCCAAAAAGGAAGGACATTCTGAAATACCCTGCAACATGGGTGAACCTTGATGACATTATGTTTGTGAAGTAAGCCAGTCATAAAATGACCAATACCATATGATTCCACTTATCTGAGTTACCTGAGATAGCAAATTAATAAAGACAAGAGTAGAATGGTGGTTACAGGGGCTAGGATGAGGGGGGAATGGGGGGTCGTTGTTTAATGAGGACAGAGATTCGGTGTGGGATGCTGAGAAAGTCCTGGAGGTGGATGGTGTTGATGGTTGTATATTAAGTGAATATACTTAATGCCACTGCACTGTAGATTTAAAAATGGTTAAGGGGTACCTGAGTCTCTGTTGGTTAAGTGTCCGACTTCAGCTCAGGACGTGACTCATGGTTCATGAGTTCGAGCCCCGCATCAGGCTCTCTGCTGTCAGCGCAGAGCCTGCCTCAGATCCTCGGCCTCTCTCTCTCTATGCCTCTCTTTCTCTCTCTCTCAAAAATAGATAAAAATACTTAAAGAATAAAAATTAGTAAAAATGGTTAAGATGAGGGCACCTGGGGGGCTCAGTCGGTTGAGCATCTGACTCTTGATTTCAGCTCAGATCATGACCCTGTGGGTCGTGGGATCGAGTCCCACGTTGGGCTCTATACTGAGCGTGGAGCCTGCTTAAGACTCTCGCCCTCTGCCCCTCTCCCTTGCTCACACGTGCATACTCTCTCTCTCTCTTTCTCTCAAATTAAAATTTTTTAAATGGTTAAAATGGTAAATTTTAAGTTATATATAGATTACTATAATTTTTTTTAAAAGATTGGGTGATATGAGAGCAGGACTAAACAAACATATCAGTAGCGCAAAACAGAGCAGCACTACTCAACGTGCAGTCTGAACACTGCTTGTCGTCTTTGCACTGTTTGTCATGGGCCCACGATCAGTACAGACATGAATAGTAAGCATTTGGAAACTTGGATTGCAACTTGACAGAGTAAGTTTAAGTTTGTTGGATCTAGGGGCACCTGGGAGGCTCAGTCGGTTAAACGTCTGACTTCAGCTCAGGTCACGATCTCACAGTTCCCATTTTTGAGCCCCACATTAGGCTCTGTGCTGACACCTCAGAGCCTGGAGCCTGCCTCGGTTGCTGTGTCTCTTTCTCTCTCTGCCCCTCCTCTGCTCGTGCTCTGTTTCTCTCTGTCTCTCAAAAATAAATAAATGTTAAAAAACATTTTTTTAATTTGTTGGATCTAATAATAAAAAACTGGGGACTTTATTTTGTGTATCTTTTAGAATTTCATTTTTCTAGCAATTGATTTTTATTATATTTACAAAACCATTGTTCTGTAATGGATTATGGGAAAAACTGGCATTCAACACAGTAAGTTTGAGAGGTCGAAAAAGAACAACTACTCATACATGGAAACTTGATTTCTGATGGAGTGGGGGAAAAAAGTAGAACTGGGAGCCGATCATCTTACAACAATCACAAAAATCAAATCCAGGTACATTAAATACTTAAAAAATGAAAGATTTCATACTTAAAATATGAAAGACAAAACAAGAAATTCTTAGAAGATAATAGTAAATAATATCTTTATGACTCAGCTTGGGAAAGATTTCTTAGACAAGAAAAATTTGGCATGAAAATGAACAGCTTCTGTTCGAGTCACCATAAATAAAATGCAAAGGCAATCCCAAACTGCAAGTAAATATCTTGAACCTACAGAACTGATATCAGATTGTAACCCTCTAACTCCATAAAGAGCTCTTATAAATCAAGAAAAAATACCAACAGCCTATTAGAAAATAGAGAAAAGACACGAACAGGAATTTCACCGCAGAGGAAAAGCAGATGGTTCACGGGCATGAAGAAAATTGCCGATCAATGGTAAGCAAATACATGCAAATTACAGCCATAATGAGACACGGGCCATGCCCGTGTTTACAAAAGTGAGATCGACCAAAATATTATCATTGACTTCTAGTAAAAATATAGATTATTATAACCACTTTAGGGGGGAAATTTGCATTATCCAGTAGACTTGAAGGTGTGAACAACCTTAAAATTAGCATTTTCACACATTGGTATACACTCTAAAGAACAGAAGAAATACATGCCATGTGGGATAATCCCACAGTGGAATAGTATGTAGCAGTAAAACTATACTGAACTATAATGAACTATAGTGATTGCATCAACATAAATGAATCTCAGAAATATAATGTTTAATGGAAGAAGTCACAGAACATGTATTACATTCTTTTTTTTTTTAATGTTTATTTATTTTTGAGACAGACAAAGTGTGAGTGGGGGAGGAGCAGAGGAGACAGGGAGACAGAGTCTGAAGCAGGCTCCAGGCTCTGAGTTGTCAGCACAGAGCCCGACCCAGGGCTCGAACCCACAAACCGTGAGATCATGACCTGAGCTAAAGTCAAGACGCTTAACTGACTAAGCCACTCAGATGCCCCCTATTATATTCTTAAATTTAGCATTAAAATAGGCATCCATGCTCTTCAAAATCAGACAACATACTCCTCAGAAATTTAAGAGAGTGTGTGTGTGTGTGTGTGTGTGTGTGTGTGTAAAAAAACTATAAAGAAAAGCATGGCTGATAAACAGAATTCTGTACAGGTTCTCTCTGACAGAGAGGAGTGTTGACTGGGGAGGGGCATTCAGAAGCTTCTAAGAAGCTCACACTGTTCTATTTTTTAACCTGGGAGGTGGGGATGCGAGTGTTTGTTTTACTATTCTTTAAGCTGAACATATGGCTTATACGTATGTATGATACGTTTCACAATAAAAGAAAATTAACATAAAGGATAAAAGGCCTCTCAGTGATGGTTAAGGATGCAGGAAGAAGGTGAGATCCCCTGAGGGTGTGGGCTAAGGCTGGGCAGGCTGCCATGCTCTGGACCAACAGGAAAATGCAGATCAAGAACCTGCTCCGAGGCTCCTACACATTTATTTTTGCCTCTCAAGCATTGTTTCCTTTCCCTGCAACCCAGAGGGGCTGTCTAGTGGGCATGTGACTCAAGACAGCTAACCAGGATACTTCTGCTTGTCTGGCCTCAGTGGCTAACAGAGGGATGAACAGAGATCCCAAGGCAGCCCAGTCAGAGCCATCCATGCCCCTCTGTTGGAACAATCAAGAAAGAAGTAACATGACTGGGTGTAAATGCATGGCAGTCCTAGAGCTCCATGAAATCTGTCTGAAAATGAAGCTAGTGGAGAAAAAAGCAGAAAGGAGGACTGGAGAGTCACAGAGGGGTAGAGAGAGGGGTAAGAGAGAATCAAAGTCCTCATCTTATCATTAGAGTGTCTTGATCCAGCCGTTCCTGATGCCCATTATGTAGACAGCTGTAGATCTAGTTGCAATCAAAAGTGTGCTGCGTAGCATAGAATTAATTTTGCATCAGGAGCAGGGGTTTGCAAGTGACAAGCCCTAATGTGTGGAATTGGCTGTGTTGGGGTGGGGAGCAGGGCCATGTGGACTACCCCTCCCTGACCAGGAAGTAAGCAATATTTGCTAAATGGAGCGAAGCTGCTAAACTCTCTCCTGTTGGGTCCGGGGAGTCAAACCACATGCCCTGTGAGGTTGGAAATTTAAAGAAAGTATTTTTTAAAAAGCCAGGCTATGGGGTGCATTGGCTACTTCTTCAGTCTTTAGTAAGGTTCTATAACAAAAGACATGAATCTCAGCTGGCCTTTCCGAAAGCAGGGAAATGGGAAAACAGAGCCACGAGATCCTCCTTCTGCCTGTGGCCAGTAATTCAACTGAGCTAAGAGCCAGAAAATTATCTTTCGGGATCGCAAAAGTCAAATCCCTGCCCAAGGCTAATGTTGGTGCAAACACAGGCCAAGAGAAGGAAAACACAGTGGGAGATAAGGGGGAACACTGGAGAGGGCTCCTTTCCCTCCAGCAGCTCTTGCCGGCCCTCCCTGCCTGGCCAAAGTGACCGCTCCCCCTACTGTAGACAGCCATCCACTGGGAAAGAGCCTGAGGGCAAGTGGCCAAATTAGCCCTGCCTCTCCCCCACTACTCCGTGTGTCCAGGGCAAAGGCCAAGTGGCTGTAGGTCTAAGTGAAAGCTGGGGGAGAGAAGAGCACAGAGATGCCTGTTAGCAGGCAGCCATGGTGAGGACAGGGTCCAGATTCCAGAGCATGACTTGACTGGGCTCCAGCGTTGGTTGCCAGCTCATGGAGTTATCAGAAAACTAACTGCTCAGCAACTGTCTCCAAGTTCAAAGAGTCATACTGCCAGAGACACCCCAGCCTAGCAAACCACAGCATGAGATTGCTCAACTGCTGGGGCCAGCCCCAGGCCGCTGTCCTCAGGTCCTCATCCAGTGGCCTGCTAGGGTATACAGTTTCCAGAAGGCGCATTCTCTCTGATGCCACTCATGGAGCGTGAAGAGCAAGGGAGGGTGTTCCAGAGAGCAGAACCCCAGGCTCCCCTGGATGATTGAGAAACTCCTATCTTCCAGTAGACACGAAGTGGCTTCTTGCCCATCCTCTTCTCTAGAACGTTGGACGAGTGTGGTGTTTCCCCTATTCCCTTTAATAAATGAAAGTGGTTTTTATTCCAAGTATCTTAATTTTTCTCTTGACCATTAAATGCTGGGGTGTTTAACCTGACCATTTACTCTTAATAACTGACAGATTATTAAGAGTAACATGCAGACCCAACCAAAAAGAATGCACATCCACCAGCTTGGCTGACACGTGAGCAGCTCATGCCATGTTGAGGGGGAGGGTGCATTTCTGAAATTGTTTGTATGCTAGGCAGTCAAGGGGTACAGTGTAGTGGCTATCAATCACTTTCTTTCTGACCTATAATTAGTTGAGTTACGTTATGCTCCCTCCCCGCAAAGATATGTCGAAGTTCTAACTCCCAGTACCTGTGAATGTGATCTTATTTGGGGAAAGGGTCTTTGCAGATGTAATTAAGTGAAGGATCTCGAGATGAGATCATTGTGGATTCATCAAGTGGGCCCTGAATTCAATGACAAGTGTCATTCTAGGAGGACAAGACACCGACAGAATGAGAGAAACACAGAAGGAGCAGTCATGTGACAGTTGAGGCAGAGACTGGAGTGATACAGCCATAAGCCAGGTAACACCAGGAACTGCCTGAGACCAAAGCAGCTGGACCAGGCAGGGAAAGATGATTCCCCAGAGTCTTTGCAGGGAGTGTGGCCCTGCTGACACCTCGCTTCCAAACTTCTGCCCTCCAGAACCAGGAGATAATAAATTTCTGTTGTTTTTAGCCACCAAGTTGCGGTAATTTTCTGTGCAGCCCTAAGAAACCCATATATGCCCAGACATTTTTAAGACTGTCCCTCTCCTAGCAGGACTGTCAATCACTATCTCAGACCCAGGTGACCAATCAAAATACCCCATCCCCAAGATCGCACTGTTTGGTTTGGGGACAGTCACTGCAATGGACTGTTTATCTGTCCCCAAAATTCATATATTGGAATCCTAACCCCCAAAGTGATGGTATTAGGAGATGGGCCTCTGGGATGTGATTAGGTCATGAGGGTAGAATCCTCATGAATGGGATTAGTGCTCTCACAGAAGAGACCTCAGAGAGTTGTCTTTCCCCTTCTGCCTTGTGAGGATTTAGTGAGAAGACAGCTATCTGTAAACCAGGAAGTGGGCTCTATCCAGACACCAAACCTGCTCACACCTTGATCTGGAACTTCCCAGCCTCCAGCACCGTGTTAAGTCCCCCAGTCTGTGGTATTTTTGTTTTAGCAGCCCAAACGGACTAAGATAGCCACATGGCCCAGAGTAGGCGATTAGAGTTAGCTTTGGACTCTGTATAGCTGTTGGGAAAAAAGAATTTCTTGTCCTGAAATTGATAGATGCAAGGACAATTTCTGTCTCTCCGTAGAGAGGGACACAGAGAGCCTGAGAAGGAAGCCAGCTGAGAGTAAGCAGAGCCAAGGGTATAAAGGGAGAGGCGTATCTTGACGATGCTATCCCCGACCCTACAAACAAGCATATCTAAATACAGATCTCCCTCTAGGACTTCCCAGCCAGTAAATTCATCTTTCTTGCATAAGTCATGAGTTGAGACTGTCACTTGCAAACCTTGCGTCCTGATTTGCACATTCTGCGAGATCCCAGCCAATCTCCTCAGCCATGTGGAGCCCAGACTCAGGGGAGCATCAGAAGTAGAGGTCTTACCTGGTGACAGGTGCGTGACATCTCTGGCTCTCATGGTCTGGGTCTTTGGACCAGCCTCGGTCCACATAGCTGGCTACCCAGCCAGTGCCTTATTCGAAATGCCGAGGTGATTACCAAAGACTAGAGATAGAATCTCAGCCATTCCAGAGAACAGATATGGCAGCAAGAAAATTTCAAGCACAGTAGGTAAAATCCCATCACAACAAACGATGAAAACTTCTGTAAAACGGGAAGATTTGCTTCTGTTCAGCTGGAGAATTAGGGTGAGATACAAACAATCTCTCTGGAGCACTATGCTTTCCCTGGCCAGGGCAACATCACCTTCCCCCAAAGCTTGCTCCAAACCTTTGGTGCTCCTGGCTGAGGAAAGTCGCTGTTCACAAAAAGTCCAATCCACCATGAATTAACAGGCAGCTACCCCCACAGAGCCCCTATTTCCTCCCTGAAGCCTTAAATCCTGCTGAACTGTCAACCTCCCCAGGCCTAATGCAATAATATAATGAATTCAGAAACCCCAGAGAATAAAGGACCCCAGGGCATATGCAAAAATACTGTGTATGCTGACAGCCCAGAGAAAAGAGGCAGCGGGGAGGAGGGACAGGGTGCTTCCTTTTGCTTAGCTCCTTGGGAGTGATTTAGGAACGACTAACTGCTCTACCCTCAGCTGACTGGCTATGCAGCTTCTAAATGTCTGGTTGTCAAGACCAAACCATGCTTCCATTAAAAAATTGGATATACCCTGAAGAGTTTTCACAATGGACCTTAACTTGATGCCTCAGGCTTCCTGAGTGAGAATTACAAGTTTCTGAAAAAACAGTCCATTCCTTTACCATTTGTAGAGCACCTTCTGCGTGCCAGCAATGCGCTTATGTGCTTCGGCCCTGGAGCTGCTAATGGGGAAACTGGCGTGGGAAATTGTGATGGGAGTGCCAGGCAGACATAGTCTGTGAGATGCTGCTGCCTGAGCTGAGTTTTGACAGACAACTGAAGATTAGCCCCAGGAGGAAGGTAGAGGGTGAAGGCATGTCCTGAGGCATGAACCTGCACCTCCCCGAGTGGTGGGCACACCTGGAGTAAAGATGGAGAGGGGCTGGGAAGGTAGACTTGGAACTGACCAGGAAGGGTTATGTAACTGAAGGAGTGTGAGCTTTCTCCAAAACCTTTGGGAGCACTGAAGAGCAGGAGGACACCCTGAGCCAACAGCATTAGAGGGGTGATCGTGGCAGTACCCCAGTGGAGCATGGAAATTAGAGGCGGTCCCTCAAGGGTCCTTTGCCATAGCTGTGTGAGAAGCAATAAGGCTTTCCCCAGTGGTAGGGGAATGAGGGGAGGGGAGATTCAGGAGTTGGAAGAGCTAGACTCACCAGAACATGATACCTGATTGAAAGCAAAGATGCAATGAGAAGGATGGATCCAAGGTAATTACTAGATTTCTTTGTTCTGACATGGGCAACTGGGTAATGGTACCAGTCCTGAAAATGAGGGGCATAAGAAGAGAGTTAAGTCTTGGAAGAGCCTGACGAGGAGTCTGGCTTTAGAATGCCAAGTGGGAGGAGACTGGGGACAGCCAGAAGCAGTAGTCCATGAGAGGCTGGACATTCAGGACCAGGACCAGATGTCAGGAGGGAGAGCGGGGGGGGGGGGGGCATTAGCTCATATATGGTTGAGAACACCAAGGGAGAGGGTGAGAAGAGTAGTGGGTGGGACACTGAGGCCCTAGGGACATTCAGGGAGTGAGTAGAACAGGAGGTCTCCATAGGAGATAGGGAAAAAAATGTCCAGCAAAGTAGGGTGGAAACCTAGAGAGCAAAGCCACCTGGGGAGAGAGGCTCAAAATGTGTGGGTGCGTAATGATACTAATGCCCTCGAAAGATGGAGTCATGCTAGGGAAGAAAACCACCAACTAGACCTTGAGAATGGCTGTCTTTCATGACATTAGTCTGGGCATTTGATCATGGGAACATACCCCAGATGGGTGATGAAGGACTGAATGGGCAGGTGGCCACTGTCAACAGTCAGTGTAGATGATTCTTTCAAGAAGCCTGGCTGTGACAGGAGAGAGAAAGGGAAACTGAAGGGAGAAGTTAGACAGAAATATGGGATCAAGAACAGGGTACTATTCGGATTGGAAAGATTGAACAAGTTTAGGTAGTGATGAGAAACGTTGATGACAAGAGGCTGAAGATGTGAACAAGAGAACAGAATGATTGGAGGGAGATTCCAGGGTGATGGGAGCATGTCGGGAGCACAAGGAGAAGGCCGGCCGCGGGCAGGAGCACACCCCCTTCCCTGGCATGGGAGGAGTGGAGAAGCAGAGTAGGAGATATGCTGGGGGGATTGCTCGGGATGACCTTGAGAATTTCCTGGGGCCTTAAATTTTGTTCAGTTTTATCAACGGACAGGATGGCTTCTCTGTCAATGACAGTGACAGACAATGAAATGGAGGTTTAAACAGGGTGGATGAAAGAGGAACAGTCAGGAGGAGACACCAATAAGGGGACAGGGGAGGGTCTACGGATATCTGGGAGGGTTTCCAGGCAGCCTTGGGAACCCAGGACTGTAATAGTCCATATAGACTTGGCGGACAATTCCTCCAGCTGTAGTCAGAGCCCAAGTAAGGAGCAGGGCAGAACTGTTCCAGAAGTGGGGTTCCACTGAGTGGGTGCACACAGAAGGATCAGTGGGCAAGGGTGATTAGAGAGAGATGCAGGTTAGAGCAAAAATCCAACCACCACAGTCAAGTGAAGCCAACCCCTAAGTTAATAATAGTCACCGTTTCAGGTGTTTATCACAGGGGGCCAGGTCTTTCCTACATATAGGCTAGATTCCCTCTTCAACAAAAAGTGTCTGGAGGCAGATGAAATAATAATGGAAAGAGCAAGAGTTTTAGAATCAGGGAGATGTGGGTTTAAATGTATCCTTACCATTTCCCTCTCTGAACTTGAATTTTTGGTCTACAAAATATGAAAAATACACGCTTTGCAGAATTCACAAGGATTAAATGAGATGGTTAATGCAGAGTACTCCTGCTAGGTTGTAAACTCCATCGGGTGCATGTTTTGTTATTTAGTGCTCTGACTGCTGCCTTGAGCAGGTGCTCAGCACACAGTAGGCCCTCAACAAATACAAATTTCCTTCTTCATCTGTTAGGCAATATACCTCAAAGTACCTTCTCTGTCCCTGGAGTAAGCTCCCGCTAGACTATCGGTATGCCCTTCTTTGACCCAACCGACCAGTGACTTGCAATAATGAGAACGGAATACTGATCCACACTTCCTTTCCTTGAGCCAGGCTGTTACTTAACCTAGTGCTTTCAGGAAAGTATGCATCACCGAAGTTGAACTTTAAGACTACAGAGCTGCGGAGCCACAAGGCCGCCCATCCACCCACCAAACACGTGGCTTGATTTCTTTCTTACAGCCCTGCGGGCTCATAGGTAGTCCTTGATGAGGTGGGGAGAAGGTTCCCTCTTCAACGCATGTAAGGATGAACTCTAGGAGAATGGAAGGACACAGGGACCCTTCCTTAAATAGCCAGGCCAGACTCAAGATCACAAGGAAGAGTGACTCTCTGGAGACAACGGAGTATGGAATTTGCATTGCATGTTGGGGGAGTTGTCAGAAGACCCAGAAGAAAATAAACAAACAGAGTCAGTGCCACTCTTGCTAGAAGGTTTGGACAGTAAAGGGACAGGCTGCCCATTCCCTGTGGAGCAGTCTGACCAGCCAGCAGGAGATAACCATGCGACCACCAGAGGTATTTATCTGAAACATGGAGCAAAGAGGTATCCCTGGATTTTTCTAAAGAAGAAATCCACGAGTAAATCAGGCATCCAGTAGGAAGTAGAGCCCATTTCAGTGGGCTAAGAAACTGGCAGAAGGAGCAGGCACTAGCAACTTCAGATTCAGGTCCAAAGTGCACATTTGTGGCAACATGGCCCAGTGGCCATGAACTGTTCCCAATTTCCACTCTCCCTTTCTTCTGTTTAGTACGAGAATTCCTAAGTTTTAGTTGGGCATATTTAGTTGGCCCAGCTGGAAACTACATTTCCCAGACTCACCTGCAGCTAAGTGTGCCCAAGTTCTGGTCAATGAGGAATATGAGTGAAAGGGCATGAATAGCTTCAGAGTT
Organism: Cryptoprocta ferox; assembly: GCA_028646485.1. Taxonomy (NCBI): domain Eukaryota; kingdom Metazoa; phylum Chordata; class Mammalia; order Carnivora; family Eupleridae; genus Cryptoprocta; species Cryptoprocta ferox. The sequence continues at coordinate 11,973,413 of CM053560.1, forward strand.
ACAGCACTCGGAAGGGGGCTGTTTGCCTGCAGGCGGGAGCAGAAGGTAGATGTAATGTTGGGCAGCTGTAACTAGGCGGAAGTCGGGGACACCCCAGGGGATGGGAAGAAACACAACACAAGGAACCTGGGTTCCTGAATGACCCCGTGGAGCAGATGTGTTTACCTGTCCTGGACACTCCATCTGCCTCCGAGCTAGTAGGTGAAAGAAAATAATACACTTCTATCCTTTTTGAGCAAATGTATTTTGGGGTCCTTTGGTTACAACTTAGCCTGCCCCAAAGGTGCAAATAATAATAATTTTAGTACTGACAGTAATATTGATTGAAAACTTACAGCGTGCCAGGCATTGTTCTAAACATTTTGCATATGTTATCTCCTTTAATCCACACGACACTTCCTAGATAAGGGCTGTCATCCACAAGGAGACTCAGGACTTTGTCTAAAGGTTCACAGCTACTGAGTGGCCTAACCAGTAGTCAAACAAGTACTCTGGACGGACATCATACCCATGGTCATTGTGCTTTTCCAAGCCTAGCTTTTTATGATTTCTTGCCGTCTAAAGGACACAGCTTACTTTTATTAACTTTTCTTCAAAACTGCTGCAGGACCAAGGCATTTAGTTTCTCTACTGTCGGTTTTCTCCGAGAGAGCACAGGAAGGGGACCCCAACTATCGATCTCACGGAACTGCCGGAAGGAGAAAATGAACTCATGCATGTTGACGAAATGCTTTAAAAGCTAGAAAGTGTGGCATCCAGGAAATATTGCCTTAAGGCAGGCTGGGAAATACTTAAACCAAAATAAGAAAACGCACTCAAAAAAATTTTTTTTAAATGCAAATACCATCTCGCAATTTGGCAGATGGCCTGGAAAGGCTGTGGAGTCTGTCTGTAAGGAGTGGGGTACACTTGGTTTTTGTTTCTGCCATCCTCAGCTGAAAAGGGGAGAGATTAACTGAAATTAATTGAAAGCATACCTGTGTGCCTCGTGTGTGCACACAGCCTCACGCATGCACGCGCACGCACGCGCACGCACCTGTACACACACACACACACACACACACACACACAAAGGTTCAACAGAGGAGAATCCTAATTATCAAGACCAGGAGTAGCAGCAGTTTGCAATGCCTGTGGGAACCGGCAGGTAACAGAAGTTCGGGAGTGGGGGGCAGGGGGAGGCAGAATGCTTCCAGTGTGAGTGGGGACTTCGGTGAACAGGCAGGTTTTTAAGCCTGTGTGTGTGCAGACCTTTCAGAATCACACATGAAATCTCCCCACTTCCCAAGGATGCTCAGATTAATGAATAAAACATGTTAGGGACCAGCAGTTGATCTCTGGGATCTAGCCCCCCACAGCCAGAAGTCACATCTGGCCCTTGAAGATGCTTCATCGTTATTATGGACAAACTACCATTTGGCTTTCTCTCCTCAAACCCCACCCCGCCCCGCCCTGCTTACCCCATGCCACCTTCCTCTTCTGTTTTCTGTTTTCATCTTACTCTACCCACCGGTAAAGCCAGCTTTCTCTTTGCTCCCTACCCTCGGACCTCCCCTTCCCTTCCTTTAGGCTTGTATTCAGTTATCTTGAACACACAAAGTAGCTTCCCTCCTCTGCGTGCCAATCAATGCCAACCTTCTCTCTGCCAACATAATCTCAACCCTCTACCAGCTCCCAACGCATGGTAATTTTTGCATGCCTTCTCAGGAAGTTAAGGTGGATTATAGTTAGCTCTCAATTGCCCATAATGAAGGAGGCGGGCAGGGAAGCACAGATAGCAGAGAGAAGAGACACCCAAAAGTCACAAGGCTTTGCCTTTAGCGTTTGGGTCAAGGGCATGCCACTGTAGCCATCTGTGCCAGTTGGTCCTGCCCCTCCTCCCCCGCCCTGTCCAGTGGAGACTGAGTCAAGCAGACTCAAGGCCAGGAGAAAAGTCTTGAATAGGATTTACAGAGCTCAGCCTCCAGCTAAGGCGAAGGTCATTTCCTGACTCCTGCCTCCCCTCCACCTTTCCCTCCTCAAAGGTCCCTGCCTACATCCTGCAGGTGCCCAGGAAACTTGGGACGGCGACTGCCCCGGGTCTGCTGCAGCCCCCACGGCCACCCCCATTTTAGCCATTAGCTTCATCGCCTTGTCCCAGGCAGGCTGGTGGCCCAAAGACCCACGGTTACACTGACAGGTTTCAATTTCACTTTCTCTGCTTTGGCAGGACGTTGGCGTTCTCAGAACACGCATCCGGACCCAAAGGCCCCTGCGGGAGGGGGGACACAGTGCAGAAACAGCACCCACAGCTGAGGTGTTAGCAGCCATCAGATGCTACCTGACCTGAGCTGAGCCCTGAAATTCAGAGGCCCCTCCCCCACTCTGAGAAAGAATTTCACGGAATTTTCTGTCCTGCTCACTGGCTTGGCCCTGGTGCCGCTTAGCTGCAGAGGGCTGTGTGTGTGTGTGTGTGTGTGTGTGTGTGGTGTCCTGGGGCAGGGGAGGGGCCTGCGGTGTTCCGTGCCCTCCTGACTTACTGTTTGTCTGGGACGTCTGGACTAGGGCTACAAACAGTTCCTCTCTTTGTTTCCACGGCCTCGCAGAATGTGTGCTTCCCCCAAAAAAGGCATACAGCTCCCCTTTCTTCCGCTTGCCGGCGCCACCGCCGCTGGGGCTGGCCTGCGGGGCTCGGGTCGGCCTGCGGGGGCTCGGGTCTGCAAGGTCAGGCCAGCCCTGCGCCTGCGAGGACTGTCGCCGCCGCCTGCAGCCGGTGCTCAAGTGGTCGGCGCGCAGGACGTCAGGGCGGCCTCCTGGGCCTCCCGGGCAGGCAGCCAGCTCCGGTTCTTAAAGCTGCAGAGCCTCCGGTGGGAACCCGGGGTGGAGGGGAGTGGCCGGGGGGGGGGGGGGGGGACTTCCTCCCCCCGCCCCCCGCTTCCCCTCCCCCATCCTTCCTGCAGGAGTCAGCCTGCCCTCCCTGGAAAGGGGGACGCATCATGCCAGGACTTGGGGGGAACTTTGAAAAATCCTGATGCCTGAGTGGCAGCCCCAGAAATTCTACGGTGGTCCGTCCAGGAGTATGGCCCGGGGCACCGCCCAGGAGAGTCTCCCATGCAGCTAGACCTGGGAATCACCTTAGAGCTTCTCTACCTTCAGGGTGCTCAGGAATCACTCGGGGATCCTGTTAAAATACAGAATCTGTTCCGGAGTGTAGGATCAAGGGTCTGCATTTCCAGCAAGCTCCCGGGAGATGCAGTTGATTCTGCTCCTCAGACCACACCGAGTAGCAACGGTGATGGTTATGATGATGTTTTGGGGTGATGGTGGGGCTGGGAGCTGATGGCCAAGAAAGAATCCTTGAAGACATTTTTGGCACAACAAGGTGGTTTTATTAAAGCACAGGGATAGGACCCTTGGGCAGAAAGAGCTGCACTGGGGTTGTGAGGAACGACTGGCTATGTACTCTGGAGTTGGGGAGGTAAAGGCAAAAGGGAAGTTTCCAAAGAGATGTTCCTATGCTGAAGAAGATTCACAGGATACTGGAGGCCTAGCTATTGTCAAGCTACGGTTGTTTTCCCTCTAGCAAAGCATTAACATTAAGACAGGAGGGGCTTCCTGGAGAAATGTTGTCCTCTGTATTTGCCTCAAGTATTTGTCAGTGGGCTGTAGGTTATAAGGAAATTTAATTTTACTTGCCATTTCCTTCTTGCCTTTGTTCCCCACATCATGATGGAGGGGAAGGTGATGCTGGGGCTCCAGGAAACTGAGTCTGCCGGTTTCTGGAGATTAGGCTATTGATAAGATTGCCTTTTTCTTGTAATTTATTAAGGTATTTGTAAACTGATGGAGACTCCTGTCCTGTGTGATCACGATCTCTCTCAGGTAACCATTTGTTTTCTTTCCTTTTGTCTGTTCTTGGGCAGCTGGGAGTGCCTGAGGGATGTCACACATCCCACCTGGGCTTGTACTTTGCCCTCAGCCTGCCTTATGCTTGCTCATCAGTTGGATCTACATCCTGCCACCCACACCTGGAGGCCTTGGGAAGCTTCTGTCTAGGTCTCATCACTCATTCTGGTCATCTGTCATGAGGGTAACGGAGATAAGCATGAGGCACTGGAGCAGTGCCCCGTCTTCGGAAAGTGCTCAGTAGATGTTGGCTCTTGGGATTTTCAGCTGGATGCCTCCTTCAAGGGCAGAACAGGATCTGGTTTCTTCCCCTGCTTCAAAGCCCTCGGAACTTCTCTTTTGCCCCAGGATTAAGCCCAAACACCACATGTGTTCCCCTCTCCAAATGATCCCTGCCCACACTTGCCGCTTCACTGCCTCTGCCTCTCACACATTTCTGCACCCCCGCCTCAAATCACAGGTCACACGTGTAAGCCCACTGCAGATCCTCCCTTTCATCTCTGGGCCCTTGGATGGCCCTCCCTAGGCCTGGTTCAGCCTTTCCGTCCTCCGCTCCATCTGGCTAACTTCTTCCCTTCCCTAATGGCTTGGCACAGGCGTGACTTCCTTCAGATAGCCTTGCCGGGCTCCCAAGGACAGGAGAGGTGCCTCTCTGGGTTCCCACAGCATGCCATCCTTCTTCTCCTGAAGTCCTGAGCATTGGGCTTTGTCAGTGTTGATTTATGGGTCTCTCTTGTAATGGTTGGAAGCTCAGGGCAGTCTGAGCTCATCACTATGTTAAATAATATTGGAATGAACAAGTGGGAAAATGATAGAATGAATGGGCTTAATGAATGGAATGAATGAATGAATGAATGAAAGTTCTCTTTTATTACAGAATCAGAACCCCCATGTTGTACAATTCCACCCACCCAGAGTACTATCTCCGACAAGCCAGACCGTCAGGTGTAGCTCTGCCAAGGTCCATAGTGACCACAGATCCTCATCCTTCACTGTCTCCAGCTTCCACTGTGCCTGCAGAGCCCTGGTGTTGCTCTAATTAATGTCCTATTTCTATTTTTTTGAATATTTATTTTTGAGAGAGAGAGAGAGAGGGAGAGAGAGAGTGGGCCTGAGCAGGGAAGGAGCAGAGAGAGATTGGGGGACAGAGGATCTGAAATGGGCTCCATGCTGACCCCAGACAGCCTGATACAGGGCTCAAACTCATGAACCACAAGGATCGTGACCTGAGCCCAAGTTGGACAATTAATGGACTGAGCCACCCAGGCGTCCTGATGTCCTATTTCTAGAGAACGAAATGTAAAAGATAGTTGTTATATTGGTCATAGGTCACAGAGGAGCCAGATCCCATGTATTTATTATGTTAAACTTTATTAGACACTAGGCAAAAAATGGAAATAGCCCAAGTGTCTACCAGTAGATGCATTGGATAAACAACATGGGGCATATATACACACCACGGGATCTACAAAAAGGATGAAAGTCTAATACGTGCTACCATATGGATGAACCTTGATGACATTACGCTAAGTGAAATAAGTCAGACACCAAAGGACAAATATTATCTGATTCTACTTATATGAGGTACTTAGAATAGTCAGATTCATAGAGTCAGAAAATAGATTCGTGGTTACCACAGGCTGGAGGAGAGGAGAATGGGGAACTACTACTATTGAATAGATACAGAGCTTCTGTTTGGGATGATGAAAAAGACTTGAAAATGGATCATGCCGAAGATTACACAACATTGTGAATGTATGTGATGCCACAGAATCGTATGCTTAAAAATGGTTCAAGGGGTAAATTTTATGTATATATATTTTACTAAACACACACAAAAAGCTTTATTAGAAACCTAAACTATGGCAACATCTTAACATGCATCCATCAAGGGATAAATATTATTTTATTTTATTTTTTATGAAAATTTTTCTATTTTTTATTTTTAAATTTTTAAAAAAAATGTTTATTTATTTTTGAGAGAGAGAGACAGAGCGCAAGCAGGGGAGGTACAGAGAGAGAGACACAAAATCTGAAGCAGGCTCCAGGCTCTAAGTCATCAGCACAGAGCCCGACACGGGGCTCAAACCCACAAACCGTGAGATCATGACCTGAGCCAAAGTCTGTCGCTTAACTGACTGAGCCACCCAGGTGCCCCAATTTTTTATTACTTTTTAAATGTTTAATTATTTTTGAGAGAGGGAGAGAGAACGCAAACAGGGGAGGGACAGGGAGAGAGAGAATCTGAAGCAGGCTCTGTGCGATCAATGGAGAGCCCAATGTGGGGCTCAAACTCACGAACCATGAGATCATGACTTGAGCTGAAGTCAGATGCTTAACTGAAATCAGATGCTTAACCGACTGAGCCACCCAGGTGCCCCAATGGGTGACTATAAAGAAGCAAAGTTTCAGGGCCTAAAACATACCCCAGGCTTTTCTTTCCATTTTCCCTTGAGGCTTAAAACTGAAATGGAGAGCCCAGAAGGCTAAATAGTGCGGACTACCAGAGATACAAGGAATGTCAAATATTTACAGTTGGTTTCTTCAGTGGGTGAGATCCAGGCAAAACTGCTGGGGGAGGGAAACATTACAATATTCCGATAGCTCAGTGCATGCTTTGGAAAAGAAGGAGTTGCTTGTGTCAAAAGAATTTAGAAGTATAATCAAGCTATTGTTTGTAATTGCTTAGCTAAAATGAGTTCCCCTCAAAAAAGGAAAAAAAAAAAAAAGATTAAACCCAGGTGACTATTGTATGCCAGGTAATTGAAGCTATTTCAAAGTTAAGAAAAGGGAAGGCAATTGAATGGATTTAGTGGGTGATAGAAATAGGAATTCAAGCTGCATTTTGCAGCCTGAATTAGATGTGAAGCTTCCAGAAGTGGCTGTCCCTGACAATAGGAAGGCTGAGAGATTAGTCCTCAAAAGTTGATTTGGCCTCTTCTTGGAATTGAGTTTTCTGCCAACTGCTGAAGAGAGATCAAAGTCCATGTCTTGTTTTGACTCCACAGAAACCTCAAGGAGAAACCCTAAGCCATAGGCCCACGGTCAGCACCCCTCAGCAGCCCAGAAAGTATCCATTAGGCAGGAAAGATGCAAGTCCCTGTCTGCTGAGTCCACAGAGGTAGCTGGGAAGGACTTGGATTCTGGTCTCCGGCTCTCTTCCGTTCAGGCTGGGTCTCTAGCTGGGTCTCTGCCTTCGTGGGCCTCACACAGCTTCCCCTTTCTGCAAAGCACACTTGCACCTCTGATCTCCAGTCTGCTTGACCTCTCGAAGAGAAAACAGGGAGGGAGGTGACCAAGTATTACAATCGGCACCTTACACTCTGGTGGGTGAGGCCCCCAGAGTGTAGGGGAGCTGAGGTGTGAAGACCTCCAGGCATCAGAGCCCCTGCAGGCCCAGGGAGGGACACAGGGGTGGACTTAATCACTTCCCTCATCTGCAGATCTCAAATCAAACTTTATTTCCTCCAGAAGTCTCCTTGGCCCCCTAGACCAAGCCAGCACTTCCTGTTATAAGTTCTCATAACTGCCAAATTTTCCTTTCAAAGCACTCATGACTTCAGGGAACTCTAAATGTGTAAAATTGTTTGATTGTCTGATTCTCCCACTAGATCTTAAGCTGCACTAGAGCAGAAGGATGCCTGTTTTGCTGCTTGCCATGTCTCCTATTCCTAACAGTCCTAACAGTGACTGGCACATAGTAGATGTTCAGTAAATGTTTGTTGACTGAGTTGGTCAAAAGGAACCAGAGGAGATGGAAAGGGCGTTCTGCAATATTTCACTGGGGTCCTGAAATTCAACTTGCACTCGTGTTATTGCACTTTATTCCAAAATGATGCTAGAACAGCTACCATTTCCAACCATACCAGCAAGTATAGTAACCATTTATTGAGTTCTTACTGTATGCCATGTTCCTGTTTTATCTCATTTAGGGGTTTGTCTCATTGGATCCTGACAACGAGGCTCTAGAGTCGGCACTGTTGTTATTCCCATACCAAAGACGAAAACACCGAAGCTGTGAGAAACTGACTGAGCGTCTTGCCCATGGTCATATAGCATCAAGTGGCAGAGCAGGGACTTGACTGTTGCTGGGTTTCGTCTCATAAACTCCATGAAGGATCTGGGGCTCAGAGAGGTTAAGCAACCTGCATGAGGTTACCCAGCTAGGAAGCCACGGAGGCAGGTTTCTAACCCAGACTCTGATTCCAAAAGACCGCTCTCCAAAAGAATGTCTTCGTGGCCCAGTGAAAAATGTCATTTTAGAAAATGGCTAGAGATGTCCGAGCAAGTGAGGACACCAGGGTGAATGGGAACCAGCAATTCCATTTCCACTGAACAGAAGACTAGAAGTTCCTGCTGAAGGGTCTGGCCTTCCAACTCCAGTTTGGTATCCACTGCACATTCCTGTCTGCCTCTGTCTCTGGGAAATACCTTTCCTCTGAGTTCCCCCAGCCTGTAGCCACTACCTCAGATTGAACCCTTTATCGAGGACCAAAGCCTGGGGGTGAGGGAGGGTTTCCTGTGACCTCCCAGTAAATCTCCCTGCCTCACAGTGCCCGGCTGGCCCTCAGCCAGCCCCTCTCCTCTGGAGTGTCAGGGCCCCACGCAGCTGGGAGTTCCCGAAAGTCTAAGCAACCTTGTCCCCTGTCTTAGGAACAGAGCGGCTCTTGAGTTCATTCTGCTGGCAGAGCAGAGGGAAATCACAGCCTCTGTTGGAAAGGGGCCCACCCGGCAGGAGATTTCATAAGCACGGCTGAGCTGCGGCACAAGGGACCCATGGTTTTTAGAATTCTCAAAAGTACGTTGCTCAGCCACAAATAATGCCATTGTCACAGCAGAACTTCCTGTTTTGCACAAATCGACCATATTAAAAACAGAAAGAGGCAAGAGGCTGGCACTCATTGTGTCTGCTCAGTTGTTTGGGAGATGTTGACTTCTGGGGGTGGTTTAGGGGCGGGCAAAGATACATGAGGGGCACAGGGCCACCAACCTTCCTTTCTGCTGCCTACTCTTCCAGCAGCCTGGGGCCGGACCGTCACAATTCATTTCCTGACTAGGCCCGGCGCTCTGCTCATTCGCCCTCCGTCTCCACACGGCTTCCAGACCAATAGTCCCCAGGTGGTATTTTTGGTCATATCATCTATTTGCTCAAGACCCTCTAGTGGCCTTTTCCAAAGACCACGGAGTAATGTCTGAAGACTTAGCAAAGCATCTGAAGCCCTCCTGTAGTGACTGCGACCACATTTACACAGACCCTGCTTCCGGGGCTGAAACCAGGGTGGAAGCAGGCTGCAATTTAAGAGGCCACCAAAGAACTCAGTAACCAAAAGTACTGATCTTAAAAAATCAAAATGAATGCCAAAACCCCCCCACGATGAACAAAAACCAAACTTCACATAAGGACAGGGTCTCACCCTGCACTTGTACTGGCCCCTCAAGGGCCTGTTGCCTGTTTCCCACCCTCCCCCACCCAGTTCCTGATCCCTTTCTGTCTGCTTTAGTTTTTCATAGCATTTCTCACCATCTAACGTGTCATTCTGTGTACTTCTCGCCAGCTACTGCACTAGAATCTAAGCTTCATGAGAGCAGGGCCTGATGACCCATGGCTGACTCCCAGAGTCCGGAACCGGGCCCAGTGTGTGGCACATACTCAATTCTATTTGTCAAATTAAATCTCTTCAGTCTAACTCCTATGTGCAGCCTCAGCACATAAAGCAGTAAATGAAGATTTTAGTTAGTATAAAATAATTTTCTACATTTAAATTTATGTAATTACTCAGGCAGCTGAAGGAAATGTTTTATGTTCACTTCAACATAAACATTTGAAAATTGATATTATGGACACTTGTGGGCATCACCACACAGCATCCTCATTGTATTTTATTTTGTTTTTAATGTTTAATTATTTTGAGAGAGAAAGTGAGAGTGCATGAGGAAGCGTGAGTGGGGGAGGGGGAGACAGAGAAAAAAAAGAAGAAGAGAGAGAATCCCCAGCAGGCTTTGTGCTGTCAGTGGAAAGCCTGGCACGGGACTTGATCCAATGAACCATGAGATCATGACCTGAGCCAAAATCAAGAGTAGGACACTCAACCAAGTGAACCACCCAGGTGCCCCTCTTATTTTTACTTCATATTGCATTTTCTTTGCACAATCTCAAGAGAATCTTGACTGACCAAGATAAGCAGTTGAAACTGTAACTATTAAAAAACAACAACAACAAGCTTTAAATGGGTGAATTGTGGTGTGTGTGAATTACATCTCCAATAAAGCTGTTAAACATAACAAAATTGTTCCCCTTGCAAATCTCTAGATAAATGAAGATTTTCTTTTATGAAATAGAGATGGAAGGAGACACTTCCCCATAGTCTGGATGAAAATCTATCAACCTGAAACAAAGCTTAATATGTCGATGCTCTCTTTCCTCTTGAAATTTAGCCTGTAACCTGTCATAAGTATGTTCTTATTTCTTACAATTAAAAAAAATTTTTTTAGTGTTTATTTATTTTAGAGAGGGAGAGAGTGAAAACAGGGGAGGGGCTGAAAGAGAGAGGGAGACACAGAATCTGAGGTAGGCTCCAGGCTCCAAGCCATTAGCACAGAGCCCAATGAGGGACTCAAACTCACGAACTGTGAGATCATGACCTGTGCTAAAGTCGGACGTTTAACCAACTGAGCCACCCAGGAACTCTTACTGCAATTTTAAAATAGTTTAAAGTAGGGGTGCCTGGCTGGCTCAGTCATTAGAGCATGTGACTCTTGATCTTGGGGTTATGAGTTCAAGCCCCACGTTGGGTGTAGAAATTACTTAAAAATAAATAAATTCATAAAAAACCTAAGACTTTTTAAAAAATTTAATAGATTTTAATAAAACATTATAATTAATAAAATAAAATAGTTTAAAATATATCTCAAAATAGAAATTTGAATACTGAATCACTAGTTTTAGCTGTGCACCTAAAACAAATATGATGTGTCAATTACACCTCAATAAAAAAATGGAGATATGACCTCACAGATTTGAGGACCTACCTACCTGAAGTGTCTCTGATGAACAGGTTTCTAGAAATCGTTGTCTTCCAGTAATTGGGCACCCATCATATGCTAGCCGTCATTTCCTTGTATTCCTCTGTGTTTCTGTCTTGCATACTCCCTGCAAATAAGCTCTCTGGGGCAGGAATTCCCAGCCCAAGCGCTGTGTCTGGCACACAGCTCATGCTCAAGCAGTGTTTTTGTTTCATTTTGTTTTTCACTGGCTTGACCCCTGTCTTGATTTGATCTGGTGAGTCCTCAGTGTCTATCTGTTTTTGAGCTCTCCGGTAAAAATAAAAAGACATGCAGTTTTTTGTCAAAGAGTCATAAACACCAATGATAACAATTAACGTGCGTTTAAACTCTCAGTCATGAGATTTACTTGGTTTCTTTCATTCAGTGATTACAACTCTGTGCAATAAGTGCTATTCTTATCCCCATTTTACTGAAGAAGAAACTAAGGCTGCCAAGTTTCTGAGAAGAAATTGTTACTACAGTCATACAGCCAGGAAGCTGAGAGCTGGCACTCAAACCAGACAGGCCGGCTCCAGAGCCGGCGTGAAAATGATAGGAAGCCACTGGATGGGCCAATGGGAAGACAAGGGAAAGAGAAATACGAGAAGAAAGCCCAGAACTGAGTCAGGTAGAGGAGGAGTGTGCAATGGAATGGCCCAAAATATAGGTGGAAAACCAAGAAAGAGAAGCGTCACAGTGTTCAAGGGAAAATGGCTGGATGTGTTGAACATGGAAATTGTTTCTCAGACTTAGGCATCATGGGAACTCTTGGGAATTTTGACAAGAGCCCAGTGAGGGGCTCGAACCCACGAACTGTGAGATCATGACCTGAGCTGAAGTTGAACACTCTACCGACTGAGCCACCCGGGGGGCCCTATGGCTAGATAACTATGTGCTGTGGGGGCTGTCCTGTGCGCTGTAGATCATTAAGCAGCATCTCTGGACTCCACCTGCTAGGTGCCAGTGGACCCCTCCCCTGAGTCATGATGACCCAAAATGTTTCCAGGCATTGCCTAATGTCTTGTGGAGACAGAAGCTAGATTGGAGTGAGGAGAGGAGAGAATGGGAGGTGCGAGGGGAGAGCTGGAAATGACGGGGGAGGCAGGGCCGAGGGGGACATCTGTTGTTGTCTTTAAAACTGATATATACTTAAGAGTTTTATATAGATGGGTATGTATGTATACATGTATATGTGTATACATATATGTACACACATATGTACGAGTTATGTTTACATGTATATTAAGTTACACGTGAACATACGCACGTCTATTTTATATTATTATTATATGTTAACGTTTTT